>BTHU01000005.1:50558772-51151272 GCA_036184795.1 Tokudaia tokunoshimensis
GATTTCTAAGAAGATGGAAGGAGAGACCCCTGGTCCTGGAAAGACTGGATATAGGGGAACGCCAGGACAGAGTAACGAGAGGGTGTTGAATGGAGAAAAGAGGGAGGGAAGGGGGCTTATGGGACTTTCGGGGAGGGAGGAAACGGGAAAGGGGAAATGATTTGGAATGTAAATTAAAAAAAAATAAAATAAAAAAAAAAGAAAAAGAAATCTATTGTATACCCAACAATCTCTAAGAGAGTTTTTCTCACACCATACACTCACAATCAATCGCAGATAATATGTGGGCTTATGAAAATGCCAGATAGTCCAACTGAACTATTCCTCAGTGCTTACGGAATGTGATGCATGCCAAAAATACATATAAACATACATAGCTTTGTCAACAGAAATAAATAGAAGAATTGCTTACTGAATGAATGAATGAATGAATGAAAAACAATAATAACCAAAAGAACCCTGTTAGTCAAAAGTAAGAAAATAAGAAAGAAGACTCTTTCAGCATGAGAACACTAAACTAGAATCTTCTTGATAGAATTGATAATGACATGTATCACTTCTTATACTATTTACCATAATATGAGTTGCTAGTGTGTGTCTGTGAGATGTTATCTATCAACTGCACTGGACAAGCCCCTAATAGTGGAGACTATTTCCCTTTCACTCAGTGAATACTCATCATTATGCTTGGGAGATAACTCGATCAGTAAAGTGCTTGATCCACATGCAGGGATAACACATAATTGGACATGGTGGTGTGTGTTTATAATTCCAGTGCTGGATGTATTCAAGTGGATACTTAGGGCTCGCAAGTTAACTAATTTAGCCCCCTTGGTTTATTCCAGGTCAGTGTGAGACCATGCCTCAAAAAAAGAGAATGGGTTACTCCTGAGGAACAACAATTAAAGTTGACTTCTGATCATCACATGCCTGTGAATGCATGTGCATGTGCGTGTGTGTGTGTGTGTGTGTGTGTATGTGTGTGTATGTGTGTGTGTGTGTGTATATGTGTGTGTGTATGTGTGTGTGTGTATGTGTGTGTGTGTGCGTGTGTGTGTGTGTGTGTGTGTGTGTGTGCGCCCACGCACATGAACTCAGCATCTAGGACAGAGCATGAAATTCCACAGGCACTAAGGCTATACTCATTGGTTGACCAATTTTATTTTTAAAAGATCTTGAAAGGTGAAATGTAAAAATTTAAAATAACTATTGTTAATGTCCTATGCCTCTAGGCAAAGTCTAACTCCTAGTCTGAGTTCTCATTGCTTCTTCTTTTCTTCCACCATGGAAACATTTATTACCGGAGGTAAGTATATGTTTGTCTGTGTTTGTTAGCTTATGAGCTATGATCTCCAAATCAGAACCACCTTTTATTAGTGTTCCTGTATTAAGTGGAAATCCACAGACACTGGAACAGAATGACAACCAGAACTGCAATTGTAAATCACTGTTTGACATGCAAATCCCTGGGCTCATACCTTTTTCTCTTTCCATTTTGAGTTTTACTGCCCACCCACATTTATTTGTGTTCACATACTGACATCAGGAAGAGAATTATGACTTGGATCTCACAATGTACATTGACAACTTCAATTCGCTTGATATGTCTATCAAAGTTCTGACAAGTTTTTCTACACCAAGGAACAGAGGCCAAGGGACATGTGTGGTGATGTGTAGTAAGTGGTAGGGACATTGGGAAAAAACAAGCTTACGATAAAGCACTGGGAGGCATATCATTGAACTTTTGAGAGAGATTACAACCTTTGAGTTTCTAAAGCTAGAAAACCAAAGAGAGTTTCTTAGAAAAACATTCTGTGTCCCAGATCTTAGAAAGAGCAGGCACTACAAAATAGTTCCAATGAGAAAATTCCAGAACTGTCACACAATGTTAAGGAAAGCAAGAATCCAGGTCTAGTAGCTCAGGCCTGTAAACCTAGGTACTCTGGAGGCTGAGATATGAGAACTATAATTTCTTTTTGTTCTTTTTTTATATTAGATATTTGCTTTATTTACATTTCAAATAATATCACCTTTCCTCATTACCCCTCCCAAAACGCCCATCTCATCCCCCCTCCCCTGAGGACTATAATTTCAAAGCTAGCCTGAGAAACTTAGTGAGGTTCTTCATCAAAAAGAGGGGAGAAGGTTTATATCACAGCATGGAAAGAGAGGAATTAGAATATTTTTTAATATAATAAACCACATACAACTGGAGAGCAGCTGTCCTACAACCTTCCTGATGGAAGAAAAGCATTAATTTTAGTAGCAAAGAAATGTACCTCAGGAAAACATAACAGGATTGATAGATCTCAGAGTCCATTGTGGAAGGCTCAGGCCCAGTTGAGGAGTATACTACCCACAATGTTCACTCTGAGAACCAAAAGCAAGTGTCATAGAAAAACACTGAATCAGAAATACACAGTGTTTCACAAGGTGGGAATTTAGTATGAGCCACATATTGGAATGGACCACTAGAGTCAGGCTTGGCACCCATGCCAACACCAGGGAACACTCTCTTCTGAATAGGTCTGTTTTAAAATTTTTCTCTCATAGCTAAAGGTGTTCATCAGGTCAGATATCACATCTATTGTACTTGCTCTGAGTTCTAAGAGTACACCATGAAGGGAGGGACCTTTGACTATATGGTACCTAACTTCTAGCTCAGCAGAAGTCATTTTCAAATGGCCACTTGCCACTGTGGAGAAAAGACAATCTCTCCCCCACTCTGTATGCATCTTCCCCTCTTCCTTACTCTTCCCTTCCTTTCATTTCCCCCTCCCCTACCACATTCTTAAAATTATAACTGACTGAAACTACAGTTTGATGTTCCCACCATCTTAACCCACAATTTCTATATTCTGAATTACATTCACACTGGAAATATGTAGATAAAACACATAAGGATGAAGAACTAAACAGACTGATTATAAAAGTGGTCAACAACAACAGCAAAGGAGACAAATGAACTACTGAATCAATCCAATGGAAATATGGACATATTAGTAAGTATTTAAAATAAAATGCAAACAGAAGATTTAATAAAAATATTTAAAAATCAAGTTGAAATTTTGTAAATGGTGCTCTCAATAAGTCAAATAAGAACAGTGAAATGTTTACTAATAGAATAGATCAAATGTGAGATAGAATACAGTGGCAGAAAGATAATGAAGATCAGTCAGGTAGTTGTAAAGGTAAGTGATAAAAAAGTGTGATCAGAATATAGGAGACATATGGCACCATAAAAAGTCCAACTTTATAAATCATAAGTGCAGAGAAAGAAGTTTAAGTTGAAAGCATACAAAAATACATTCAGTAAAACCATACATTTTTTTTTAAGTCACAGGAAGAAATGGCCATTCAGATACAGGAAGCATTCAGAATTCCAAACACAGAAAACCAAAAAAAACTCCCAAAATCCCAGTTTCATTAATTCACTATGCATACAAAGCAATGAAAAAAAATATTCAAAGCTGTGAAAGAGAAGTATTAAGTTACACATAAACATGAATCCATGAGAACAATAGCAGACTTTTAAACAAAAAATGCTCAGGACTAGGAAGACATGTATTATATATTTTAAATTCTGAAAAGTAATAGCTGCCAACCAAAACTACCATGTTTCAGCAAAACTGAAGAGAGAAAAACTTTTCATGACAAACACAAACTAAATGTTTCACAACCAGTAATGTGATGCAGTAGAGGTTACTAGAGGGATGCTATATATCAAAGAAACAAACACATACATGAGGATACAGAATGGTTCTCCCTAACCCAACATCTATCTATCACCTGCCAATAGCCTTTGAGAATATGGGGAATTTTTCTTTTCAGAGTGTGGTCACTGGTAGAGATCTTGTACTCTAGTGGCAACATCATGTTCATATTGGCACCCCTAACTGGACATTGTGAATTATCAAAAAATGCAGAAGAAAAGTAGGAAGAGGAGAGGGAGGAAGAAGAAGAAAAGAAGAAAGAATGAAAAAGTAAGTGTGTTGGTGGATATGAGGGAAGTTGAAGAGGGAAATGAATATAAATATGATATTTCTCTGTATACATGTATGAAATTATTAATAAATATAAATGCAGGAAGAGTATGTGAAAAAGACTTTAAAAGCTCAGTAAATGATCACAAGAACTGACAAAGAACAGTCTATGAAAGCAAAAAGCTCCTGCACGGTATAAGAGACAGTCTATATAAAGGGAAAACAAGCCTTTGCTAGTATATATATATATGCTATATATATTATATAAGTATAGTATAGTATATATATATACATATATATTCATACCATATAAATTATATATATAAACATATATTTCATATCTAAGATATATACACCTACAAATACCCCAAACTATAATCAATAAATACTGAAATGAATGGATGGTCCAAGGATAAAGTTCAAATTAACTTTTTGTGAAGTGTACATGCAGCCAATAAACATATATAACCCTTCAGCATCTCTATTCACCATTGAATTGCTAATCTAAACTAAACTGAGGTTCTGTCTTACATTAGTCAGGATGGTTATCATAAAGAATACAAGGAACAGGACTAGAAAGACAACTCACTAGTTAAGAGTGCTAGGTACTCTTTTAGAAGACCTGAGTTTGATTTCTAGCACCCACACAGTAGTTCATATCATCTGTAACACCAATCCTAAGAGTTTCAACACCTTCATCAAGTTTCCAAGGGCAAAAGGCTTGCATTGGTACACAGATATATATGCAGACAGAACATGAACTATATAAACAAGGAACAAATGTAAATAACAACAAACACTAAGAGGATCTGAAGGGAAAGGAACACTTACACACTGCTGGTGGGAATGTATATCAATGTAGCCATTAATGAAATATGAATGGACATTCCACTGAAACTGAAAAACAGAACTACCAAACTAACCAATGATACCCCTTCTATATATTTATTCACTAAATTAAAGTCAACATACCACAGGGGTACTTGCAAGTCCATGTTAATTGCAGCAAAATCCATGACATCCAGGTTATAGAATCAGTCTCAGTGTCTACTAATAGCCTTAAAATAAACTCGGGTAGGCAAATATATAATAGATGTTTTATTAGACCATAAATAAAACTAAAATTATAACAATTATTTGAAAATGAATATAATTTTTGATCACAACCAATGAAATAAGCTAGGTTCAGAAAGTCAAACTCCATGCTATCTCTTATTTGTGAATCCTAAATATTATAGAAGGAAAAATGGTAGGGTTGATAGGGAGAAGGAAAAGCATATAGGGGTAAATTTGGTTAATTTATATTGGCATAGTCACCTTCTTCTACTATGTGCATCTCAGGGACTAAATATGGCTCATGAGCCTTAGTGCAAGATGACCGTACTAAGGTGACCACCCCTCCAGTCTCATGAGACATCTCTTATGCTAACATTTATTGCAGTACTGTTCATATTAGTGGGCTGTAAAACCATCCTAGATGCTAATAAACAGAAGAATAAAGGAAAAATACGACCCCTCTCACATAGTGAAATATTCAATAGCAGAGAAAAATAAAATTTTACCATTTCCATAAAAATGAATGCCATTAGAAGTCATTATGTTAAGTGAAATAAACCAGACACAGAAATGCAGGTGTCACACATTTTCTCTATGTGGAAATTATAATTAAAAAAAAATACAGACAGACAACCTGAAAGAAACACACAGCTTCCTGTGAGAGAGAAGAGGAATGTGAAGAAGAGGAAAGAGAGGATAGCTAGAGAGATCAATCGATACAGCAGATCAGAACAAAAAAGACAATGTCTGCATGTGTAGACATGTCACAGTGAAACCCATTCATGTATGCTATCATTATATACCACTAGTAAATGTTAAAACATCTTTGAAAGTATGATGGAGTCAAGTTATAAGATCTGAAAAACATAGATAATACTTTTGAATAACTGAATATCAAGAGTCATATTCACCAATGTACTCATTTAAGACTTAGCTTTGCAATAACTGATATATTGTATACATCTGGTCAAAATAAACCTTTTTATAGTATGTGTATTAGACCAAAATTAGCATTTTGTATCAATTTTATATTAGAAATTTACTCCCCTAGAGAACCACTAAGAAGGAAAATATGTAATAGAGCCTTAGTGTTCATTTTTGTAGAGTAACCAAAAACAATAGCAATGACCTGTAATGCTTGCAGAACTCTTGTGAAGAAGACAACACATACTTGACTTATAAACCATGGAGAAATCAAGCAGATTCTGACTTGCTGGCTAGATTCCTCAGTGCTGGAAGGTGCTATGCACACCTGTGGAGGAAACATCAGTCTTACCCAGGTGCCATCTCTGTGAGCTACAGTGATGACTGTCTTAGCAAGATATGCCCACTGATGTGAATTGTGTAAGAGATGTTATAGGAGTTATTACACACTTTCTGACTGGATTTAAAGCCCACTCTACAGTTTCAAGAAATCTCCAGCCCAAATAAGCCCAGCCAATGAAAACACAACTCAACTAATATGAATACAAGCTGTACAGCTGGATTGGGCAGATCTACCGCTATACTACCATGTTCAGCATCTATGAGACCCCCTTATAACTTGAGGTTTCTCCAGGCCACATGCTTCTACTCCACTTTCCTTCCACCTCTTTTTTTGTTGTCCTTTCTCTCCTTCTTCTTCTTCCCCCACTAAAACCTTCAGCTCCACCTTCCCTTCTCCTGCCCAATCACCAGCTCTAGTCTTTATTTTATAAATTAAGGTGGAAAGAAGGTTTTCAGAAACTCACCTGAGTGCTGACTCATTCCTTGTTCGAAGCCCCTCCCAGGAGAGCTGAATTAGAATAAAAATACAAGTAGCCCCAGGGCTATCCTTAACACTTCCCCCTTTCTGTCCAATTAAAAGGTTCTTTTGTCTCAGATATAAATTGAACACAACTATTACCATTTTGTAATTTATAAAGTACAAGATAGACCTAATACCCAGTCTATCATCTTTGTCAGTGAAATAGAACCTCTTTTAAGAAAGATCCTATCTTAAAAGACTTATAATTCTACACCTGACTCATGTCCTGGGTTTAGATTGTATGTCATAGTGTTTTATCATAGCAATAGGAACCATAACTAAGATAAACTCTTAATGACTTCATGCTATACCCATAAATTAGTGAATCTCTCAACCCTTGTCCCAGAAGCTTCTTTTTGTAGTAAATAGCTACTATGTCTGTGACCCACAGCTGGTTATTGTGCAGAGAATAAAGGACTATGGAGTACACAACCCAAAATAGGAGATCTATATCATACATACACACCCCAAAAGCTCAGGAATCTTGCAGAAGAGGGCAGAAAAACTGTAAGAGCCAGAATGGTAAATGACAACAAGGAAGGAATGTTTTCTGGACACAAGAAGGAATTTGTTACATATGAATTGACACACGTTATGCCATTATGCACATGATCTGCACAAACTCAAGGAAGACAAAATATCAGTATAGAAAGCATGGGCATGCCCACATTTGAAGAACTATTGCAAATTGATAACTTCTAGAGTGAGAGAGGAGATGGTAGTCTTTTTTTTTTTTTTTTTTTTTTTAGTGTGACCCATGGTAAATTCACCACACTCCAGGGCAGGTTAATACTCAAGAATATTTGGCAATATAACCTGGATATAAACACGGATGTGTGTATGTGTGTGTGTGTGTGTGAGAGAGAGAGAGAGAGAGAGAGAGAGAAAGAGAGAGAGAGAGAGAGAAAGAGAGAGAGAAGAACATTAAGTTGTATGAATATAGAGGTGGGGTGAATCTGGGAGGAGTTGCAAAAGGGGTCTCTATCTTCTAAATGGGGATGGGGGCTACAATTTGGTTATAAAGTGAATAAATAAATAAATAAACAAATTTGAATGAAATTCTCAAAGAATTAATAAACACTAGTTTAAGACATTTATTGTTTTTTCTTTTGATGATTAAAAATGTAACAAAGAGTTTTTGTTTGTGCCTGGAGTTGATTCTATGTCACAGTGCTCCACACCTAAATATTGCTGGGATAGAGCTGGTTTCCTAGGAGTCTGGACATACCTGTGAGCACAGGTAAGACCACCATTTCTGCTCACAGGGACCCGCCTGGAGACCTCAGGACACAGGAACCAAGGAATAGCTGGGGAAAGGATCCTTCTGGTTTCTGTCTGCATCCTGGAGCTGACCCTGTAACACAGCTCTCCATACCCAAATTCCTCCTGGAAAGAACTGGTCTTCCAGGAGTACTTACACACAGGCATGCAGGCAGGACAATCCACAGTCAGAGACAGCAAGACCAGCTAACACCAGAGATAACCAGATGGCAAGAGGCAAAGGCCAGAGCAACACAAACCTAGGCTACTTGGCATCATCAGAACCCAGTTCTCCCACCACAGAGAGCCCTGGATATCCCAATACTCAAAAGAAAACAAGACTCTGATTTAAAACTACATCTCATGATGATGATAGAGGACTTTAAGAAGGTCATAAATAACTCCCTTAAAGAAATACAGGAGAAAACAGATAAACAGGTTGAAGTCCTTAAAGAGGAAACATAAAAATGTAACAAAGAAGCTCTGGACCCCAGCTCTGCCTTAGTCCCTAGAGGCCTCCTGCTACCTGGGACAGCCAGGTGAAATCCCCACATCCCAATCCCCTGCCCACTGGGTCCCACAGAAGGCCTAGCAGCCATAAGATCTGCCCCTTCCCCTATGAGCTCTATCTTCAGTCTACACCTTTATTGCAATCCCATATCTGCATGTCACTCCCTGGATCACAGCTCTGTCTGAATCCCTGGGGATCTGTTGCTACTCAGGACAACCAGAGGACGGCTGCCAACAGGTACTGCCAGACCTATCTGAGGTCCCAGAGGTCTGCTGAGATCAGAGAATAGCATGCCAGCCAGCGCCAGAACCAACTAGATGGCCAAAGGCCAACATAAAAACACAATCAAACAGAAGGGCCTGGAGAGATATTTTGCAGTTCCTAAAGGACAACAAATGTTAGCCCAGACTACTATAATCAGCAAAACTTTTAATCATCATAGATGAAGAAAATAAAATATCCCATGACAAAAACAAATTTAAACAATATCTTTCCACTAATCCAGCCCTACATAAGATACTAGAAGAAAAAATCCAATAAAGGAGGCACTAACTACACGGAAGAAAACACAATAAATGAATAATTTCACACCAGCAAAATGAAAAGGTTCTCTCTCTCTCTCTCTCTCTCTCTCTCTCTCTCTCTCTCTGGACTGCATATGCTGGAGAAGATGTGTAGAAGACCAGCTAATGGGGAATACTCCTCCATTGCTGGTGGGAGTGCAAACTTCTACAATCACTGTGGAAATTAATCTGGTAGTGTCTCAGAAAATTTGGAATAGTTTTACCTCAAGATTCAGCTATACAACTCCTGGGCATAAACTGAAAAGATGTTTCAGGATACCCCTCAATGACAAGTGCTTCACTATGTTCATAGCAGCTTTATTCATAATTGTTAGAAATTGGAAACAACCCAGATGTTCCTCAGATGAAGAGTGGATAAAGAAAATGTGGTTCATTTACACAATGGAATACTCAGCTATTAAAAACAAGGACGTTGTAAATTTGTAGACAAATTGATGGAGCTACAAAATATCATTCTGAGTGAAATAACCCAGACCCAAAAAAAGACATGCATGGTATGTACTCACTTATAAGTGGATAATAATACTAAAATACAGGATACCCATGCTACATTTCACAGACCAAAAGAAGCCAAATAACAGGGAAGGCCCAAGGGAGGATGCTTGAATTTCTCTCAGAAGGAAAAATAAGAGTCATTGAAGGTATGTGGAGGAAAGGAACTGAGTGGGAGAGGAGATAGGGAGGAAAACAGGGAGGGGCGTCAGGTGTGGGTAAAGCTGGGGAGAGACAATGGAAATCATTGGAGTGGAAGGCAGCTCTAGAACATGCCAGAGACCTGGGATTGGGGAGGCTTTTGTGTGTCTTTAGGGATTACTCTACCTGAGAATCCAAGCAATGGTGGATACTGATACTGAAGTGGCTACCAGGCATGGCTCCCAGTTGGGGTAAGGACACAAACTCACCCATAAAACCTTCAATCCAAAATTTGTAGACATAAGAATTTCAGGAACAAAGAGAGAACAGAGACTGCTGGAACAGCCATGGCAAGAACCAATGGCTGACACTATTAACGACGCTCTGTTATGCTTGCAGACAGGACCCTAGCATAAGCAGAACTGTCCTCTGAGAAGTTCTACCCAGCAGCTGAGTGAAACAGACACAGAGACTCATAGCCATACATTGGACAAAGCTTGGGAGTCATGTGGAAGAGTTGGGGGAAAGACTGAGGTACTGAGAAGGGATAGAAACTCCACAGAGAGACCAATAGAGTCACCTAATCTGGACCGTTGGAAACTCCCAGAGATTGAACCACCAACCAAAGTCCATACATGGGCTGGACCTAGTCTGCCAGCCACAAATATGTAGCAGATATGCAGCTTCATCTTGTAGGTTCCCCGACAACTGGAGTGGGGACTGTCCCTGAATCTGTTGCCTGCCTATGGATCCTATTTCCCTAACTGAGATGCCTTGTCTGGCCTCAATGGAAAAGGATGTGCCCTATTCCTGAAGTGACTTGATGTGCAATGTTGGGTTGAGTTGAAGAAGGGTGTACCCCCTCTTCTTAGAGGAGAAGGGAAGGGAGATATGGTGGGACTATGCTGGTGTTAGACTGGGGGGAGAAGCTTGGCTTTCATCAGATATTAAATTAATTAATAAAACAAACATATAAATGGAAACAAATATAAAAAAGGAATGAAGGAGGTTCTTCATACTCGTTCATTTGGAGATTTGGGCATGAATTCAGCCAGACACATCCTTCTACTGATTGTCATAGTTTTCAAACAAATTGTCACTAAAAAATATCTCAAAATTGGTTAAAATGTCAGGAGGGCTACAAGATCGGATACCTTGTTAATATGCAATAGTCTATGTTGCTTAACTGGTGCCTTTAAATTATGTTTCCTTAAGACAATATTTTCTCTGTTCCTTATCCCACTTTCTAATGTCCTCTCTAGAAAAATCATTATTATCCACAAATTGTCAGTGCTGTGATGGGCTTTGTTTGCTTCTCCTGTGAATTTTGAGCTGGTAAAATCTTCTTACTTCATTGTTAGTATATGATGACAAATTTGATGATCTCAGAGATATCTGTGACATTAGGATGATGCTTAAGAAGTTTCTCTATTGTCTTCTTCACTGACAAGGATGAAAATGTTAGATCTTGTTATTGTCCCTCACAAAGCCAACATAGGCTGTGGAAGATAAATAAAGCCTTCAAATGTTTCCATGGTAAAACATGACATAATTGAGTTCTAATAGAGAGAAGAGAGGATGAGTTAGCAATGTACAAACTCCCTGCAGAAGCTCTTGGGGAGAGATTGCCCCCCCTTTAAGACTAAGGAGGTTCTTTGTAGATGATATTTTAATATGCTTTGATAAATCATTCTGCAAGTTCGCAATGAACCAACCATACTACAGATCAAACTGTGTTTAAGGGGAAGTGAAATATCTCAATAAAAGATGGAGTGTCCCTCGATACTCAAGAGGAGAAGAACTAATGGGCCAGAAGCCCTCGAAATATAATTAACTGACTCACTTTGTGATAGCACTGCCCTATTCTACTACCTCTAAAAGATATATGGCATGAAAAAAATCTCATTAACAAAGGACATGTGTATCGTAGACATGGTAATAGTAGGCCTTTCCCTGAAATAGTCTATCTTATCTTTTTTGTTGTTGTTACAAGTTATTTGATATTTCTATACATGCCACAAAATCTACTTTCATAGATTTCATGTGATTTTGACAGCTCTATCACATTCCTGACAGTTACATATTTTCGTTCATGGTCTATTTGGTAGACTGGTTCTTAGGGATATTAGAAGTTTACACTGGAACTTAGTAGGGGTATGTAGACCTCCCACTTCTGACACCAAAAGTCACAATTTGGATTCTGTGTTTGGGGGCCAGGCTTTCAGACCACAGCAGCAAACACAAGAGCAATTTTCCAGGAGCTAAATCAATGGGAAACATGGCAAAGAAGATGAATCTAAGAGACATTTTTGTGGCTGTTTTAAGGATATAAAAAAGTCATGAAGCATTAAAAAGCCTCAGAGGGATTCCCTCATTCTCCCAGCTGTAGAAACATTCTGCCTCATGTGTTTTGGACTCTGTGCCAGAAGACCCTGGGTGAGAATGCCCATGGCTGGCTCCTGGTCTAGCTACCTACTCTCCCCTTTGCCACTGAAAGCATGGATGGTTTCTGCTCCTACACAACCCATGGGACAGTTCCTTCCAGCTTCCCAGCAATGTTCTTGGACTGCAACAGCGACTCCTGGCTCTAACTTAGGCCAAGTGCCCGGATAGGCCAACTCACAGCTAGGGATGCCAGACCTGGCATTGGGGTCCGCCTGCCTGGGGCCATGGGCTATCCTCAAGAAAACAGATTGAGAGAGCCTGGAGTCATGAAGCTGAGAAGTTGCCAGTGGGTTTCTGTAATTATACTGCGTTCTGAAATGGTGCAATTTCTTCAAAGATTTATATAGAAAGTGTTGCTTACAAAACTGGAAAACGGACTAAAGACTTCACATGCACTCACTATTCTATATTCAGCACCTCTTTTGGGAATACCTCACTTCCTTTCTTTGACCTTAGAAGTCATTCTGAAAACCTTCCCAATGCAATAAAATTCACCTTTAAAAAAACCTTTATACATGTATCTTCCATGAGTATAGGGGAGTAGAAGGCTGTCAAGCTGTAGTCATCACATCCTGTCCATCGTCCATTCCAGCACTGTTGGACACCTTCTCAGTCTATCTGTAGGTCCCTTAACATCTGAAGAAACTCACTCAAAATATATGGTTTAAGGAGTTTTAGAAATGAATTCAATCTTTCCTAAAGTCTAACTTTGAAATTATCAGCTTTTAACAAGAAAGACATTTAAACAAATTTGCACATAATTGCTATCAGAAATGTGAGCATCTTCTGACTACAGAAGCACATCTTACTAAGCACATCTAGGAAATGAAGATACAGGAGAAATGAAGATACAGAGAAGATAAAATTTAAACAGCAAAACAGACCTTATTGATGAATGGGCTTGGGGAACCCATTTGTGCCTATATAAGTCTCTGTTGATTTGCAACTTTATAAAACTAAGTACACAAAGCATGTTAAATCAGGATTTTATTTTCATGGGAATGCCTCCGTATTTTACCTAAAATAAATTGAGCTCCAGAGTGGATAGTGAACTTAGAGATGCAGATCCAGCTTTTACTCTGCTTAGGTACACTACATCAGTGTTTCCCTCATTTAATTGGTTTAGCAAAGAGATAACCACAAAAGTGACTTAGAAAGAACAGAGATAGTGGTGAGGCCTGAGACTTCTCACATATCAGTAAAGATTAAAGGTGACAGGTCTTAAATGATGGTATAAAAAATATCTTTAAAAAGTTGGAAGTCAGGATGTAACAGAAATGACACTAAAATTAAATAACACTATTTGATGTACAATGAGTTCCTATTTAAGTGACATTCCATTCTGCCTCCAAAATGCTTACTGTTAGTACATAGCTGGCAGCATACCTGATCTTCCTAGAAAAGACCAAGACAGAGTAGCAAAGAAATTAGTCCTATCTCAGGAATGGAGAAACTGTGTCAGATTAAATCTGTCTGATTTTTGTTTTATTTTTGGTGTTTTGGTTTGTTTGTTTGCTTGCTTGCTTTTCTGGAGGCAATGTGATGTGAAACCAGAGCCTTGAATATGCCAGGCAGGTGATCGGCCCATGAATTGTTTGTTCAACTTTATGTGTCTCAGTACAAGAACTCAGCTGACTAAGATCAGGTAAGGAATGGTCACAGTAAGTAAGAGCTTTTTGTCTTGAGTTTTACATGCTAAATTTACATTGAGTTAGAGAACAAAAATGGACCTGGATTGTGGCTTAGGAGCAATCTGAAACTAGAGAAGAGAGAAAAACAATGTTCTAAAGCCATTATTGTAAATGTTGATATTGGTGTTTGTGCTGTATTTGTGCATTTAAAGGAGTGTTTGCACATAGAGTCCAGAAGTGAAGACCAAGTGTCTTCCTTGATCTCTCTGCACTTTACAATTTTTCAAATGTGTATGGATAATTTGCCTGCTAGAAGTCTCTGCCAACAGAGACCAGAAGAGAGTATTTGATCCCATATGCCTGGGGTTACTGATGGATGTGAGCTCACATGTGGTCTTAAAAATTGAACCCTGGGAAACAGGAAAAGCAAAGACTGCTCTTAAACACCGAGCCACCTTTCTAGGCCATGCACCTCATTTCTTAAGACAGGCTCTATCTCTGAATGTGGAGCCCCTTTATTCAACAAAGCTATCTTCCCAGTGAGCTTCAAGGGATCCACCTGTCTCTGTCTCACCAGACTGGGATTACAAATATGGTCAATGATAACTGGCTTTCCACATGGGTGGTAGACATCTAAGCTCAGGTTTTTATACTTGCATAGCGAGAATTTTACCAACTAAGCTATGTCCCTAATCCCAAAACTGACATTTATTGAACACAAATCAAAATTTCAAAATAAAACATAGCTGTTCTATTTTCAAATATTCATTAGAATGAGGAAGGCAGACACAAAGAAATAAACATCCAGGGCAGTAAGTTCTATAATACAGATAGGCATAGAAACTTGTTTAGTTGATATTACAACCATCAGTCTCCCATCTCCACCTTTGTTTCTCTTAGACACACACACACACACACACACACACACACTCCAACTCTGATAAGAAAAATAACTTTGGGAGAGCCTGAATTACTAGCCCTTATGTCGTATATTTAATGCAGAGAAAGAATAAGAGTTGACTTCTTGTCACAAATTCCAAACCTCCCAATCTCTGTATGTGACCTAGTGGCTCACAGCTTCTATGAGAGTCTACAAGCATGCATCTGAAGATTGTAGTAATACAACATTTAATCTGCTGTACTTACGTGATGTGGTATTTATCTAGAAACTTTCATCTTGGAGATGTAAAGTATTTTATAAACACATTCTTATTATTTTCTCTCTCCCCTTCCTCTCCTCCACCTGAGTCCTTGGGAACAAAGAGGTTGCCAAGAATGGCCAAGGTCACAAGTATGGACAGGTGCATCAGGGGTGGTGGTTCCCCATGTGTGGACACAGCTGTGTTTGGTGATAACAGAAATAATCTCTTGCATTTGTATATCCCTTCGCTATTTACTAATCTCTTTCATGTCCAGCTTTCATTTGATCTTCACATCTGTCATATGAAATAGGCAGAGAAAGCATCAATTTCCAGAGGAAACCCCTGATGCCCAGAGAGGTCACCTAGTATCCAACCCACGTCAGAGAATTCATTCATATGACAACAGTGTTCTGTAGTGGCTGACCCTGATCTCTGGCACCAGGCTGGTTTCAGTTTGCATGCAGTAGTGCACTTTAATGCCTATGTGCCTAGGGCAGAGGACTTCATGTCTGTGATTTTTCTCTCCTCTTCTATGCATTAATCAAGCTAATGTTCCCTCCATAGTAGTATGTGAAGAACACAGATGAGTATTTGTATAAAGAACAGTGCTTAAGACATAGAGGGTTCTCCATGAATACATCCACAAGAAAGATCCCAACTGTGACATCTTCTACCATGTCAAATATCTCTAGGAAGAAAGCTTGGGGGTTGGATACACCTGAGAGGTTCTGTGTGGAGGCAGGTTGGGGGGCAGTCATTTACTGAGCTGCCACCCAGGCTGAGATCTGGCCCCACATTCCCTCCCCTGTAGGCTTTGGCTTCTATGTGGGGTGCATTCTCCAGAGGCCTGCTGGCAGCAGCTGTGGGAGGCATGCACTCCTGACTCACACGCCTCCCCCAACACCATGAGCTCTGCCCACCTGTCTCTGGTCTTGCCTCTGGCAGTCCCACTTTGCCTCCAAGAAGAGCAGCAAACCTGCGTCCTTAGGTGCTCTCCTCTGAGCTCCCCAACTCCAGGATGCAGCCAACAAAAGCCAAAGAACTATGTTTGTTTTCTAAGCCAGATCCAGCAGTGATTCCCGGAAGGCACTGCCTGACTTAATGGGGCTGTGTTTGGGCCTCTCCTCTATGCCAGGCCCTGGCAGAGTCAGGAGGCTGCTCTCCTGAGGCCCTGGCATTTGCTTAAGGTGATTCAGACTTGGGGCCAAGGGGACAGAGATGGCAAGAGGAATGGATCTAGTTCTGTCCACTCTGACTCATTCTGGATATGTCCCTTTACCTCTTTGGGGCCTCACTGTCCTTGTCTCTTTGCCCTTAACAAAAGACAGCTGTTTGTAAAATGATGGATTTTAATATATAGGATAATCAGCTGAAGGAGCTTTAAAAATAATCCTACAGCCTGGGACACTCTCTGGTAAGTTCTTATCAAATTAGTCTGGTATGGGAAAGCAGGGTATCCAGGCAATATAATAATTTTAGAGGATTTTTTGTAAGCAGATCCCTGTGAACTAACCCATTTAGAGAATCCATTTTTAAAAGTACAGTTGGAATAGACAGCTCTGGGAGAAATGCTCTTGGGCTCTTGTCTTTAAAATACTTTTGAATCACACTATTTTGCTGGGGAATTGGAGTAATTAAGGCACAAAGGAAATGAGTTTGAAAGGACCTAGACATCCCCTGATGCTCTGTGTGGGTATCCTGAATCACACTGCCAATAGGAAAACATAGAAAAGAAATGGTTTCAAAGGAATAACAGAATGATGTAGAAAAAAAAAGGAAAAGTAGAGGAAAAGAAACCAAAGGACACCAAGCAGAAGAAAACAAAAGAAAATGGGAGATAAGGGGAGGGAGGGTAAGGGTTCAGGAGGAAAGGGTGCAGTGGAACCCACGGCAGGAGCATGAATAGCTCAGATCATTCCCAGTGAGACAAGGCAGCATTGAACCACACTTGGCTGTACAGGCAGTTTTCAGATAGTGAAAGCAAGGGAGAACTTCCATCCCAACTGGGGCCCCAAGCTTAGAGCTGGAGCCTGCGCCTGCGCCTGCGCCTGCGTGGGGGCAGTCTGACTCACAGCTGCTGTCTCACCCTGTGTCCAGCTTCTTGCTCAATCCAGGCAGCAGGAGAAAGAGATGCCCTTTTTGAAGATGACTCCTGCAGCGAGGGCCCTGTGACCTTTCCAAAGCAGTCTGGTTCAGAGGAGAAACAAGATCAGGAGACCCCATAATCCTGCCATGGCAAATAACTGAACAGTTCATAAAGAGGTCCGTCCTTGTCTGCCTTCAGGGCTTTGTTTGAATTCCATTTCTATTGAAGTCTCCTCCCTATGACACATTTCCTAACATGGCATTCAAATCTTACTGTAATATCTCTGTTGTAATTATTTACATTTGTTTACAAGCTTCCTGTAAGACCATGCTCTTGTGCAATCTGAGTAGAGGCTCCCTACCGCCCACCTTTGTTTATGATGTGGCTAATTACCCTATGCAATTGGACCTATAGACATTATACACACACAGACACACACACACACACACACACACACACACACAGAGAGAGAGAGAGAGAGAGAGAGAGAGAGAGAGAGAGAGAGAGACAGAGACAGAGACAGACAGAGACAGAGACAGAGAAAGACAGAGACAAAGACAGAGAAAGACAGAGAGAAAGAGAGAGACAGAGAGAGACAGAGAAAGACAGAGAGAAAGAAAGAGAGAGAGACAGAGAGAAATAGACACACACATACAGAGAGAGAGAGAGAGAGAGAGAGAGAGAGAGAGAGAGAGAGAATGGGAAAGAATAAACTACCTAGGGCTATTCCCAGAAATCCTGATTGAGTAACTTTGGGGTCAGCATAGTCACCTCCATTATTAACAAGGTCCCCATGATGATGCAGATATAAATGGACCACACACTGAAGAACACTTTGGTACTTTGTCTGACCTAAATCAGCTTTCTCTTACCCCAACCTCATGTATTCCCCCCAACTCTTCTTTTACTGAAAACAGGATAAATTGATCCCCTCTCCTTCGCTCTACCATCACCCCAAATTTCCACTTAACATTTCATGTAGGTCTTTGGTTAGGAGAAGGATTAACTTCGCCTTCCATAAAACTAACCCTTGTCTCTGAGCTCCGTATCTTTGAAGTCCTCCCTCCCCTGCTCTTGACTCTTTTAGGACTGAGTTCTTTCTGTGCGCTGTGCTAGCTCTTTGACTCTGGGACTGAGTTCTTTCTGTGCGCTGTGCTAGCTCTTTGACTCTTTTAGGACTGAGTTCTTTCTGTGCGCTGTGCTAGCTCTTTGACTCTTTTAGGACTGAGTTCTTTCTGTGCGCTGTGCTAGCTCTTTGACTCTGAGACTGCTTCCTCTACACTCTAGTAAATTTGGGGGAATGTCTAAGAATCCATGTTTCACCCTTTTTCCATTCTAGTTTGTCCTGCAGCAGCTTCTACGTGAGCTTATGCTCAACAACAAAGTTCTAAGGATTCTGCTTCTCACCAACTGCCCATCCTCACCATGGCCCTTCTGCTTTAGTTCTCACTTCTCCCTAAAATGCTATACTCTATTGGGCAGGAAATCAGAAAATGAGAAAGTAAGAAATTAGACTAGCAGCTAGGGGCCAGGAGCTTCTGATCTCAGATTAGACATAAAATTGGAAGGAGCTATTAAAAATTAAAAGGAGACAGAGAAAAGTAAGATGATGTTCTAATGAAGTGTGCAACTCTAGTCATAAAAATGCAGTCAAAAATACAGAGAGGGATGCTGTCAGTCAATCCTGGACTGAGCACAGGGTCCCCAATGGAGGAGCTAGAGAAAGGACCCAAGGAGCTGAAGGGCTATGTAGCCCCATAGGAGGAACAACAATATGAGCCAACCAGTATTCCAGAGCTCCCAGGGACTAAACCACCAACCAAAGAGTACACATGGAGGGACCCATGGCTCCAGCCGCATAGGTAGCAGAAGATGGCCTTGTCAGACATTAATGAGAGAAGAGGCCGTTGATCCTGTGAAGACTAGTTGCCCCAGTGTAGGGGAATGCCAGGACAGGGAAGCAGGAGTGGGTGGGTTAGTGAGGAGGGGGGGGGAGAGATGGGATGGAGTTCTTGAAGGGGAAATGAGGAAGTGGGATAATATTTGAAATATAAATAAAGAAAATATCTAATAAAAAAGATGCAGTCAATTGATCCTCAAATAGTCTGTTATGTGTGTAAATGTATGGACATGCCATATATATATATGGCTCAAGCACACACACATACTTTCTTGATGACAGATAGATATTTGGATGGATGGATAGATAGATAGATAGATAGATAGATAGATAGATAGATAGATAGATAGATAGATAGATAGATAGATAAACAGACAAACAAACAGCAGACAGATAGAACTAAGGAGACATACTATACTCTCCTGAAACCAAATATTCTTAAGAATCTTCTGACAAGGGACATGTGATTGTGTAAATGGAGAAGACAATTATTTTCTAAGTTCTCTAGCCATTTGTCTCAGAGATTTTATCTAGAGTGGTCATTTTTAATAGAAAAATAATATTTGTGTTTATTTCTTTTGGGAAACTGGCATGCCGATGAATGAGAATAATGAGTATTTTCCAAAGAGTTTTTATTTAAACAGAAATAATTATTTCTAACACAACCTCATAAGAGGTCCCAGAAAATATAAGTAAATGGTTTGGCTATGGTAGGATGGGCACAAGTTTCTATCCTGCAAATTGAATTTGCCTTTTGTGGGGACTCCTATTGCATCCCACAGTATCTTAGCGTTTAATGACATAGCTCTGAAAACAACCCCAATCCAGTTTATTATTGTGAAATGCAGAGAGAAAGACTAACTTGCTAGAGTTGCTGCTCAAGTCACTGAAAACCTGGAGTTGATCCCTCGATTCCTGGTGCTCCTTTCTGTCCCTCCAGCAAGGTGAATCTTTTGTATGTACTCATATCAAACTTATCTCAGAAACCAAAGTTAAAAAAAATGAAGATCTTAAGGTCTAGCATCCTGGAATTAGGCTTTACCTGGGACCAAGTTTGGGGCCAAGCATTCCCATCCACGCTTCTGTGAGTATATCACTGAGTGTATTGTGGAATTTCACAGCTTCCTTGGCAAATCTATAAAATTAGTTTTATCATGAAGAAAATGAAGAAGGCCACTAGTGTGGCCCAACAGAACTCAGCAGAGAGAATATTCAGCAATGTATCATATCAAAGAACAGAGCCGAGCAGGACAGACAGACCCAAAGGCTTCATCTAGCTGAGTGCTTTAGAAGATCTATGAAGCCAGGGTGAAGCAAAGGCATATCTTTTAAGAAATGCTAAATGATCTCTCTCTCTCTCTCTCTCTCTCTCTCTCTCTCTCTCTCTCTCTCTCTCTCTCTTTCTCCTCTCTGGCTTGAGGGATATTCTGTGTGATCTGCAAGCATGCCAACAAAGAAGTCAGAAAGTCTACCTGTGACTCTAAAACAAGACTAATCAATAACCAGTCTGACCTCACTTCATTTTAGTTCCAAAATTAAAAATAAATAAAAAGATACAACTTTATAGATGCTTATAGAACTCACCTCAAAGTGGCCCTGGGTGAAGGATGGAGTCTAGGGAGCACTGAAACATTAGTTAGTGGTTCTTTTTTTTTTTCCATCTTTTTCTCTGGTCCTCAACTTCCAATAATTATCCTTATTCTATGTTTTATATATAGCAGTCATATTTGCAAACTATGTGATGAAGTAGAAACATAAAAGAAAGGCACACTGTACTCAGAATCCTCTTAAGCATATAGCTCAAACATGCCCTGGGGAGAGAATGAAGCTTTGGAGTCAGAAAGTTTTGAGCTGAGCCCAAGTCCAAATGATATGCTCCAGTCTCAGTTCAGGCTGGGGTGACATAATCAAAATATTCAGTTGAGTCTCTGTGATAATTGAAGAACTTAACCAACTGCATGGGAGGCCAATCTAGATGTTGTACAAAACAACAGACTCCAGAGCAGTTACTCAAATTTCTCCATACACAACAGCATCGAGTTGCCTCTTTATAAGATTCACTCACTGTGACGAAGCGGGGGTCTCACCAAGGGAAAAAGAAAACACTATCTTTATTGTAATAATGTCAGTTTTTCAGCTACCACGTTGAGTGAGCTTTTGTGATACATGATAAGATTTAGATATTTTTGCCTTGATTTGAATACTATACAACATATGCATATATGCAAACATTGCATTGTACCTCGTTAACATGTATGATTATGTTCCTCTGTATTTGCTATAAAATAAAAATGAAAGTAAGCAAGGCACTGACTTAGAAGCTTCCAGAGGTAACAATGTCTGCTGAGAATGTGATAAAAATGTTTTGTTTATATTGTATTGATTTTTAGAGTTATTTACTATTTATGGCAAGTAATCCTGGTTTCCCACTTACCGGTAGTGATATAAATTTCCATTTTGAAATAATTGATTTTAACCAAAAATAAAAAAAGAGGAATAAATTCATGAGTCAGTTTTAAGAACACATGAAACTAATACTCCAGGTATATAGAAAAGATGCAAAGGAGGTACTTGAAAGGTGGGCAAAAGAAATCCCATCTGATGGTTTCCCAGAATCCTTCAAGGAGGGAAAAGGATTAACTGGATTCTTTGAACCCCCAATCTGCCATTCAAAATGTCCCTATTGAGGTCATATGAACTTTGTTTCTGAAAAAAAAGCACATTTGACTAAAGTGATACCCAGACATTTAGGAGAAACTATGTTCTTCATCTCGTGTCTGTAAGGGAAAAATAGCAGGCCTGCAGATGCCCTGGAAAGAGTCAAGCGCCTGTAACTGCAAAGGCCAGAGAAAACAGTCTGCAGCTGCCCAGAGCCACCCCAGCAAGAGGCCCTGGGATTGCTCTGAGCTCCCCCAGTTGGAGCCTCTCTGCTCTCTGGCCAAGAAGAGAGGCAAGGCCAGCTGCACAGACAGGCCTTCTAGTGCAGGGCCGGGAGAGCTGAGCCAGTGTGAGTCAGGGCCCCAGATGTAGGCCCCTTCTGCACGGCCCCTGTCCTCAGCTTGAAATAGAGCAAAGCACGAGGGTGAAACCAGGACAACACCACACTGCAGAAAATGGGTGTAAGTAGGCTAGGGCTGTGCTTTCCATCCCTACCCAATGGACGTTACCCCCTTTCCCACCCCATACAATTTCCCCAAGGACATTTCAACTCACAGGAGACCTTGCATGCAGATGAGCCCTGAGAAAGCTATTGGAGAGTACTTTAATGTCAGAGGAGAGGGCTGAGGGAGAAGGGAGAAGAAGAGAAGGAGTTTCCTAGATAAGGAAAAGGAAGAAAGGAATGTGGAGTTTTCGACGTATTTAGGACTCACCAATCAATAAATGGAGTCAGCTGATTAAATAAAGAAAAGAACAAAAGGAAGGGGAGGGGTCACAATCCTGTATCTCATAGCTGGTGGCCATGGAGAGAAGAGAAGCCTCTGGGTACAGGGGCATGGGAAAGCTGGATTAACATTTTGGATAATTAACATTTAAGTTCATATGCTAGTCTAAGATGCTTATGTGTGAGAAAGCATCATGTCCCATCATTTGGATGTACCGTAAATTCAGATGACAGCATGAGACTGGGACCAAAGCATCTCTGCAGTCAGGTCTACCTACCTGTTCAGCAGCATTATCTTCCATTCCTGCTATGCGCTTAGAGTTCTGTGCAAGGCACTGAGGCCAGAATGAAGAACGTGGTAGACACCATCCCATATCATCATGTTTAGAAGCTTCTGATGGTCTTAGAATCAAGTCTCCATATCCTTTTCTGTCTTTCTCAATGGTGTCCAAAATGTGTGTGTGTGTGTGTGTGTGTGTGTGTGTGTGTGTGTGTGTGCAGGGGTTGGGGGTAAGAGAGAGTAGAGGGCAGATTTAGAGTTTTTTTTTAAGCCTAAAGACTCTTCAATCACACTCTCAAGTGATATTATTATTACCATTGTTGTTGTTGTTATTTGTACATTGAGCTTGTCTTATGTACTGATGGCTCTAATGATATAAAAAGGAAGGGGAGAAGTGTGACAATAACTCAACTACATGATCACCAATATTCTTCAACTTGGCTTTCTAGAACATAATGCTATCGTCCTAGTATTTGATATGAAAATGTCTGTAAGTATAATTCAATAACTACATCATAAGCAAACCTATCTCAAACCATACCCACAAGTTTATGCAATTTTCATATACATTTCACACACTCTCTCTCTCTGCCTGTGCTGCCATTTGCTTTATTTAGGATGGATCTTGCTATGTAACTCAGGTTGATCTGAAACTCACAATCTCCGTGACTCAGCCTCTTGCATGCTGGAAGCACAGACATGTGTCATCCACACTGTACCTAACACCATCTACCCACTTTGATCCATTTGTTTTCCTGTAAATACTTGGGAAGTTGATTTTATTAGCATAGATATACACATGTGCACACTACATCTATAGTATATGCAGAATATAGATATACAGAAAGATGTAGATGTAGAGATGGATAAATATACCCATGAGTGATCTTAACTTACTGTTAAATTCAGTAACCTACTACCTAAAAGTGTAGAATTTCTGAGTCTTATTTATTATGACTCCCAAGATAGGCCATTTAGAGGATGTTAACATTCCATCTTCATCCTTGTCTTTGAAATGGGTGGAGAAACAACTTGGTTTTTAAGATTCATGACTAGGTATAAGTATACAGTTATAGCATTCAGCATGGTATTGCTCCAGTCCAGGTATGTAAGTGCTATGTTCCTCCTTCTGTCTTATGTCCCTTCTTAAACACCAAGGTAGGGCATATGCTATTTTCTCTACATTCCCTTCTTGCTCTCAAATGACACAGGGAGAGTAATACCTGGAAATGTGTACAAAAGTCAATCTGTAAACAAATGACCTCAGTAAAATATGGTCATCTACTGAAACCATAGCTAGTATATATAAATAAATGGAAGAAAGTTGCATAACTTAAGTAACACCACTTAAAAACATGACTGACATTTTGCTGTGTATTTTACATTCTATTTCCAAAGCATATATAAATAAATATAATGAGTTCTATGTCTTCAAGCAACTATAAACTCCAGGATGTAGCAGCTGTAGCAACAATACAGACAAGTCATTATAGCATGTAAGGACACTCCTCTACTTTTGTGACTCAGGTCCTTAGCAGCTCTGTACTAGTACCTCAAGTCCTGCACATCTTCCAAGTGTGTATGTTTCAACTTGTTTTCTTGAAACCTTTTGGTTTTAAAGAAGTCTCTTCACAGAGTTGCAGGCTTAGAAACGTAACAATTGTGCCCACCCCAACTTCCTTTCAATGACTGAGGTCTGGGAGTCCATTATGGGCCATGAACCCTGAGAGGTAGGGCAGAGACTCTGTCCTTCCCCATGATATAGTCAAGATGTCAGAATTTTCTACCTGTCATCCTGAGTTCCACACTCAACTGATGATGTAGTTGACCAGCTTGAGTCCTTCAGATTAAAATCACAGTTCAAACACTGGTGATGTTAGCAACTACCAGCCTACTAATCAAGACTATGATACTTTATATCCATTCACTGTCTCTAGCTCACTCTGTGTCCTTAAAACTAAACATGACTAACCTTTTCCATTGTACTAAAGGTATAAAAATGTGACTGTTTAAGGTCATGTGACCAGTGGGTGGGTGAGTTAGAATTACTTCCTCTTCTGTATTTCTTGAAAATGAATGGAAGAACACTGCCTTTGTCTCAGAACCACATGATAACAGAACAATGACTTGGCCTTGGTGGAGTCCAGGCTCCATTTAGGGAGATGGGCCTAAGGAACTCAGGGAGCATTATACTGAAAAAGTCTTGTTTTACCTCAAAGAGTAAAGTGCCCAGCATTTGCTGTGGTGAACCTTTTGGAGACTTCATCACTCTGCCCTGTTCTGCCTGGGACGGCAGAAGACACATGGCAGATCCCAGGCCAGTCTGTCTTCTATGAGGCACCGGATGGTCAGGACCCAGAAAGAACTGGGGCTTAAAGATAAGATATAGATCCCAATGGCTTGAGTTTGAGTTTCCTCAGATATAAAAAGATGATAACATTAACTATTATATAAGAAGAATGTGAGGGTCAATGAAATCATGTGAAACTATCTAACATTAATGCTAAATAGGTATTTAATAAATGCTTATTATAATTAATTTAATGAATATTGACTATTTCTCATTTACTTGACACTCTTGGTAGAGTTTAGAAAATACTAGTCAGCTATTCAAGTTTTTGTCCTTTTGTGGTTTCAGTTTGGGGGTAAAGGAAGGTATTCATACCCCATTCTATCTTACATTCTCTATTGTCAGCCAGTGGCAAAGGAGCTTGCCTTCTGTGTGAGACACAAGTCCTGGATGGCTGTCGGAGACCTCTCCTCTTCTTTTCTCATGCAGACAGTGGAGTTTTGCAGATGCTTCTCTGGGGCCCTTTCTCCAAGAGAGTCCTGTACCCTAACCTTATTCCACCTCACTGGCAAATTTAGACAGCTGAGACCTTGAAAGTCTCATCAGAGCAGATGCACAGAAGAGTCATCTGGGAAAGGAAATTCAAGGAGCACATAGTGAATACTTTCCTCCTCTCACCTCACCCCTACTGCTAGTGCAGAGAAACAGCCAAGAAAGTCCTTTGAAAAACCATGTGCTCTTTGTCAAGATCACTTCATGATCATAAATCTTCCAAATGCTTCCACCCTATTTCCTTCATAGAATCTCCTAAGAGAGTAGGCATCATGGTGCCTTTAGTCACCCAGGGGTTATACAGATGCCTTACTATGCTGGAATGGAGGCTAGAAATTATTCATAGTTGTCTTCTCAAATGCTTATTTTAATGGAACAAAACTAAAGTAATATATATGTGTGTGTGTGTGTGTGTGTGTGTGTGTGTGTGTGTGTATGTGTGTGTGTATTAGCGTATGTGTAAATGTAAATGTGTATGCATATGCTTAGGTGGATATATGTGTATGTGTGTATATGTGAGTATATATATATATGTGTGTGTGTGTGGTTTATGTGTATTTGTGTATATTTGAATATATATACTATATGCATATATGTATATATGTGTGTATGTGTGTGTATTTTTGTGTTTGTATATATTTGTATGTTCATTTAAATGAAGTCTGTTTTGTTTTTCTCTTACAGCTATCAGTTATCTTTCTATTTACTAAAGTTTATCTAGTTCATCAAGTTTCAGGTTAGGAAAAAAATCAATCCAAAGTTATGAGACAAAGGAGACCACCAAAGAGAAAAAACAGGAATAGAGAATGTCTTTGAGAAAGACAGACAAAAACACTGAGAAAAACAAATCTCCTTTGTGGAAACCTGGAAGGGGCCTGTTGGCATTTCACACCAGCCCTGGGGAGGAGAGATAAAGATCCCATCCCTATTGGTATCAAGCTGCATCTATTACATACCATTGCTAATTTAATTTATACTGCATGAACTGACCTGCCAAGCTTATTATTAAGACTACTTGAGAGGAGGGTACAAAGCAAAAAGCTATGCCCTTGTCATGCACAATTTGGGGTCAGAGGTTTCCCCTCTTCATTCCCTTGTCATCCACAGGCTGAGGTCAGAGGTGCTCCCTCTTCATTCCCTGAACTTCCTCTCAATTCTCATAACCATGTCTCTTTATATTTCCTTAGAGGTTCCCAACTGGGTAGGAAACTTTCAAAGTCTGAGGTCATTTCTCCTTGAGAGGCAAGGAGAAGGTAGAAATGAAAACCAAAATGGCTGCCCTGGGCTATAAAGCTATAGTGACAAGGATTAGCTGAGGATAAACCAAGGAACATTCTGGACAAAAGGAAGATCACCAAAAACATTTAACTTCATCTTAAAAACTGAGTTCTTGCTGATTTCTCCATAAGATAAAGTGTAACACAGTGAAATGTCCCTTTAACTGCTCTTCTCTGAGATTTATAGCACCTGATACCATAAGCTCCCTGAAGTCAATAAATGAAGAACCAGGGTTATCTTTACTGAACCACTGCTTAAACTGATTCATGTGAGAGCTCTTTTATGTGCTATAACTCATATAATAGCATTTCATAAGACTAATATTCTCCTGTACACACTCTGCAGATCAACTCAAGGACTCTAGGTAGAGTCAACAAAAGTAACATAATGGAAGATGCAAAGCTTTTGTGTGACTCTGAACATTAGAGGATCAAGAGGCATGGATTAGGCAGAAAAGAAAGAGAAGGATCAGAAGTCTCATATGTCCACTTAATACTGAACTCAGTAAAGATCCACAGGGTGCTTACTTTGAACTAGAGAGCATTCTTGGTGTTAAAATACACAGAGAACCAAGGGAAGTAGGAAGTACCAACAAATTCTTCATGACATTTACATTCTAAAGAAAAAAAAAAAGAGATGTAAACATATATGGATCATTCTTCTACCCAGGATGGTCAAGAAAAGTACGCAGAGCCTGAAAGTCACTTTAAAACTTCCCAGTCAAAACAGAGAGAGGAACATAGACCCTGATAGTCCTACTTTCTTTTGAAATTACCATACATGCTCAGAGCCTTTGCATGTACTCTTCTCTTCCCTGAGATATTCTTTTTGGTCTTCTTTGTTTCATGGTTTCTCCTTCTAACTACAATACTTAAAATCAGGCAGCTTCTTTCTTCTTTCTTTATCCTGATTTTCTTTTTGTTTACTTATGATATCACTTATCAAATGTGAGAAATGATATTCACTTCTTTAACCCCCTCTAACTCTGAGGAAATAATGGTCCAAGAGTTGTACTGTATTGAACCCTATTCTCCCTAATATTTGCTCAGTAAAAAAAAAGGAGCTGGGTTTCTTTATTTTTCTCTTGTATAATAACTCGACACACACTAAGAATCCGAGTTATCCAAAGTTATGTCCAAGTTATCCAGTTATTTACATAGATATTTATTGAATAAATGAATTAATGAATGAATGAAAAGCCTGGGAAATTTTAGGGACAAAGGATGAACAGAAAAGATAAGGAACTGTGTCATAAACACTTCACAAATCATATGGCAAGACTGATTTCGTGAATCGAAAAAATTGGTTCATCATTGTATAGATAGATAAACTAAAACTCAAACAGTTTAAGTGGCTTAGCGTAGTGTTAGCCAAAAATTCACTGAGCAGTCCAGATTTAAACACAGCTATGCCTCTAGTTGCTGAAATGTCTTGGTCCTTGTCAAGCTTTGGTGATCAATTTTGGTGCTCACTCGTCACTGCTAATGAGTTCCCTTCTTTAATAGATCATGTAGTTTCTGAGGCAGTCAGAGGACGGGGAATGGATTGACTCCTACGCATGGGACTGAGGAATAACAACATGGTAGCATTCAGGGCTGAGGATGACTCAGCACACCAAAGCTGGGGAAAAGAGTCATCTCTCCTACCGCAAACACCTTATCCATTCTCTGATGCCAGGCATCTGACCACCCCCGTGCCCAGGCCAGTTAATAGCTTACCTAATAAATGGGTGCATGACAAAGTCTAATGTAAGGCCATCATCACTTCAAGTTTGGCCACATGATTCATTCCACCTGGCTGTGGTCTCCTGCCTGGGGTCATTCAGAAATTCTTCATTCCTTGGCTGGGAGGTTACAAACACATAGTTGGGAGTGTTCTCTCCCTGATCCCCTCCCAACCTTGTTTGCTTCCTTTGTCACTTCACCACTAGAGTTTTATACAGTTGTTTATCCATTTAAGTAATTTTTCATTCCTTTATTCTACTATATTAATATATAGTCTACATTCATTCATTTGTAGGGGCAAACAAAGACCCACTTGCTTTCTTAAACTTCTCTGGTGAAGGAAGGGATGTTAAGAGTTATTTGATATGATAAAGTCACTTCTCCAAACAAACTTAAAGTAGAAACAGGTAGAAGGTGGCCTTGATGACATGTTTTCTGTGTCTGTTACAATTAAGCATCCCTTGCAACATACAAATTCATGAGCTCAGGATATGCAAGACACAGCTCTACCCTACTGGAGTTCACAGGCTTGACAACTTGCATTTTCCATTCATCTCAATTTGGTAGTGCACAACTTCACATGCATATGATACAAATCAAACAGAACCATTCTGAAATAGTCCTTACTTTCCTATCTATACAACAGTCTATAACCTTACATTTTTTAAATGTGAGCCATGCCTGAGCAAGTTGATTTCACAACCAGTTAATAAGTTATGACCAGAAGGTTGTAAACTGTCTAAAACTGAACTAAAAGAGTTTACAAAAATATGTTTGGTTATACACAAGTGTATAAGCTCAGAGCCCAATTTAAACTCCCACTCTTTCTCCCAAATTCAGCATTCATCTATTGATGCAGGCTACATCTTCTAATTTATTATTTACTCTTGATTGATCTTACTTTTTGCCATTTACTGAACCACTGGACCAGCCTCCTTCTTCCAAAATGGACCAAACTATCTCTCTGACTTTCTGCTTCCAGTATATTTTCCAAACTGGAGTCACTGATACTCTAAAATAGAGGAATTCTGTAACATACCTCAGTTGCCAACAATATACAAAGTAACCAGATGTATCAATTCCTTAGGCTAGACTGAGCTTGAGTCTCCCTCCAGGGCTATTTCTCACTAATTTTACTTTTTTGTCTCATACTGAATCACTGTATAGTCACATGAAGTCCCTAGGACTTCCCATTTTTCTTCATATCTCCAGACTTACTATACTTTTTTATTTAAAGCTAAATACTGGGCTTATTCAAAGGTTGCTTTCCTAAGCAGTACCTTCTACATACCTACTTACCTGGTGTGTTGTTCTAAATATGCCCATTACTCTTGACTATACACTCTGTATGGTGACTATACCCTTAAGGGTATATTTGAATCTCTGAGACACCTCTTCTCCACATAAGTCTTTCCACACATCAATCCTTGCGTGTTTTTTGTTATTTCAGGATCTCTTTCCCAGACAACCTAAACTAACACTCTATTCTCAGTGTATAATTGAAGGAGCTGAGGCCCAAGTTAGTCATGTGACTTGCAAACAACTGGTGAGACTGAGGTTTAGTTGAGTGCTGGCAATGTTTAACAACTGGCTCTCTAGGGGAAGAAAAGGTGCTGATTTGTAGTACTGGCTGATTTCCAGGATGTAATTACCTCCACCCTGGGCAATTTCACACTACCAATGTGACTTCCTGGACATGGAGTGGGGAGGGTAGTGCACAGTTGTCCTTAGGATCCAGACAAACTGGCTGTAACATCTATGTGAGACTGTTGCCTCTGCTGACATCTCTGACAATTCCCCCAGCTTTGGTTTACTCCAGAGTGCTCCATTGAGGAGATGCCCTGTGTCCTATTATTCAGCTTGAAACTTGAAACACAGGCAGTTTCTCCATTGGTTCAAGGGGTAGACAGAAGTTCTCTAGTTCCTAGAAATGTAGATTCTGCTAGGTCAGGTATAGCATCAGAAGGCCTGAAATAACATGACCTTTGAATACCTTTATGGATGTGATGTGAGAAACAAGATCAAAAGAGAAAGCAGATGCAGAAAGGCTGTACAGAGGTAGTTTTAAAAAGAACCATGAAATCAGAATGAACAACGGTGGTATAAGGACTATAGGGAATCACAAAAAGAAGGCAGTAAGGAGAAAGGATGGCAGAGATGGAGGGAAAGAGGGACCATAATCACATCACTGGCCAGTATCTTTGCCAAGCATTTTCTCATTTGAAACTGTCTTTACCCTAGTGCCAAGAGGAAAATGATTAGCTCAGCATTGCAGATGTATAACCAAGCATCAGCAAGATGGCTCCTTTAGTAATGACACAGGTCTCAAAAATGGCAACTCACATGCACAAAGACTTTGAGTAGCATGATCGATTCACTTCAATAGTATGATTGAGACAACATGAAGGATCTGAGACAGGATTTCAAAGACTTACTATTCTTGACCAAGGTCTACATATCTTGTTCTACATGCCACTAAGAGTTTTGATGAAGTTCCTAAACATGAGCTTTAATTTCTCCTTTCTAGATCTGGACTGAGATGAAGAAATGCACCATGTAGAATGAGTTTGATTCATGTCAAAGATGGAAAATCCAGTGTACTCTCCGAGATTGGACAAAGAAGCTTAGCATTTCAGTTAAATCTTATTCTAGAAGACCAGCTTTGAGTAAATTCATCACATGGAAGGAATTTTGGAAATGTTCACCAAAGACCAAGAAAAGCGAAGGAAGAAAACTTAATGTAGTTGAGAACAAAGGCAGCCATTAACATTCCCATCATGGGAATTTTCAGGAAATCTCAGCAGACAGCCAAATGATGCCAACATAAATCCCCCTATTGAATAAGAGATAGAGTAAACAATATTTGAATGCTATGGCCTCCTAGATTTAAAGGTAGTCTCCCACCTTTGAGTGGGTAGATTCTGGCAAGAGTAACCTCAGCAACCCCTGGGTAGCTCCCCTTCTACCCCAATCAGAAACTCAGCTCAGCCTCAACTGAGGGAAGAAAATGCTCTAAATGAAACAGAAACTTCCATTATTGAACTAAGCAGGACTTATGGAGCTGAGGGACAGAATACCCACCTTTCCAAAGAAACAGTATTTAGGTGAGCCATGAAAGAGACAATAGAACCCTAGTTAGAGGAATGACACATTGCTGTACCCCACAAAGTTACTTCTAGTCAAAGAGAAACTTGTTTCCCAGATGATATCCAACCGAAAACAAGTGACAAGTTCAAGCTTAGTCAGGGAAGTAAAGGGAGAGAAGCAGATGAGAAGGCTTGGAGCTGAGATATGATTAGCTCAGTAACTTTGATGATGACACTCTTCTCTAGGCCAGTGATTTCCCTATTATAACTCAGAGATGAGAGTCCCTGCTCTGTTTTCCGGGGAGACCAAGAAAATGATACAATACTGCATTAGGCCAGAAGTGTTAGAACCAAATAGGCCTGGTTTGAACATCAGTGCTACCCATGGCTAAACAACTCCTGTCACTGAATATCTTAGAGCTTCAGTATGCTCAGGTAAAAGTCACAATGCAATGCCTGCCAACAAGGACATTTAATAATACACCACATGTACTTGACAAACTAATGATAACATAGTTCCTTGCATGATAGTGTTGACTAAATCTTTACTATTATAGTTATCAATTGAAGCCCAGCACAGAAGTAATCAATGAAAGTATGTCATTGGACCCTCGCATTCCCACTATGAAACATTTAGATAAGCTCAGAGTTTCCTTCCTACTCTACTAGCACCTGAAAACGCATGACAGAAATATAGTGATCTACAGAAGGAACAGGCCTGTAACTAGAGACCAAAATTTGTCTACACTATGTATCATGCTGCATCCATGTCTACCACGATGTGGTACCTGTGTGCATGTGAAATGTGATTGTGGTATGTGCACATGTGTGCCTAAGCATGAAGATAATGTAGCTAGCCTTTCTAAATGTTCTCCACCTCCAGTTTTTGGGACAGGGTCTGTCAATGATGCTGAAGGTCAAAGATTCAGCTAAGCTATCTGATCAATGTATTTCAAGAATCTTCCTGTCTCTGCCACTCTACTCCACTCAAGGCTTGACACATGAGCACAGACACTGCTATGACCTACTTTTTTGATAGGTTCTGGGGATCTGAACTCAAGAACTCAAGTTCGCATGGCAGGCACCTTATCAACTGAACCATCTTCTCAGTCCTGTTTACACATTTTACTGACATTGTTTCTTTTCCATGCCTATAAATGGCTGCAGCTAGTTAAGAAGCCAGCAGCATATGTCTGACACCCAACCCACACGGGATGCATCAGGATGACAGCTGAAGAGATGTACCATGTAAGGCCAGAGGGCCTGACCAGTGATATAAGAAGTCTGTCAGGACTGATGCTAAACCCTCATGTCAGATCTAGAACCTGAGGTACTTGGGAGGTCTGCAGCTTGGCCTGACTTTATAAGAATTCTTCTTCCAGGTGGGAGAGTCCAGTGTGCTCCCTGGAGCTTTCTACCTTGGTGTCTCTTTACTTTGGATCATACCCCTTTCTGTGGGATCTTGCTCAAGATTTACAAAGCTAATGAAGATAATTAATTATGCCCATGTTGCAGAAATGCAAAGCGATGTTGATATCAGGCTTTCTAACTCTGCTATCTGGGACAGCTGGCTTTATATCTGTAGTCTTGCCTTCTTCATCTGTAGTATGATACTGTTAATCCTTTTTATTTTCCCATTTTTAATGAATATTGGTTCAGATAGTGTGCATATGCTGCCCCCAAAGAAGTATGTGTACCAGATTTTTAACTAATGCCTCCCTTCCTCATCAGTAGAAAAGGAACCATGTTCTCTACAGTTCCCTATCCTTCAACCCCCACCATGTGACATTTACATTATATAGGTCTGTCTTCTCCTAGGCTGTACACATTGGAAGGTAGACTTCGGTTTCTTAGTTTTACATTCCAGCATCCCACAATAGTCTGGCCTAACTTGGCTGCTTGAGAAAGTTTGCTGATGTGAATCTATTTCACTGAAAATTCTGAGATTCCAAGAATTGACTTTTATTTGGTTAGTTACATAATAAGCAAGATTTGCTTGAGTTCTGTACCATCCTGACCTATCCTGTCTGGCAAAACAAGCCTTCTTGGGAGAACTCATTTTTTTGTTAGTTTGTTTGTTTTGTTTTCCTTTTGCATGCTTTTAAAAAGCAATGGAAAGTACATTTCCTGAAAGTTCGGGAAAGTTTCTTTCTAACACACTCACTGAGGAGTAGGGGCGGGCCACGAGATGTACATGGCTTACAGCTCATTGAGGAGGATAACTGAGATGGGTGGAGCTGAAGCAGACATCTGTGGAGATGAGCTGGCAGCTGCAGGGACACGCAGGAAGAGACATAAGAGATGTGATTTGGTGCCATTGTTGTAGCTGAGACTGAGGCTCAAGCTCTGGCCTTGAACCTTAGGCTCATTCATACCAGGACACCCTTAGCCCTTGCTGTCTCTGTCTAGCCTCTGAAATAACAGTACTTAAAATCATTGCTATAGTCTCCTAAGCTGAGGAGAGAGAAGCTGACCACTGTATATGATGCTGCTTTTCCTTCCCTGTGTCTTCTCCAAATGCTGCTTTTATTTATTACCCTATCTTTCCCATTTCACACACCCACTTCCCCTGCTCATCTTCAAGCCCGGTATTGAACTCTTGAGTGTTTTGAATGAATGTGGCCTCCAGTCTGTGCAGTATGTTTTAGTGTTGTACGTACTGTGTGCTGCATGGATAGACGTCGTTTGATGTGTTACTCATGCCTGCGCATGCTTGGTGAACTGACATGGCATTTGGCACGTACACTTTACAGTATGCCTGTGGGGCCAAGGCTATGCTTATGCATCTCTGTTGTTTATCCATAATATCACTCCTGGGGGATTTGCTGTGTAGGGAGTAAGAGAACCACATTATCTGCGTGTGCTCTGCTTTTAATGTATTTTGGATGGCTGTGCGTGTGTTATGGTCTACTACATCTCTGTGCTGTTCGTGTGTGTGTGTGTGTGTGTGTGTGTGTATGTGTTTGTGTCTTTACGATCTAGCTTACCTATCCCACCTTTCTATACTGTACATGCTCTGAATATCCTCAGAGGTGCTTACACAGACTTAAATGTACTGTATACATCCACTTATTGTCCTTGCAGCTTAGCTGGGTGTGATGACTGTGTTGTGTGCATCTGTGTGTGATGGGTTGAATTCACATTGTGATTCTGTATTATGTGACTCACAAACAAAACCTCCTTGTTTGTATGCTGAGTCTGACTGAGTAGGGAGGGAATGCTATAGTTGCTGTTTTTAGGTACGCGTTCATGTTCTGTGCTTTCCTTGGGCCTCTGTCTCAGTGAGATGTGTGTTTGAGTGCGGTCTCTGTCAGCTCTTCCTCCCTTGCTGGTGCCCCAGCCTCCCTCCTTCCCTCCTCCTCCCTAGGCTGTGACTGCTCTCAGCTGACACCCCGGCTGCTCTGGCAACCCAAGTTCAGCCTGGAGAAAGGTCAGCTGGCTGCCTTCACCCTGTGCCTGCCTAGAGCCTTCCACCCAGTGTTGTGGTGCAGGAGCGCCCTCTATTGGCTATGATATTCACAAAAGGTCCTAGAAATGGGTTTAGGCTTCCCTGTCTTGATAAACTCTGAGGTTTCCATCTTTCCTAAGTAACAGCCTAGGTTAATGGGTCAACATAATTTATTGCTCAAAGCCAGACACTCTTAAGAATGACAGCGCTATTAAACACACTCAGACACAGATGTATGCAGAGAGCAGAGGGCCTAGAAAAAGTCTGTCCTGGACCCTTATTCAAGTCATAGATAGCCCCTTGAAAATGAGCCTCAAAATGTGTGCTAACACACACCAGTGAAAAAGCCCATTGTGCTCTACTCATATTCTAGGGAGAATTTCAAATCCACACTTTCTGGTGACTTTATGCAAGTCTGGAGATACCTAGCAACAATTTTCCAATTCTTTGATCCCCTTTGCAACAGAGACCCAAGAATGAGACCTAGGCATCCCGGTACAGAAAGCAGAAAGGGATAACTGCAAGAATTTCCCAGGGGACTTAACACAAGCTGGTCAAAAACACTTGTGAGAACAGGAGTAGTCATGGGTATGCCAGAAATTGTTCAAGTTGTTTCTTGTAGCTTTCTCTGTGAAGTCACTTGTGAAAACACGTACACACTCACACACACAAATCCCCAGGGAGGCAGACACTCAACAGTCAGCATGTTCAATGATTTCATAGATTTGAGGACAAGTACCATTTACTACTTTTTGAGTTTTAGAAGAAGCAGAACAAAGCTAAAAGGACATTTCCGGTGGAGAAAAGTGAGTTTCATTCTATTTCTTTTGCCAGTGATTAAAGATGAGGCTCAGATTAGAGGACCTATTTCTGTAAACTTGGGATGACTATTATTGTCAGACCAAAGGACCACTTGCTCCGTTCAGTTCAAAGAGCATTTTACAGAATTTTACTTTTTATGAGACCTGGATAGTCATTTCACATAAATTTGAAAACTACAGGAGTAAAATAAAGTTAAGCAGACTTCTTTACCAAGGGGTATCTTAGAACACTAAAATGATAATATGTCTTAGATTTACAGAAAATGGAGGGTAGACTGTACCCACTCTTTCATAAATGACAGATATGGAGGTAATTTGCCCCATCAGCAATCCTATGGAAATATATTGTCTTACTAAAAATTGTCCTTTTTCTTCCTTTTGTTCATTTGTTTTTGTTTACATCTATAGATCTTGTACTGACACCCACAAACAGAAATTATGCTACCATGCTAAACCACAAATGGAAAAAGACTTAAAGAGGCCAAGTTGACTTGCCCCAGGTCACAGCACTGGGCAGTGGTAAAGCAAAAGGAAGCCAGAAACCTCCTTCTAAAACTCATGAGCTTATCACTTGATGGACAGCTACTAAACAGAATTTACAGGTGTGCTGTGGGCATAGTGGTAAACATGGCTGTCTCCAGAAAGTTGAAATATGAACATGCCCACAAGAACCACACAGAATTCCTAGAAATATCCATAAGGACACACATATAAAACAGACAAATGTTTTGGCACACAAGCCTATAATCCCAGCACTTGGGATGCTGAAGTAGGGACACTGTTGCAAACTTGAAGCCAATCTGCATTAGATAGGCACCACAGCAACACTCTGTTTCAGAAGACAAACAAAGAAAAGACTGGCAGGAAAGAAGGAAAGGAAAGAAAAGAGAAGAGAAGAGAAGAGAAGAAGAAAGGAAGATGGAAAAGATGAAGAAAAAGAAAGGGAAAAGAAAGGAGAGAGAGAGAGAGAGAGAGAGAGAGAGAGAGAGAGAGAGAGAGAGAGAGAGAGAGCGAGAGCAAAAGAAATGGGACAATGCTACTGAAAAATAGTATATGAAGAAGAGGAAGAACATGCCTATAATCCCAACAGGGGGAGGCTGAAGTAGTTGAAGTACCATTAGATCAGGGTCAACCCTGAGTACTTCATGGATTCGAGGCCAGCCACATCTATGTAGTAAGACTGTTTAAAAAATATCTTAGTAGTTAGTAAGTAGCACTGTACATCTGAGGTCAGAGAACTCCGCAGGAGCTGGGATAGTCAGTGTTAACTTTTGAGAGGAGCATTTGAGCTATGCTTTGAAGATAGAGATAGCATCCTTAGACCAAGGGCCAGCGTCCTTTTAATGTAAAGCACCAGATAATAAATATTCTGCTTTGTGAGCCATATAATCTGTGGTGAAAGCATTCAGTGTTGCTATTGTAGCATGAAAGCTACAGCAGATAATATGTAAATGAAAGGGAAAAGCTGCATGCCAATAAAACTTTACCTGCAAAGTGGCAGGCAGTGCATAGGTTGCAATTGGCCAGGTCTTACATTTAAAGGAGGGCACAGGGGAGGAAATAGGGCCAAGAGGACTCTTTTTTATAGTACTGGGAAGAAATACACTCAAAGGAAGGCCACAAAGTCGGAAAGTCTGCCACCCACTTCTGCTTCCCTATCCTGGCATTCTCCTGCACTGGAGTATCGAGCCTTCTCAGGACCAAGGGCCTCTACTCTCATCGATGTCTGACACGGCCATTCTCTGCTACCTTTGCTGCTAGAGCCATGGGTCCCTCCATGCTTACTCTTTGATTGGTGGTTTAGTCCTTGGGAGCTCTAGGGATACTGGTTGGCTCATTGTTGTTCCTCCTATGGGGCTGCAAACCCCTTTATCTCCTTGGGTCCTTTCTCTAGTTCCTCCATTGGGAACCCTGTTGTGGATGTCAACAAGCGCTTGCTGACAGGAGCCTGATATAGCTGTCTCCTGAGAGGCTCTGCCAGTGCCTGACAAATACAGAGGTGGATGCTCTCAGCCAACCATTGGACTGAGCACAAAGTCTGATCTTTTTATTTACTTATTTATTTATTTTTACATTTTTTAATGGATACATTTTTATTTACATTTCAAATGTTATCCCCTTTCCCAGTTAACCCCCTCCCAGATAGCCCCAATACATCCTCCCTCCCCCTACTTCTATGAGGGTGTTCCTCTATCCACCCCTCCCACTGCCCCTGCCTTGATTCCCCTACACTGGAGCATCTATCGAGCCTTCATAGGATCAAGGACCTCTCCTCCCACTGATGCCTGAAAAGGCAATCTTCTGCTACATATACAGCTGGAGCCATGTGTACCCCTTGGTTGATGGTTTAGTCCCTGGGAGCTCTGGGGCGTCTGGTTGGTTGATAGTGTTGTTCTTCCTATGGGGTTGCAAACCCCTTCAGCTCCTTCAGTCCTTTCTCTAACATTGGGGATCCCATGCTCAGTCCAATGGTTGGCTGTTAGCATCTGCCTCTGTATTTGTAATACTCTGGCAAGGCCTCCCAGGAGACAACCATATCAGGCTCCATTCAGCAAGCATTTCTTGGCATCCATGATAGTGTCAGGGTTTGGCGACTGAAAATGGGATGAATCCCCAAGTGGGATAGTCTCTGGATGGCCTTTGCTTCAATCTCTGTTCTACGTTTTATCTACATATTTGCTCCTGTGAGTATTTTGTTCTCCTTTTCAGAAAAGTTGAAGCACCCACACTTTGGTCTTCCTTCTTTTTCTGTTTTATTTATTCTCCCAAATCCACCTCAAACCTCTTCCATTGTGTTCTCAGCCCTGAGTATGAGCCTACTTCAGCTATGCAAAAAGAAAGTTTCCTGCATTTAAGATAAGATAAATAACCATTTCACTGTGGAAGGTACTTGTGAACTGTCCCTAAAGTTATTCTGTTGGGAAGACAAGAAAAACCAAACAAAAGAAAACTAGTATCCCACTGAACAAAAGGATTTGACTCCCCTGCCTCACACCTCCTTCCCCCCCCCCCGCCTCCCCCCGACCCGCCGCGCTTAAGAAGTCAAAGCCAAAGCTAAAACATTTTCCAGTTTCTACAGACTGGGTGGAACACTTGCCCCTTTACTGATAGTCATGCCAGTCTTTAGGAGTTCCTGACATATACTGTATTGGAACAGCATCTCTGTTCTTTGGTCTCTATCACAAACCCCATACTGTTACATCTTTCCTCATTAAACTTTAGTAATGTCCCACTTGGTAGGATCCAAATCAAGAGCCATGGCCTAGAATTCAAAGTAATGTACACAACCTGATTCTTTTCTGTATGTACTCCAACTACCTAACCCTTGTCTTGGGGTTAACCCTGTGGTTTTCTACATTATTTACAAATTTCAACTTTGAGATCTTTAAAATTCCATTTCTAATCTCTCTCTCTCTCTCTCTCTCTCTCTCTCTCTCTCTCTCTCTCTCTCTCTCATCCAAGTTCTACCCTAAGGGCTCTGCTTTTATTCTCTCTTGTTGTAAAGAAGCCCCATTCTTACATTCAAAGTTCTCCAACCCAGACACTAATTCTTAGCAATGCCACTTTCCTTGGCTGCTTTTATTGTTTGTATTCCCAAACAAAATGAACATTTTAACAATTACAAAAATGCATGACTTATTGTTTAAGATTCAAGCAGTCTAGAATCAACCCTGAGAAAAATTTAGGAGACTGGCAAGGTTCAGGAAGATGAAAAGGATAATATAATATAGCCTTAAAAGGAACTTAGTATCTTTGGTTATAGCTGAGAAAATGGTTTCCTCCAAAGACCAATGAGCAATGAGACTGGTGACCTGGCAAGGTCCAGAGCACCTTAAATTCTGTAGTTTTCATGAAGTCTTAATTTGTATATTGTCAGGGTAAAAGCTATACATGACATATCCCAACTAAGTGCTTAGCTTGACCCACAGTAGTCAACTCATAAATATGTTACATTAATGTAGAGCTCATTATGGAGTCTTAGGAAGAGAAATTACCCCTAACTGGATTCCCTAACACTATTCCTGTACGAAAGGCATTGTATGAGGCTGTGGGGCAGAAATTTCAGCTGGCTTGTATCCTACAGAAGGTCTCATAAACTGATTCCTTAATCATTTCCCATCCAAAACATTAACTGAGTGGCCCCATATGTTGGCCCATGAATCAAAGCTAAACAGAAGACTGTGAGTGGATTTTTCCAGTGAGTTGATGATGGTAATTTGAAGAATACATGCTACAGAGTTGTCCATTTACGTACATCTCTGGAAGAGAAAAGCTCAGGACACTGGAAGGAGAGAGAAAGAAGAGGATGGGAAAACCCATAAGTGCCCCTTGTCCTCATACTGACCTTCTCAACCTGGGAAGCATTTTACTGAGTAGTAGAATTAAAAAATCCAATAAACAGAATGGACCTTCCTCTTCTGTCTGTGTTTCGGCATCATTTGGCCTTACTTTTAACATTCTCCATTGCAAGAACTCATCCTATGTCCAGGAAACCACTGTAGAATAGGGTCCAGATGCAAGTGCAGATCATGGAAAGAGGACGGAGACTAATCCTCTAAGAAGCACTTACCATATGTCAAGCCCTGACTCAACATGCTGCCGGTGCTGTTTCATGTAACCCATGTGACATCCTTGTGAATGGAGATTAATATCCCTATTTACCAGGCAAAGAAACTTGGGCTCAAAGATACTGAGTCATTAGACCTAATTACAATAAGTAGGGAAGCTTGAATTTAAATTCAGAATGTTCTACAACATAGGGCATGGTATTTCAGTAAAATGAGAAAATAAAATAGAACCCATAAGACCAAGCAAAGGACAAGACAATCAATGTAGCCCCACAGGGCAGCAAACTCAGAGGGGACGACAGCACGGATTGGGAGGGCCTTAGGGAGGGTGTGAGAGGCTGCCAGGCTGAGGCAGGCAGGCAGGAAGTGCTTCAGGACAGGATTACTGCACACTGGCAAGGACAGCACTACCAGCTCATGAGTTGTTGGTTCTCCCTGTGTCAATGCCCATGCCTGCCCCATGATGAATATTTTCGGAATTCTTCACTTCTCTCCTCCTTTCTCAACTCTTTAAGAAGAGAGAGAGAGAGAGAGAGAGAGAGAGAGAGAGAGAGAGAGAGAGAGAGAGAGAGAGAGAAGAGAAAGAAAGAAAATAGGGCTCAGGGGATAAAGAGTGCCCTGGCTTGACCCTATAATCACATAAAACAAGTCTCACCTTGTATCTGTTTCCATGTCTCCTTTGAAAACCATCAAAAAGATCATCTTGTACTCTGTATGATTATAAAATACTTTCATCTTTTCAACAGTCATTGTTGTCTCTGGCCCAGGCACTAGGGATGCCTAAATAATAGCATCAACAGTGATAACTCACATGCATAGAAGACATCTGTGTGACAGGAGCTATGCAAAATACTCTCTGAGTATTTTATTACTTATTGCTAACAACCATTTGAGATAAGATGGCATCCATATTTATGTTTTACAGCTGAGGCCCATCAATGGTCAGAATAATTGTCTTACAAATACAAACAGTAAGTCTGTAAGTAAGAACAGGTATATGACATGGAAATCCAAAGTAGAACCATGAAAACTCTCAAGACACAGAGTACAGTTCATTAAAAGAGAAAAAGACACCGACCTGTGGATATGGCTCCATCAATAAAGTACTTATCTCCTACCTATGAGAACCTGAGTTTGAACTTCAGAATCCTCATTTAAAAGTCAGGACTGTTGGAGCAGATTTGTAATTCTAGAACTAGGGAGGCAGAGACAGGCAGATCCCAGAGCTTGCTGACCAGTCTACCCTATTTGGAAAGCTTTGGACCAATGAGAGACCCTGTCTCAACAAAAACAATGTGTGTACCTCCTTAGAAATAGCAATTGGTATTTTTTTTCTGACCTCCACATGTGGATAGGTTCACAACTCCCATTATGTACCCACACAGAAACACAAACTTTACACAGAAAAATACATTTATAATGAAGAAGGCATAGAGCATGTTGTTATGATCCAGTGCGTTGAACAGAGCATGAAGAAAGAATACTTATCATGGGAAAGCATTTTAGTTTCTGGAGATGAACATATTATGTTGATTGCCTCATTCATTTCATTCTTTCACTCTGTGAAGAGGGACTTAATCAGTCCATTCTATAGAGGAGCAGTTTAGACAAACGGTGAGGTTGAGGAGTTACTTGACATAACACGTAAATCTAATTACTTAGGAGCTTGCAAGCAAAATTAATAAGAGAGCTGCAAGTTGAAGTGGAGGCTCTAAAGTAGATAGGCCAGGGCATTTTAGCAGATGTTTTACCATTGGCAGTGATAAGAACTAACAGGTGGTCAGAGAAGGACCGGTCATATGCGTGAAGAAATTCTATAATGTCTGGACATATGACTCAGTGATATATCACTTGGCTCCATGTAAGAGGCCCTTGCATGAAGGTTTAAGCCCAATAAACCATATAAACCACATCATCAAATGAAATGGCAAATAATCAATTCAACGATAGAAGTAGAGCAGATACTCTTCAAATGAAAAAAATACAAATGGTCAATAGACATTTCCAAAAAAGTCTTCAGAAGTTCTTAGCCAACACCAAAATGCAATAAAAAACTCTATAAAGCTTCCATCTAAGGGCAATCAGAATGGTCATCATCAAGAAAGCAAGCCAGGAATGCTATTGCGATGAGACTGTAATCTGTGCAAAAGTTCCTCAAACAAAGACATGAATGAGTGAATGAATGAATGAATGAATGAATGAATGAAAGCAGGCATGTAAAGCTAATGCTTAAGAATGAGAGGTACGAGGATTGAGAGTTCTGGATACCTTGAGCTATACAAGTATACTTGACATAACAGAAAAATCTAATTACTTAGGAGCTTGCAAGCAAAATGCAATACAAACAAAATGGAAAACGAAGAATAAATAAAAATAGAGCTTTCACGTGATCCAGTCATATTATTTCTCAGTATCTACTCCAAAGAATCAAAGACTATCTACTGCAGTGATATTTGCCCATCCAGGTTTGGAGAGGGATTGTATGTAATAGTCAAATTGTAGAAACAACCTAGATGCTCATAAGCTCAAAGGTAAATGAAATTATGTCAGTTGTAGAAAAATGGACAGAACTAGAAATCAGTAAACTAAGTAAACTATCATGTAAAAATTATACACATCATGTTTTCTCCTACTATGTAGAAGTTATGGCAAACAAAACCAATCAAAAACAAAAACTAGAAATGTGTGAGACTTAAAGAGCTCTTGGGAAGTAGCAGAGGAAGGAGAAAAAAGATAATGTAGGATAGGTAAGGAAAAGGAATAGAGGGGAATTTTAGGACCAAAGTTAATTATATGCATGTATGCAAATATAAGAAACCCATTTAGGAAAATTCATGCACACCAATAAAGGTAATCCCACTGGAGAGATGATGGCTCAGCGGTTAAGAGCACCGACTACTCTTCCAACCGTCTTGAGTTCAAATCCTAGCAGCCACATGGTGGCTCACAACCATCTGTAATGAGATCCGATGCCTCTTCTAGTGTCTGAAGACAGCTACAGTGTACTCATATATCATAAATAAATAAATCTTTAAAAAATAAAATAAAATGGGGATTTTATTGTAAAGGCAAAGGAAATTATGGTGGATTTTCAGATCTATCCATTATTTTTTATGGTTTTTTTGGGGGGTGGGCACAGGTTTTTATTTTTTATTATTTATTTATTTATTTATATTAGATATTTTCTTTATTTACATTTCAAATGTTGTCCCCTTTTCTTGTTTCCCCTCTGAAAATCCCCTATCTTAGCCCCCCTCTCCCTGCTTGCTAACCCACCCACTCCTGCTTTCCTGTCCTCGCATTCCCCTACACTGGAGCATCAAGCCTTCACAGGACTAAGGGCCTCTCCTCTCATTGATGTCTGACAAAGCCATCCTCTGCTATGTATGCGGTTGGAGTCATGGGATTCCTCCATGTAGACCCTCCCTTTAAATGTCAAAGCAAAAGTGACTCAACAGGGTCGCAGGGTAGAGGAAGAATAGTTAGGAAACTGTCGCAGGAGAACAACGATAGGCAAAGGAGCTAAGGTTAAAGGCTAAAAGTTGGTATGCTCAGAGATGACAGGACAAGTTTCATTTCATGTACCAAAAGGAAATTAAATCTCAAAAGTAAACTCACTGTTAGAACTGGGATTCTAACTACGCTGTCCTGATCCCAAGTGCTCATTATACCCTTTCTTAAAGAAATCTCTCCTATACTCATTTTTTTATTCTTCTCTCATATATTACATCTCGACTTTAGTTTCCCCTTCCCCCCTCTCCTCCCAGTTCCTACAGGCTCTTCTCGTCTCCAGATTCACTCATCCTCTGTTTCATTTTAGAAAGTAGCAAGTCTCCCAGCAATATCAGCAGAACACTGCCTAATAATTTACAAAAAGACTAGGCACAAACCCTCATATCAAGGCTGGATGAGGCAACCCAATAGGAGGAAAAGGGTCCCAAAAGCAGACAAAAGAGTTAGAAACAGCCCCCTTAAAATACAGATTCTCCTGTATCTTTAAGCACTCATTTAATTCTTACAATGCTCACTAGATAACATTTTTCTAATCATAGTTTTTAAATTATGAAATCAGCAGCAGAGGAAAAAGTAAACAAACAAAAATGTCAAAGATCAGGTTAACAGAGAGTTACAGAGCCAGGATTTGAACCTGGGCTGCAGGTTCCAAAGCCTCTGTTCTTCCTGTTTTACTTTGCCAGGCTCTGAAACAATACCCATGCTTCTTCTTCTTCCCCAAGTCCTGCCCCCTGCCCAAGCCCCAACACGTTTTATTTTTAAAAGTTGGGTTTTCAAATGGAAAAAAGTACCGACTGTGGAAACATAGTATGTAATACGTTCTTGGATAAAGTTATTTTCGTCCAGTGTTTCTCCTCTTTGGAAGAATTACAGAAGGTTCAAATCAGCAGAAAAACAGCCTGGAAATTTCATGCTTTAATAACTTCCAAATATTTTGGTATTATTATTTACTTATTTTCTTAGGAAGTAACTTCTGCACTCAGAAGAAACAGAGGCCAGGGAGTGACCACATTCACAGGTTTGTATTCACTCACAAGAAGCTGGAAAAATAATAGCCTCTATTACTACAGTCAACTGTATACATGCTGATTTAGCTGTCCCAGCAATCCCAGGAGGATACTGCTTTTTTTTCATTCTACAATGAGGTAACTGATGCCTAGAAGGCTCAGATAACTTTCTCAATAACTCCCAGATGAAAATACATGGGTCATACATCCAGGTTGCAATGGTTAGTGCTTTTGGGTTCTGAAAACATTCACATATATGGTCTATCAAATAGAAGTTTCTCTTTCAACTATTCCATCCTCCCTGGGCTGACTATTCTTTTGTCCAGTAGATACAAATGAGAGTCAAGGATTGAAAGGTGTCTGAATTGAGAAAATGCCTCCATAAGACCCAGCTGTAGACAAGTCTATAGGACATTTTCTAAATTGGTGATCTATGACAGGGGGCCGAACACATTGTGGGAAGGGCCACCCATGTGCTGGTGGTCCTGGATACTATAAGAAATCAGGCTGAGCAAGCCATGAATAGTAACCACTAAGCAGCACCCCTTTGTAATTTCTGAAACAGATCTTTCTTCCAGGTTTCAGTCAAGCTTGAGTTCCTGCCCTGATTTCCACCAGTTTTGAAGAATGATGTGGATATGTAAACCAATAAACCCTTTTCTCCACAATTTGCTTTGGGCCATGGTGTTTAATCACAGGAATAATAACCCAAAGACAAAAATTGGAGTTAGGATTGTGTATTGCTGTGACAGACCTGACACTGTTTGGGGGAAATATTATAGAAGGGCTTTGGAATTTTAGGCTAGAAAATCATTGACTGTTGAAATATTGTGGACTATTTTGGTGGAGTTTGGGGACAAAAGAATTGTGAGAGAGTAGTATAGACAGTGGATATCCAGCTTGTGAAAATTCAGAGGGAAGCAAAAATGCTACCAGCCATTTATGTGAAGGATATGTGGTGTCTGATCAGCTGGAACAGAAGAATCAGCTGTGTTTAACAAGAGATCAGAACCACTAAGGTAAAACCTTCACTTTGCTGGGACAGTGGATGCTGGTTAACTGAGGCTAAAGAACTAGCTATAATTAAGAAGAGATCAGTATCATTGAGGTCAAATCTCCTGGGATCTGTTTCCTGAGAATCAGCACAGAAGCTGTGTTCTAGAGACAGCCAAGATTGGAGGCTAAACTTGGTAGTGAAAGAGTCCCCCAAGCGGTACTGGTTTTGAAGTCATTGAGTCTTAAACACTATGTGGCAGGGCTAGAGTCCCTAAAGAGAGTCCAGGAGATTCATCCCAGTTACACAAGAGACCTCAGCATCTTAGAGATCACAATACAAAGGGAGGATCCGTGGTACAGCAACAGATATGGAGTGGAGTCAATCTGAGCCTAGAGAATAATCTGTATGTGCTACAAGGGCAGAGCCCAGAAGATTGTGGGTGAAAACTCAGACACTGAACACTGCATTATTCATACAGTTGGAGTTTGGTTTTGTGTGGATTTGATTGTGAGTGAGTCCTGGTTCTTTCCTCTTGAAGTAAGAAAGTATGCAATTTATTTTTGATTTTACAGAAGCCCACAGGTGAGAGACTTTAAACTTAAACTTTAAACTTAAAAACAAAAACAAAAGGCCCAGATCTTTTAAAAGAGGCTATTTTTAAAGAGATTTTTTTAATATTTGCATTTATAAGACTATAGGACTTTCTAAGTTTGTAAAATGTTACATATTGTGATAGCAATATTAATATGTGATCTTGGTGATGAACAAGGAAAGGTTATGGAGTGTTTGTGTGCCAAGTTGAGAAGGGGGTCAATTGTGCTGGCTGGTTTTGTGTTAAGTAGACATAAGCTAAAGTCATAGGAGAGGAGTAAACCAACATTGAGAAAATGCTTCCATAGGATTGGGCTGTAGGCATTTTCTTAATTGGTGATCAGTGGTGGATGGCCTAGCCTATTTTAAGTGGGGCCATCCCCATGCTGGTGGTCCTAGAAGCAATCTGAGAAAACTAGGAGGCTCAGCCAGTAAGCAGCACCCCTCCTTTGCATCAGGTCCTGCCTACATGTTCCAGCCCTGATAGAGTTCCTATTCTGGCTTCTTCCAGTGATAACTGGTGCTGTGGTAGTATAAGCCAAATAAACCATTTCCTTTCCAACTTTCTTTTTGGCCATGGTGTTTTATCATACCTATGTAACCCTAACTAAGGCACCATGTTACTTCCCTTTCATTTCCTAAAACTGAGATTATGAGAATGTAGCAGATATAACTATCACCAAGGTGATGTGAGAAGCAGAGCAAACCTGACCCTCCAAAGCCATCAAATGTCCTTTCAGCATGTTGTCATCTAAAAATGCACTATTATATAGTCATCATGCTAAAGATGTATGAAGAATGATGAACTAAATCTGGTCCTTGGGTCTGTTATACTTTATGTAAATCTATGGGTTCACTGTGCCCCACCACCACCACCACCACCAGTGGCGATTAGCCTAACCATATCTAGATGAAAAAGCTTTGAAGAAAATAGTCAGAGATGCCTCCGGTTTTACATTACAGGATATGACCACATCAGGGGAAATGTAGGTGGCAAAATTGTTATAGCAAAATTGACTATGTACAATATAGAAGAGGCATAGGCTTGAAGCAGGAATAGAAGAAGCAAAGAAATGTGAAGAGATCTCTGAGGAGATCTACAGGAGAGAGCCCAAAGTGAAAAATTCTGTCCTCTTGTCCAGAGATTCGTTGATCAAGGACTCACAACCCTAGACAAACATCATCCATGGGTTGATTCCAAAGTGGGGTACAATAGGGATCAGAAGAGAACAAGTTGTTCCAAATGCCCTGGGACACCCTGTGTATTCAAAGCTTCTCTTTGCTGTAAGGCGGCTGAGTTGTTAGCATAGGACAGCCAGACATAACAGCAGAATCAGCTTAGCCTAGTTCCACTCTCCTTCCCTGGCTGCCATTTTCACGTGGAAACCATAAAAGATCCCAGAAATGGGAGTTGCACTTAATGGGTTTCTTTGGCACCAAGAAATTAATCTTTTTTAAACCAAAGAGATTTTTTTTTCCTAAAGATCTTTGGCAAACAGAAGCCAAATTGCTTCCAGGCCTCATGAAAGGTATTTTGTGCAAACGAGGTGTGATTTACACTTCCTTTAATTAGTCTGAACCCTGGAAAAAGAGAGAAATAATAGAAAATAAGAGTTACGTAGAAAACAAGTCCAAACAGCCCTAAAATAACAGTTTTGTAAAAGGATCAGTTGAGGGTGCTAGAAGGAAACCAACAACAGAAGAACCCTTCTAATTCTGGGAGTGGAGCAATTACATGTGAACTGGAGTCTTGTTGGACTCTCTTCCCTTGGGATGGGGGTGGGGAGGAAGTTTGGCAGAAAAGCGCTTCACTGTTCTCAGAGATCCAAGTGTGGTTGACCTTCCTTTAAGCCTCAGTCTTTTCCGGGGCATCTGAGGTCTAGGAAAGAAGAAAAGCAAGGAAGACAGCCCTGCTTGCAATCACGGACTCACTCCAACCAAGCCTGCCTTCTAGCCGAGTGGAAGCACAGCAGTTTGGAAGTGGCTTGGCCCCTGAAATCACAGACATGGTTTCAAATTTTAGCTCTGCATGTTTTCCCCATTAGAACGTCTCTGAGAAACCAAGTCTTCGACCTCTTGGCCACTTTCTTCCGGATGGAAGTTTTCTTTCCATGTTTGCTCTGTTCCCTACTTTTACAGTTGATTTACCAAGTTTCTCTTGCTTTACCTCTCTGTCAGACTCCACCATCAGGTGCCCTAAGATTCAACATGTCAAAAATTGAACTCGGGAAATCCTACCTTAAGTCTATCTTCTAAGTGTTCTCAATGAACAAATAGGTCAAGCTATGAAGAGGCCATCTTTGACTCCCATTCTCCTTCAGCTTTCACATTAGACCAAACAGGCTCAGCTGATTTAATCTTTACACTTATCTAGAAGAGGACCTGCCTGCACTTTACTCCATCTCTGTGCAAAGTGGGAAAGCTGCATATGTTCTCTAGACATGACACTGCTCTGACCCTAGATGATGATGATGCAACTATGATCCTTTTATTTCAGTTACTATTCCCTTACGTGGCTCACAGTTCACTCCGATCTCTGTGTCCCCATCACACACAAGTCCTACAAGTTCATTGGGCAGTTTACATTTATGGGGAAAACCCCAACAAAGAATAAAACAGTCTTGGGGAAGTTTTTGTCTTTACCATCACTAATCTCATCTTTTCTGACTATTCCTCCTTGGTGAGATGTGACAAGGGACTCAAAATTTCATTTAGGGCAAAACAAATAGAATGGCCACATCCTCACTCTATGTAAACAATAATTCATCTTTTCTCTTTGTGTGTCTGTTTCTTCTCTCTCCTCTCTCTTTCACTCTCTCCCTCTCTTCCTCTTCCTTATTATGGTTTGAACCACTGAGCTGTATATTTGTCCTCATAAGAACAAGTTCATTCAATTTTATAAGTTTAAAGGAGACTTGACTTGGGAGACCCCAGATTTATATCTGAGTGAAATACCTTGGATCAATTCTTTCCTATCTCCAGGGCTTTGGTTTGATTCTCTCACTATATGATGAATACGTATATGGGCTCTGGTAGTGCTGAGGTTTGCAAGACTGTATTATATTCTATATAGAGAACGGCACTTCCCTTCCTTTACAGCATGTCTCCTTTACAGAAACTAATGATTGTTAATATTTATTATTTATCACACACTAACATTCATATCTAAAAATTAGCCTAAGACCACACCAACACATCAAACACACCAAAAAAAAAAAAAAAAAAGAAGAAGAAGTAGAAAAAGAGATCATACCAATTCAATATAGCTAATAAGTAACACAACAGATTCCAAGCCTCAGGTTGAATCTAAGCCTATGAAATACACCATAATCTCTACCTATCACCTACAGTTATTATTGTAGATGTATTTGTTTACTCAACCATTAATTCATATTACAGGCATTACATAAGTATTTTGTTTGTGAATAAAACTTTACTAACATAACTAACGATACCTGAGAAAGCTCAGAATTTTATCAGCAGGCTTAGAAAAGTTATCTCTTCCTTCCAAAGTGACACTGTGACAAGTTTTACAATCCTCTTCAAAGGACTTCAAAGACCATCATTTGCATATAGGATAAAATCCAAATACTGAAGCCTATTCTCTCTTTCATCTGTAACCTAGCCCTTGTCTGGTACCCTGTAAGTCCCACTTATTAAATATTTGCTAACAGCTAACATACACTAGATGCTATACAAGTCTAGGGATGTTGAGTAAGATAGACTTAGCCTCTGTTCCCAAGCTCAAACCTTTTAGACAAATCAATATATTGATACAGGATTAGGCATTATTCTAAAACTGCTGTGATACTGTCCCACTAGATATGAAGTGACTGATGCCAGCTTGTACTCAGGATACATACAGTAACCCAGTTTTCTTTGGACTTATGACATAGTCTCCCAACAATGTTGTATCCTATTAATCAAGAAGAAATATCTACTTATGTAAGAAGAACACATTTGATTTGGTTCTTTTTGAACAATTAAAGTAGAGGTTGGATTTCAAAATCAATTTCTATCAATATGTTGAAATTACTCCCTATTGTCATGAAGTGCCATGCTCCTCATAGGAGTCACTCAGCTTCACATTAAATATTTAACTGTCCTTGCTCCTCATTTAACTCCGAACTTCAAGGAGACAGAATTTTGCTTACTATTGATCATCAATGAAATTCCAGCACTTTTTTTCTTTGCAAACTACATTCAGTAGATTAATTAGGTTGAATAATCTTTAAATACACAATACCCAATTAAAAAATGAGACCATGGTACACATATTCCCATCTTGCTCGCTTCAATCCCTTACTTTCTTTGTTTAAGATGAAGAAAGAGAATCTGAGAGGTCTTTCCAAAAGTGATAAAGTTACCTAATTGAAGTTAGAACCTTGAAGAACCTAATATCTAGTCTTCTGCCTGTCTATGCCCTGTCAATAATCCTTGAGTCTAAATTACCCGATAAGAGCCTCAAGAAAAGACAGAGCAGGGCTAGAGAGGTGAATTTATGAATTAATGCTTAGTACTAAGCCTAACAACCTGAATTCCATCTCCAGGATACATATGGTAGGAGAGTACTAATTTCTGAAGTTGTCCTCTAACCTATGATCATTTGCTTTGACACTCACATGCCCACATGCATATACAACACACGCACACATGCACACACATACACACACACACACACACACACACAGAGTAAATGTTAAAAGAAAGAATATAACTTGAAACAACCACAGTTCCCAGCCTTTTCTGTGGGAGAATATACCCCAGAAAGACTCAGGAGTAGAACTTTTCCAACTTGAAGTTTCCATCTTCATGGGAGTAACCCTTGAATGCCCCCAAACAAAGCAGTTATAACTCTCTCTAACCCAAACTCTCCAAAGGTTCACTTCCTATTATGTCTCAATAACCAAATCTAAACCACCCTCATCTTGAGATTAAATCTGTGAGCTCACAAAGGCTCAGTCACTCAATTAAGAGGGGGTAAAACCTGATCCTCTCCAAACAGAGTGAAATGTGACATAATGCAGTCCTTAGGTTTATAGATCACTCAGAAAGACACAGAGGAACTAGGTGAGAATGGGTGGGTCATACATAACAGAAAATTTTCCAGGGAATTTGAGGGGTGTGCCTGCTAGATATCAGTGTTCCAGGGACCAGAAAAATGTTGGAGGCAAATGTTAAGAGGCCTGGTATCAATGATGAAGCCCAGAAATTCCCAAGGGAAATGCCAGCCTTGAAAACCTACTGAATTAGGCTAATTCGGGGTGTGGAAAAAATCCCTCCTCATAAATAAATACCTTACCTCTTTGGGGCCTTAAACTCCACAATCATCAAATAGGAGCTTAGAGAAACCTAGGTATAGTAACACACAAAGTCTCTTCCAACAATTATGGTCCTTAGAATAGATAGGAAAGCCATTTACACCAGAAAAGTTAGTGGTTCTCACAGAAATAGCCTCAAGATCCAGTTCCAGCATAGGTGAATGACTTCTCCTGACAAGACCAGTTTTTTTGTTTTTGTTTTTGTTTTGTTTTGTTTTCCTTCTTAAAATTAGTGAACTTAAAAACTTTGTCAGAATCACCTTAAAGATTTAAGGAAAATACATGCTATATCCTTTGCACGGTATCTGGTATACAGATGAATAGAGTAAATAGTAGTGATTACTCAAGAAGCTCTTAGGGCTTTGGATAATCACTCAAGAATACAACCTTTATGAATAAACTCTTGATAGAAACATTGAGTTTAAGAAGAAGTTGTACTCTCAAGTGAGAGATTCTTTGAACTCATCAGCAACTGGTTGCTTACTAGAGGTCATTAACCATGCCAAGAATATATACCCTCTGCTTTCTAGGATCCCAACTGAAAACTGAAAACATCTCCCCTAACCCAAGGGGAAAAATGTAGCTCTGCTTGAGATTAACTTTTTCCTAATATTAATATTAGAGTTCAAAGAAGAGCCCTTCCCAAGTTGTGACATATTTAAATGCTTGCACTGAGTTAAAGATTATAAAATAGGGTTGACTGGGTATATAACTCAGGGGTAATAAACATGCCTACCATGCAAGACATGAGCTAGGTCACCACCATCAAAACAATTAATTAACAAATGAATAAATTAATTAAATTATGGGTGCAACTAGATAGTTTTGCGAGCAAAAAGACTATCTGTGAAGAACAGAGCAAGGTCATTAGCAATAGATGAAGTGGTCATTATACTAGGATTTCTGGATGAAAGATGTCTCAGTACCTGGAGTCTTAAAAGGGCCTGACATAGGAATTTGGAATAACTTCATAAAGTACGGTAGCGTAGAGTTGTAGAGGAAGAAAGAGGCATGAGACCGATGTAAATGCAATACTCATGTATGAAGCTGTCAAAAAATATTCAACACAAGTGTAGATATGGAAAAGAAAACTGGACTAAGTTTTAACAATGTGATAGGTTAAGAGTACAAACCACTGGACCTTGGGTATGCTAACCTCTCAGAACAGCAGCGTCCTTCTCTGTAAAATGGACACTAGACATCCTGTAGCAACTGAATATAATTATGTCAAAAATATCTATAAATGGTTGCCTTTTTCCCTGACACTTATCTGTGTTGGATTCTCACTTCTATGTTTTAGAACAATGTCTGGTATATATATAGGAATGACTCATGTCATAGAGTCATGGACATGATAAGTAAAGGAAAAGATATGTTTCCTCTAAGACCTAGTAGACACAGACTTATAACAAGAACTTACACTGAACTGGCCTGACAACTGTCCTTTTATTTTAAAATAAGAAAACTTAATTCCAGATAATTGGTTTGGAGAACCAAATGTAAGAGAAGTGTATACACTTTTATCCTTGTGAAAAATGATCTCAATAGTGAGCAAATGTCTATTTAGTACCTGCAATGTCCTATGAAGACAATTATTCTCAGTAAGTTCATCAACTGTAAAACTCACAGAGGTAAAGCCACAGGAGGCTCTGGGTGCATTAAGACAGATAAGTGAACTAGGGACTAATGAAAAGAAGTAAAAATTATAGTTAAAGATATGTTACTTCTACAATAATCTATACAGTTGAATATATGATTAAGTGAAATGCAATGAATAAATTCTGAATATAAATTCTGAATACAAATGATAACAACTTCTTCCACTTGGACTACAAATGGTCCTTACAAATCTTGGTGATTTGCTCCCATAGTCTCCCATGCACACAACATTGAGAAATGCTCTGTATCCCTCAGAGATAACTGCTTTCTCTGAAGATTACAAGAGTTTCCAGGATTACTGATTCTTTGAGGAGGAAGGAAAGCAAACTGCATCTCTGGTGGGTCTTTGTCAGTAATTCCTTATACTAGCTCATGATCTTACACTTGAAAAGGGGGGTCACCATTGCTCTGTGCTGCTATAGTACAGGCAGAGGCATTAGAAAGAATCGGTGTACAGACTACAATAATCTCACAACTTCAAGGCCAAGCCTAAGTGTCCAACTCTTTTCTTTCAGGGGTTTAGGGTGTTGAAACAGGGTTCTGTATGTAACAGCCCTGGCTGTCCTGGAACTTGATTTATAGACCAGAGTGACCCTAGACTCACAGAGATCTGCCTCCCTCTCCCTCCCAGGTGCTGGAATTAAAGACATGTGCTACCATACCTAGCTAAGTGTCCAACTCTTTAGATTTATGTTCTGTGCTTCACTATCCTGTTATGTGCCAAGGTATCTATGCAAAGTGTGGCCTTGAATCCATTGTCCTTTTCTTCTTTTCTGAAGATCCCTAAATGTTGGGACAACTGTAAGCATGCTGAGAAGTTCTAGAACTCACACACAAAAGAAAGAGATATATGGATTGCTTATGCTTTGATCTCTTGTAGCTCTTGAATTTTGGACCAAATTTTCACAACCATTCCTCAGAGGCCTTTGAGTTTAATTCCCATGGAGAGTTGCTGAAGGGGCAATTTTTCTTGTTCCACCACATCTAAAATATACTGGGTTTTGTTTGTTTGTTTATCTTTTTACATAACTAAGAGTAGCCATTTCCAAGATCTTTTACTGGGAAAAAAGGCTCTGTTATTGACTATCAATCTTTATATTTAACATAGCTCCCAGATTTTTAAATAAAAACTTCACCTGAGATCAAGAGAAAGTAAGAAAAGGAGGAGAAAGGAGTAGTAAGAGGAGGGTCATGAGGGAAGACAAATAAATTATAACTTTAGCAATATGGGTGAATTTCATAGCATAGTGAGTAAGAGGACTCAAATATCACTGAATATGAATTATATGATTTTTTTGGTCAAAAGTCTAAAATTTAAAAAAAGGCAAAACTAACCTATGTCTAATGCCAAAAGTCAAAAGAGTGTTTTACCGTTGAGGAAGAGACTGGGACTAAGAGGCTTTGTGAAGTTGATAATATTTTATTTCCTTATCTGGATATAGGCATATGACTATGTTCACTTTAGGAAAATGTACAAGGTTTACGTTCATGGTTAGTGTGATTGTCTATGTATTATATTTCTACAGAAACTTCAAAAAGAAGGTGAAGGTTCATTGTCACAAATGGATAAAACAAACCAAAGTAGTGTAAGTGTTTAATAACCGTAGACACTTGGGATCATTAAACCTTAAAAACATAAAAGCCTCAGAGTTGATTGATGTAACTGCCTCATTTCACAGGCAAAGGGAAACAAACTTGTAGATAGAAACACCAAGACCACACAAGGATTCAGTATTGGAATCAGGTCGTGTGAAACCCTCAGCTCGTGGATCTTTGCTCTTCATGAGTCTGCCTTCCTAATCAGATGATGAAGCAGAGATGTGGTTTCAAAATGAGCCATGCATCTCAGCATGCCATGGCATACACATTTTCAAATAATGATTAATACAATATCTGCCTCATAAATGGTTTCAGCAGCTGGGAAGAGGCAGACATGGCTACACAAATGCGCTGTCCATGACGCATGGGTTCAAAAAGTTGGGTGGAGGAACAAAAGGAGAGTTTATCTGCCTGGAATGCAATGGAGATGAAGATTCCAAGAAGGTCATCCAGGGAGACACTGTGCCTGAATCCTAGAGAAGTCTGGGTACATTTGCTGACATTCTGAACATCTGTGCTTTTGCAAGGGAGATAAAAGGGAATCTGCTTCTCTGCCTCAGGGTATGATGGATGGGCTTCTGAGACACTGGGTGTGGGCTGCTGTTGAAGGCACAATGCAGAGGTTGATAGATGAAGGCCAAGGGAACTCACCAGGCCATACATTAATAAAAATGATCAACCTGCCCTGGATGGTGGGGTAGAATGCTAATGCCATGCAAGTGTTGAAAACAGAGAATTTCTGGAGGGTGCAACCCTCTGCTGTCTATCTTCACCTTGATTCTACATGTCCAAATTAGATCCTTTATTCTTCTGCCAATGGCGTAAGTAAGCCAAGGCTGACAAGGCATATTCCATCCAAAAACTACCTGTGAATTTTACCCACCTCTAGCCATTCTTGATTAAGGGTCATCTTAACTTAAATCCATGAGTACCTCCTCTCACCCTCCTCTGCCCAAGGGATAGAGTCTAGCTATTTTAACCTGGCCTTTGAATCTTTCATCAGAAACTCAAATCTTTCCTACACTGTGCTTCTATAGGAAACTTCCATCCTGGCCCCATGTCTTTCCCTCTGCCTGAATTTCCTCTTTTATTGAAATCTTTCCAGATTAAGTTCAACGACTATTTCTCCATAAAGGCATCCTCGACTATCAAAATCTCAACTAAAGTGTTACTTCTTCCATTGTAACTTTATTTAATCCTATTTTCATTTTATCACACCATCATAGAGGTGTCTTCTTTTTTCAAAATAAGATATATATATATATATGTGTGTGTGTGTGTGTGTGTGTGTGAGAGAGAGAGAGAGAGAGAGAGAGAGAGAGTGTGTGTGTGTGTGTGTGTATACATATATATTTATTCCAAGAGGATATATTTTTTTCTGAGAGGATATATATATATAATTTTTATTAATGTGTGACCTGGTGAGTTCCCTTAACCTTCATACATACACACACACACACACACACACATATATAAGTTTTACATTGCTTTTCTGAAAGAATAGCAATGTGTCTGGCATGTGCAGTTGCATGGTATCAACATTTTCTGAATGAATATTCTAATTTCAGCTTTCAACTCCAGCTGCAGCAGTTTTGGTATGCATTTAGATTAATTTTGTGATGCTCTGATACCATCTCCCTCAGGTATATTATGGTATTTTTCTAGTGCCATGGACTAATTGTTAATTGTTTCTTGAAAACTAGAAATAAATTTGAAAATAAGGCCCATTAATGTTATTTAATCTAAGGTAGAAAATCCTTAATTAAGAAAATCGTCTATAAAGCAAGTCTTAGGTGAGAGTGTACACTCTGCTGACCTTTTTGAAGTTTCTTTCTCAATTTCAGTTTTAGTTAGTTGACTATACTCCTTGGTGTAAGAGTTCAACCCCAGGACCCTGTAACCCTAACCCTGTTAATATACAGGCAATTCTCCTAGCCTGTTCTCAGGGACCTAGCAACTGCTGACATCATCATCTGCAACTGCCAGTTGCACCAAGTGTGTACTTCAGATTAAAGGACCCACCAGCAACCCCAGACCACCACTGTCCAGTCTTCTCTGGTGATTTCACTTACCTCATTCTCTGACACCAGTGAACCCTCCAGAGAGCTCCCCCAATAAACCTACTTTTTAAAATTATTTAATTTATTTACATTCCATTCATTACTCCCCTCTTGGTTCCCCTTCCCCCAGTTCCTCATCCCATTCCTCTTCCCCCTTGCCTCTGAGAGGAAGCCCCCACCAGACCTCACCCTTCCCTGAGTTCTCAAGCCTCTTGAAGATTAAGCATATCTTTGCCCACTGAGGCTTCTGCTATATATGTGCCAGGGGCCTTGGACTGGCCTATCTATTACCTTGATTGGTTACTCAGTGTTTTGGGAGCTACCTAGAGGTCTGGTAAGTTGAGACTTCAGGTCTTCCCATGGGGTCATTCTCCCCTTCAGTTTCTTTAGTCCTTCTCCTAATTCAAGAATAGGGGTCCCTGACTTCAGTTCAATAGTTGATTGTAATTATCTGCATCTGTCTCAGTCAGCTGCTGGTTTTTATACTTTTAATTCAGCTTCAGTTGTCTTACTACATTGGCAGAGAAAACTTATTGTGTGGTGTCATTTTTCAACACCCATCTCCATATTCTATGGGTCAGAATACCCCTAAGAAGTATAGTGCTCTAGGAAAACTACATCTGACCTTCTCAAGGAATGATTCATCATGTGCTCTGTGATAAACTTGTACCAAATATATGAAATATGGTGAGCCATATACCCTAGCCCAAATGACCAAAGTGGCTCAGAGATCACAAAAAAGGACATTCCAGGGTTACTACTCCCCCAATAAACCCAACCAAAAGTACAACTGAAGTGTTTTTATATTTTACTATACCTTCTCTCCTTTCCTTTATTCAAAACACAATCTTTCCACTCCCAAGGACTCCTTGGAAGGCATCAAGGGAAAGGATGAAGGGCATGCATTTCTGAAGGAGTAACCTCCTAACTGTATCACATAGTATCTATATGCCCTTAAACAAGTATCCCCACCCTTCTGAATCTGTCTTCCTGTCTGTGAGAGGAGGATAACAGTACATACTTTTCTGAATAAATCTGATGTCTGCACAGTTAGTGAGTGCTCAGTAATTTGACTCCTCTTTCCCCCCACAAGCTTTACATCTCTCACCATGCCTGTGGAGTTCCTGGGATGGAGTAGGTGCCTCTTGCTCTGGTTCATTTATACTAGTTGCCCTTCTGATCCATAAATGGTAGTGTTAACTACTTGGTTTCATGATCTTTGATAATACCTTAACACATATCGTGATACTAGGAACACAGAGGGAACTAGATGGGCAAAAATTCTCATTTACCCTGAGGATAGAATCAAGGGTAAGGGAACCTTTGTATGCCATTCTAGGGAAAATATAATGGTGTAACCATTCTGGAAAATATCAAGGAAGTTCCTCAAAAAATGTTTTAAACATGAGATGGCTTAACAAGTTAAAAGCATGTGTCGCCAAGACTGATCACCTCAGCTTTATTCCTGGAACCCATATGGTAGAAGGATTCCCATAGGTTATCTTCTGACTTACCTGTATACACACACACACACACACACACACACACACACACACACACACCACATTTGTATTCAGTATTCAGATATATGGTATTTATTAGAATGGCTTACAGGCTGTGGTCCACTTAATCCAACAATGGCTGTTGACCAGCATAAGGTCCAAGAATCAGTAGTTGCTCAGTCCACAAGGCTGGATTTCTTAGCTAGTCTTCAGTATCACAAAGAATTCCAGAATTCTGAAGAAGTAGGTTATAATGCCAGTGAAGGAATGGACTTGCCAGAGAGAGCTAGAGCAAGCAGGCAAAGAGAATAAGCTTCCTTCTCCCATACTTTTATAAAGGCTATCAGCAGAAGGTGTGGCCCAGTTTAAAGGGGATGTTCCCACATCAAATGACCTAGATTTAAAGTGGGTCTTCCCACTTCAAATGATTTAGTTAAGAGAAAAACAACTCACAAGTGTAGCCAGTGACTTGAGTTTTAGTTAATTCTAGATGGAGTCAATTTGACAACCAAGAATAGCCATCACATATTGAAAATATGGAGGTCTGATAGGCATATACCCAGAGACTTTACCTGCATGCAATAAGGACACATGCTCCACTATATTCATAGCAGCCTTATTTATAATAGCCAGAAGCTGGAAAGAACCCAGATGTCCCTCAACGGAGGAATGGATTCAGAAGATGTGGTATATTTACACAATGGAATACTACTCTGCAATTAAAAACAATGAATTCACGAAATTCCTAGGCAAATGGTCAGAACTTGAAAATATCATCCTTAGTGAGGTAACCCAATCACAAAAGATCACACATGGTATGAAGTCACTGATAAGGGGATATTGACCCAGAATCTCAGAATACCCTAGACACAATCAGCATATCAATAGATTTCTAAAAAGATGGAAGGAGAGACCCCTGGTCCTGGAAAGACTGGATGTAGGGGAACGCCAGGACAGAGTAATGAGAGGGGGTTGAACGGAGAAAAGAGGGAGGGAAGGGGGCTTATGGGACTTTCGGGGAGGGAGGAAACGGGAAAGGGGAAGTGATTTGGAATGTAAATTAAAAAAATAAAATAAAATTAAATTTAAAAAAAAAAAAAGAAAATATGGAGGTATTCTCATAATATCATTCTCAATAATCAAGATGGGGAAAACAACTATTCAACTTTTTGCTAAGGGAAATGATTAAAAACGTGATGCTTTTTGGTGTCTAGAGAGCATATACCTTCCATTCCATCACAAGTTACAAAGCAGAAAGGCATCTATTATAAAGTAAGTGCTGTCCCTCAGAAAGCTGATGCAGGAAGATTATGGTCTGCGGTCATGTCTAGTCTATGTTTTAAGACTGTTTCAAAATAGAATTTTTAAATAAAAGGAAAGGGGCAGGGGAATCTGGAGAGATGTCCCAGTGGTTAAGAAATTTGTGTTCTTACAGAGGACTCATGTTTAGTTCCAGCAACCATGATGATCAGCTCACAGTAATCTGTAACTGCAGTTCCAGAGAATTTGGTGCCATTTTTTTTGGCCTGTGTACACCTGTCTGTTCACAGGTGAACAGACAGCTGTATACAAAGAGACACAAAGGGACAACTGTATACAAGTAATTATAAAATATTTTTAAAAAGAAAAGGAAGTATGGTGATATAAAGATATAATATCATTTGGACTTCCAAATAGAGTACCATTGTTAATTGCAGAAGGATGGGTGAACCTAAGTACACAAAATGAGCCAACCACAGGAGAATAAAAGCTGCATAATTCCAATTACATAAACCATCTAAAATAGCAAAATTCAAAGAGACACAGAATATGATGGTGCTTTACACCAGCTGGGGTGATACAGAAATGAAAATTTGTTTTTCAACGGGGTATAAACTTTCTGTTCTGCAAGATGAAGTGGTTTCAAGGATCTGCTACCAAACATAGCAACCACAGCTAGCACTCTTGGACTGTATACTTTAAAATGCTTTGCAAAGATAAATGCCATGGGAAGTGTTCTTACACCTATATAGTCATGGCCACACAAATGAGCAAAAGGAAACCTTTTGGGAGATGTGCATGCATAGTCATTTTGTGGTGATGCCATCCTGCATATATGCACACATTCAAAATCACAAGATGTGTGCATTAAATGTAATTTTGTATGCCATTCATACTCTCAATAAATCTTAGTTATTTCTAAGAAGAATAGCAAACTTAAAGATAAGTGGATGAATAAGTAAGTGAAAATTCTAGGTGACATGTCAGCAGTAACAAAAGGGGCAGTGACTTAAAAGGCATAAGTAATCTTCTATCTGGGTAGCCAGAAAAGCCTCTCTGTGATGATGAGAATGGGGTCAGTTCACAATCAATAAGAGAATCAGCAGTGCAAGCAGTTTGGGTCGAGGAGATGGGAAATGCTTTTTAAATACATTTCACTTCATTGTGGAATTTCTCTACATGCTCTCTTATTTACTCTTATTTCTCCCTTACTTCTCTCTTTCATTGTCTCTATTCTCCCATTGGTCCTCTTCCCATCCAACAGTCCTTCTACATCCATGCCACATGTGTTCTATTACCTACCACCATTTATGATCTCTTCTGCTCCTCCCATGGTCCCCTTTCTGGTAAAAAAAAATGTGAGAAAAAGAACTGCATATTAGCCACAGGTGGGAGTGTAAACTAGAGAAACCCCAGTGGAAATTAGTATAAAGGCTTCTCTGAAAACTAAAATTAGAACTACCATATGACCCAGTACACTGCTTCTGGATAAATACCTAAAGAAAGCTGAAGAATTCTAGGCATAGAAAAGTAGATGTGATGTAATATGCTTGGTGTGTCTGAGGACAAGAAGGCAGATAATGTTTTTACCGCCTTCACATGCTAAGTTAGTCACTGGCTTCCTGAAAGCCAACTCAGGAAAGTAAATTAGTTGTTTTACATTGTTCTCTTTTCCAAATATGAAGAAAATATCACTTCTAATAATAAAGGGAACAATTGTCATGCCTTATAGAGTATATGGCTTCCATTTGTGTTTGGTCTTTGGAAACAGCATAGTCTAAACTGCAAATAATTCTCCCCACAAATCATCCTCCTACAAATGCTGATGGTTCAAAATTCAGGAATACCTAGTATTAAGGTTTGATTGGATTGATGGAGAAATCTAAATGTTGATAGTCCCAGAGGCAGATGGTGTTGGAAACTCACAGGGGTCAGTCTGGAACACAAGAGACACTGACTATTTGCTAGTCATAAGTTGCTTATAAGGAGACTGAAGAGAAAAGTCCTTGATGTTCAGAGTTTGATTCCTAACACTCAAAATGAAGGGACTGTTGTAATAGTTTGTAAGTATCTGGTAAACAAAATAGTTTAGGATTCCAGAAGCATGTGATAGAATACTCAATTTATAAACTATAGTTTCTGCTTTATAAGAATGAAGATAACAATAACAACTTCAATAAAGAGTTATGGTGAAGATGAAATTGTCCAGTGTGCTCATTTACTAGACTTTTGCTATAGGTTAGGCTCTAATCTAGGAGAAGATGAATAATTGAACAATGAAGGACTAGACTTAAGCCCTCACAGATCTGAGATTCTAGAGTAGGGTTTATCACATAGTAAGCACTGCAAAATGAAAGCAATTTTATGGACACTGTTCTGCTATCATTGAAGAGTCAATATCAAATGCCATGTTATGGACCAACAACAAAGAGACACGTTACAGAAAAGGAAAAGTGAGATCCTGTGCCTTGGATTAAGTGAGAGATATTACATTAAAAATCCATAGAGCAGAGCAAGCTATGTAAATGAACATGCCTGATTAGACAATATTAGCAAATCTGGAAAATGGAGGGATATGGAAAAACTAGACTTTACATATTTCTCTAAAGTGAGCAGTTGCTACTCTATTCTCCTGCCTACTTCAGCCATATGGAATTGTAATCCCAAACCTTCCAGAATCTACTATTTCTCAACAAAATTGTTGAATCCAGATTTCCATATAAAAATCAACCAGATTTCCAATGATGTCAACTTATTAAAATATTTTAAAGTATAGGTAGCCACTTGTTTACTATCTCTGATTTAAGATTAAGACATATCTCACAGAAAATTAAGAGCACTGCATATATTTTCAAGTAGTCAAGAAAAATAAGAGGTAAGAGGATAGATGGTTATTAAATGTGACTCCTTGATAGAATGACATGCATATTATATGTCATTTTGTTGGATATTTATAAGTGGTAAAAAGTATTGGTGTTTAGTTCTGAAGTTTACTCTGATGAGGAAATATATATTTAAATAATATATAATATATTATATAATAAATATATTTAATAATTATAAATTATTATTAACCATCATATATAATATATATTCATATATAATATACTATATATAATATATCTATTATTATTAACTATTATATATAATATATTCATATATAATATATTTTAGATATAATAATATATTCATATATATATGAATATATATATGAAAGCTGAAAACATGGGCCAGACTAAAATCCTGGTGAGGAAACAATGATAGTTGTAGATACTTCTAGCTAGTGTGATCTTGTGTGCAAAATAATGACAGAGTTAAGATAAAATAGAGTAAGAACAAAAGATTTGCTTATTTTTTTATCTGCTTCTATTGAGTTCCTGGGGATCAAGATTAGGGCAGTGTAAATACCCAGCAAGAGCTCACCACTTAGCTATATCTGCAGCTTTATGAGTGTCTTAGAGAGGGATTCATACCTTTTTCTTAGATCTTCCTGTCATGTGAAAGGAGTAAGACTTTGTAGATAGCCATTTTCCTATTTCTCTTGTCGCCTTTGATTTATCTCTATTCAGTTACAACTTCCCATCTATGGGATGATTAAAAAAAACCTTCTCTAGTGCCAAGATTAGCTCACCCATGCTTTCATGACATACAGAATAAATTCTCAGAGTAATTTGGTTCAGTAAACAAAACTCAAATATTCTTGCTCCCAAAAACTAGGGTTTTGACTCTAGCTAGCCTCGTGCCATCAATGAGTAATGGGAATAAGCATAGATTAAATAGTCATAAAACACAAAACAAATTCTTAGTCCTACAGTTTTCAGAAGTTTGATCTCCACAAGCTCAATCTTTAGCCCTCTTACTTGTGAACAGGAATATTTTGCATCTACTTGGAAAGATAAACTTATGGATTAAATAAGGTCATGGATTTAGGGATTTCAATGCATACTTAATAGAAGAGTCAGAGTGCTAAAGTTTCTAGACATTACCACATCTTAACTCTATGTAATCTGATATTTACTTCTTTAGTTCCATCACGTAAAATGTATAACCCAGGTGTTACTGTTAACCTTTACTTTATCTCATTAGATGTTCTCTGGTTTTTTTTTCAATACTTAACATAGGTCTGAGATCATATGAAGCTCAGCAGATAAAGCAATGGAAGTAATAATTGGTGGGGATGCTAAGAGTTTGGTGAGAAATGCAAATGTTAAAGTCTTGTCTTCTGCCCCCAAATCAAAGAATATTCAGTATTGCAAAGTGCATTACTAAGCCTAGAAGATTAAAAAGTGCTGAAAGGCCATAAGGTCAAAGAAAAGAGTAAAACTAATGAAATGATTCAGATCAGTGGCACTGAGATTGAGATGAGAGAGTGTCGGGCCAAGGAAAAATATGGGTGGTGTCAAGAACAAACAGCAGATAATTAAGGAAGTGCATCATTCATAACCTTTTAGGACTTGTCAAAAAGCTCTTTATTTAGTAACAAAAGTAATAGAAACACATAAAAGGCTTAAGAGAAGAAGAATCTTATTTGTACATCACATACCTATTTCCATAGTTACTGGGATCCCTAGTATTCCAACTAGTGTACTTACTACTGGCTAATATCATGTGTATACTGGGAAGAATTATGAACTGATATTGTGAAAAGATCAATAGTTTCAGGGTTATTTAGAAGGTGAATAAAAAGATATTCAGTAGTCTAGATTAGGCAGTAGAGATAGAAAAAATGATATGTGAGATAATGGTGACTGAAGCAAAATAATTTAATTATGAAATGAATAAGAGATAAGTATGAAAAAAGTTCCTGAGTTCTTAAGACCCTGGCTTTACAGCTGTTTCAGACTTTTAACCAGTAAGTAGAAACTCAGAGAGGAACAAGCTTACAAGAAGGAGAGATTTCTGTATAAGATATATTGATTTTGAATAGTTTATTGGACAATAAATTGCAAACATGTATAGAAAACTGCTGGATATGGGTAAGAATACCATAGAGACAACAAGGCAATGTTGAATAGTAGAAAAAATGTGGTAAATAACTGCACAGTGGAGCTTTGTTTAGCCATAAGAAAGAATAAATTATATCAAGCAAAACAAACCACACACACACACACACACAAACACTCACACCATGAAAATTGAAAGCAGAAGAGGACTCTTTGGAAAGGGAAAACAGGACTAGAAAAAAGGAAATACAGAGTAATAGAAGGATAAATATGAGTTAAATAAGTAGTGTATATATATGAAAATGTCATGAAACTCAATTTGCATAATAAATATATGGTAATAAAAACCAATAACCATATTGACTATTGTGATAGATGTAGATACAGTAGCTCAAAGATGGGTAAATTGAGAAAAGAATGTACAAAACCAAGCCACAAGAACCTTGACAACTTAAATAAAAGATAAGAGAATCTACCAAGAAAGACTGAGATTTAGTCAAAGATGGGAGTAGAAAACGATTATGTTATCAAAGAACCAGGAGAAATAAAATATTTTGGAAGAGGATAGCCAATCCTATAGAATGTGAAAAGTATCAGATAAGTTTATAAAAATGTAAAGAGTCTTGTAGGTATGATAGGGAAACTACATTCATGAAATCTCAATAATATGGCTGCCTAAACAAACTAGGACCATTTTAGCATCATTTGGCATCGCCGCATGTATGGGAAAATCTCACAGGGTCACACCCCTAGACCCATAGACCATTAATGATTGCTGAGAGAGGGAAAATGAGTCTTCCCCTAATTGGCTATTTAAAATGAAGTAGTCAGCCTTAAAAACATATATGTACAAGCAGTACTATAGGTATTCATGTATGTGTGTTGTGTTCTATAACAATATAATATATTACATGTATATGTATTATGTGACAATAAGACAACATAAATTTGAGAGAGAAGGGAAAACTCCTGATAGGAGCTACAGCCAAGAAGGGAAATAGCGTAGTATTTTAGGATAAATAATTTTTTTAAAAAAGTCATTGGCTAATGTGGATGGACCTTGGATGTCTCACAAGGTCCCACATATACCTGACGAACTATAGACGAGTAATGGCTGCTGAGAGTAAGAATCACTGTTCTTCAGGAAGGAAAGCCCTGAAAAGTTATCCAATTTCACACACTAAGCACGTGTACATAGTAAAAACATACATGGACATGAATGGATGTATGTGACGATAAAAAAGAACATGAGGTCATAAATTGAAGAGAATATCTACATAGGAAGGTAGGGATGGATGAAAATGATATATAATACAGTATTCATACATGAAACTCTAAAATAGTACTAAATTTAAACTCAAATTTTAGATTCAATGACAGGAAGATCATAAATATTCATAGAGTAAAATGATTCTGTAACCTGGGAGGAACAGAACGCAGGAAAGACTGTGTTGAGGAATTAATAAAAACTGAACCTTAATGGAGTCAGTAACCACAAATTATGTCATCAAATATGAGAATATGAAGATGAAGAAATGTATTTTATTGGGTAGAATGTGGAGTGTTTTTCTTTGTTTTAAGAACAAGAAAGGATTACTTACACAATTAAGTTATGGTGAAGCTAGTGTGCTAAAATTAGGAAGGAAATGTAGGATATGAGGAGAAATTGTGTGTGCTCGCGTGCGTGTGTGTGTGTGTGAGAGAGAGAGAGAGAGAGAGAGAGAGAGAGAGAGAGAGAGAGAGAGAGAGAGAAAGACTTCTTAAGAATTAATGGAGATATAAGGAAACTATGAGAAGAATAGTTAAATGTAAAGGATACCAAGGATACCACCTATTCTACATGAAGAAGGAGAAGGAAGGACACACATCATGATACCTACAATGTAAACTGTTATGGAGGTGAATAGACTACTTCCTGTTATTATATCCTCTGTGACTGAAGGATGAATGTCATGCATTTAAGCACGATGGAGAAAGTAAGTGGGCAGGAGCAATATGGAAAGATTAACCAGGAGTACACAGAGGTCAGTTGATGTTGGTGGCTATTGATATTTAAGCACCCATTCCTAGACCCTGAGCTTTCTTTATGCTGTTGGCATATCACAGAACAACTTACAGTCCAATCAAGAATCGGATGGTGAGAGAACTCAGGTTCTTGCTGAAAAAAAGTAGTTAAAAGATAGGACATGGACTTTACCATGGATAGGAAAATGACTTTTAAAAGTTGTAACTGATAGATGGACAAAATAATTATGTGAAGATATGACAAGTGCTGATGACTTAAAGGGTAGACATGATAGGAGTTAGAGATCTATAAACAGGCTGACAAATTATGGTCAAAGAGTATGGTGTGGAAACTAATCATTTTGATGGAACAATATCCTGTGGGGACAAAGTCTTTAATGTGGCTTAGGAGCAGTTGGCTGAGAAAGAACGAAGGAAAGTTCACTGAAAAATGAGGGGGTCAAAGAAACAAAAGACACAATTCTTTTAAAATAAGCCTTCTAGAAGGACCATGAACTCATCTGTTAGGATGACATGAACATGAAGAGAAAGTTCAAAACCAAGACCTTAAGTATTTTTAGAACTAGTTTTAGTTGAAGCAGGAAGATAAAGTTGGGAATGTGCATGTCTTTCCTTTTTAGGGGATATCTGAGCATCTTAGACATAAGAGATGTATTTAGCCTTGAAAAGGTCTTTTGTATAAAAGGTGGGTGTCCTCCTGAGATGATTCATACTTGTCCTGGAGGGAGATATTGGTGATGATACAGAGAAATATAACTTTTATTCTCTTGTTCTCTGCAATGGGCAGATGGCACTAAGGATAGGAATGGCAACAGATGGCACCAGGAAGGGGAACCTGAAAAGACTGTGGGTGATCACCATGGGGGCTGGAAGTCTTATTATGATGACTTGATCCTGGTGACTAATAACTGGGTTTAGAATCTCAAACAATTGCCTCACTTCATCTGGGTACCTTTTAGAAATCCCACTGTATTTAGTTAGAAATCCCTTTTCTGTATCTTATACCAATGAGTTATCTCATCACCCATCTCATCACTCATCACAGATGTTTCTCACTAAATCATTTCTCTCTTCTAGTAGACAATAAGATCACTGGGGAGAGGAATCATTCTGTGTTGCTATCATGTTCTGTACACATCGAAGTAACTATATCAGAAAGAGTTCCATCATGGTAATTGGATGAATGAGTGAACTTTTTGTGACTTGAAAAGAATTGTGAGGTAGGATTGGTAGCATAGAGAAATGGACAGAATTTAGACTCTCTAAGATATATAAATACCTTTTCTTTTGGAAGGCTCTTGGCTTCAGAAATATCTCATTCAAAAAGCAGATGGAGTGAGAGAAACATTACTGAGACCCTAATATTAGTTCCAGATGTTTGTAGTCATGCTATTTTGTACCTCACCCTGCAGAACATATTTCACTTGCCACCCTCACCACGCCTACCCCTGTTCCCTTTTAGCTGAAGGGGTGGAGTTCTAATTCTAGGGACATTATTTCCCTCAAGCTGGCTCAGAGCAAGCAGACACCAGGATGACGATAGTCCCTGTAGCTTCCTCAACAACAAACATGGCTGAAGCATAACCCTATGATTTGAGGAATGCTAGGTTGCTTCTACAGAATGTCATAAATAATGCCAGGGTAACTGCTGCATCACAGCTACCACATATACCTCTCTGCTACTAGCGTAGCATTTTCCTAAATGTTCTTTTCACGTGAGGTCTTTACTCTAAGAACTAAGATGGATTGGTGAGTGTATACGGCGGAAAAGTGTAGAGGAGAGGATCTTTTCAACTGAGAATGAGACATGATCAAAGAAGGGACTGAAGCTGTAGGTAGAGCTGAGAATAGATTGAGGTGGCTTCTCACAGTTTACAAGTTTTTGACCCATATCTAAGTCTAGATGAACAGTTCATATTGAAGTCAAGTTGGAGGAACAAACAAATAAATAAATACAAGAATCAGAGATTTGGGGAGAAAGTTAAAAAGAAGAGGCAGATATCAAGATGAGACACAGAGAGAAAAAGAAGGAAGAGAAACAGAAAGGAAAAGAAAGAAAAGCAAAGAGACAAGCAGAATCAGAAAAGACTTGAGAGTTGGCAAGAGATAAACCAAATGCCTGGTACCAATCTACTGAGAAGAGGCCCATCAGACTCCCAGATGCCAGCACAGAAAGGGGCACTGACCAGCTCCAGATGTTGCTGCCTTTTTCGAGGCCGGGTGGGGGCAATCAGAAAGGGCCTGCTGCCTTTTCAAGAGCCAAAAGAGTCATTCCAGCCCTGAATCAAATGAGCTGAAGCTAGGAATCCCATGAGGAAAGACAGAAGCTTCTATTTTTTTAAAGATTAAAAGAGAATCCATCAAGTGAGCAGCAGATGCCTGAAGAAAAATATGTTGTAGGTCTATTACCACACTGCGAAGTGGGAAACTATAATGGCCAGTGAGCCTGTTCCCTTCTATTCTCACTTTCTTGATCCTTACACCAAAGAAGGGGGACTCCATGCTTAAGGTAATCCTACTCCAAACTCTTGGGATTCTCAGCAGCTGATATACATATGACAAAGAAATGACAATCCTGATTGGACTTAAAGATCAGAAGCCCCCATGACTATCTGGTGGCTAGTTTCCCTTCTGCACAGCTATACAAATATCTCTTATTTCCATCTACCTCCAGAATTTATCTCAATCACAGAAAACTATAACAGATATAGCATGGGCTCTTGGACTTTGGAGAGGAAGTAGTGGAAGAAAAAAAGCTTCTAGGTCTCATTGTGGCTCTATGACACACTCCTGATGTGTATAATGTCTGCCCAAGTCCTTCTCCTCTGAGTCTGTAGGTCAGAGAAGGAGTTTGGACTCATTAAGTTGGCTTGGGCTTCAGCACCACTTCTTATTCCCCCACTCCACACATGTCTACCCTGCCTGAGAGGCTGAAGCTCATGCCAATTTCTCTGATGAGGCCATGTGGGAGAACCAGACGTCTGTTTTTAATACTGATGACAGATTAGTGTGCAGGGAATTTAGCCACCCCACAAAACAAGCCTCATTCTGCTCAAAACAACTGGAACAGAAGGCTACTTACGCTCAGTGTTCCTAAAGGAGTCCTGAAACCCATAGAGCAATGGCTTCTCTGAAGGAAACAAAGAGGTCACCAAATCTAAGGAAGCATGGATAGGATGCAGTAAAAAGGGTGTGCATTTCAATAGTTCAGAGGAGTGTGAAGCAGATGGTAGTCGTAAAGGATATGTGTTTGCATGAGCACAGGGAAGCGAGACTGAGAAAGATGTGTGTATGCACTTGTATCTGCATTGTACACACATGGCCTTCTGAATAAATAATCCTGGCACTGAACTTGGATGCTATCAAAATTAAAAAATCAAAGGTGAAAGCCTAGGATTTCATATTCTGGAAGCCTCTGATAAACTGTGATGACTTCTCTTTCCAAAACAACTCTCTATTTTGTTTTCTTATTCACATTTCTCTTCCCTTCTGTCCCCAAATCCTGATTCCTCTCCCTACTCTAACCATGGAAATAAGAAAAAACTGAACTTACATAGTTCCTATGTCCCAAGAACTGTACCATAGTTGGTTCTCAAAATAGCTTAGATGAGGAAACTGAGACCTAGAAAACATGTTGACACATACTAGCTATTTCAGGGAGAAGTAGCTAAATTTGGAGAAGCAAAAGATAGCTCTCACAAATTCCTATTCCTTCACTGGGATTAGGTTCTTCAGGAAAAAATTCATGTAACTAAGCTAAAAGATTCAAATTTGGGCCAAATTCATTTTTCAGAGGTATTATGGTTTCAATTTGAAGTGCAGTGCCAACAACTACATTTTTTGTTTTAAGGATGCAGTCCTCAGCTACTGGATCCAGATGTTGAGAGGTGAATGGATCCTAGGGTATTTGCCCTATTACCTCTATGTATTCAGTGATGAATCATCATCTGAGACATTATTAGAATGTGGTAGAATCTAAGAGGTAAGGAGGGTTGGAGGAAGCAAGTCACTGGAGTTCTGGCTTTGAGGAGTGACCTCACCCCTCCTGCACACTTTCTTCCTACTTTCCCTTTTGTGGATAGCGTGAAGTAAGTATATTCCTCACACACACTCCTCCTACTTCACCCCAGTCAGGCCCAAAGCAACAGAGCCAGCTGACATGGAACCAAGACCTCTGAAATGGTAAGGACAGAATAAATCCTCTGCCACTCAAGTTATGTTTTGCTTTTCATTCTTTCCTTTTTTTTCTGGGTATTTTGTCATATTTTACATCATATATTCTCATATTTTGTCAGAACAGATTAATGTCCAGCACAAGGTGAACAGGAATTGTACTCAGACCATCAAGCTTAACTGCAAGTCCCCTTACCCACTGAGCCGAAGAAACTAATCCATAGGGCTCAATCAATGGGAAAGGTACTTGCTATGCAACCATGAAGCCCCACATTCACACATAAGACCAGCAGCATCCTCTGAATGGTCTTTCCTGGGGTTTTCTTTGATTTCGTTCTTCAGAGACTTGAAGTTCTTGTCATACAGGTCTTTCATTTAACTAGAGTCACACCAATGTACTTTATATCATTTGTGACTATTGAGAAGGGTGTTGTTTCCCTAATTTCCTTCTCAGCCCATTTATCCTTTGAGTATAGGAAGGCTACTGATTTGTATGAGAGCAGGGGGGAGGGGGAGGGGATAGGGTGTTTGTGGAGGGGAAACCAGGAAAAGGGAAAAACATTTGAAATGTAAATAAAGAAAATACCTAATAAAAATTAAATTAAGGGGGCTGGAGAGATGGCTCAGTGGTTAAGAGCACTGACTGCTCTTCTGAAGATCCTGAGTTCAAATCCCAGCAACCACATGGTGGCTCACAACCATTTGTAATGAGATCTGATGCCCTCTTCTGGTGTGTCTGAAGACAGCTACAGTGTACTTAGATATAATAATAAATAAATCTTAAAAAAATTAAATTAAATTAAATTAAAATGCAAAAAAATATCAGCAGCACCCATGTGCACCACAATATGAAGACAGAAGATTCCAAACAACTCACTGGCCAGCCAATCTAGCTGATATATTGAGTTTCAGCTTCTGTGAGAGACACTGTCCCAAAAATAAAGTAGAGGACTGTTTGAAGATATCAGCGCTATGATATCAGCCTCTGAATTCCACAAGAATAACTATACACCCTCATGTACATACAAGAAACTGCTCAATAGCTTAACTGTCTCCTAAAATAGAATTAAAATTATTATTATTAGAAATTTGAACATATCCAGTACCCAACAGGGCAAAGATCTTAGAGTTTAGCAATCCTATTCCAGAACCACAATGGAAGAAAAGAACTGCTTCTCAAAAGTTGTACTGTATACACACACACACACACACAAAAAAAATATCATGTACACAAATGGAAGCAAGACAAATGAAATCTATAATGAGATAAAAAATAATAATGAATCAATAATCTGACCCAGAATGGATACAGATGTTAAAATTAGCAAAAAGGAAATTTAAAGTTATTGTAACTAAACTCCATGTGAAATAAATATTATGCTGGTAATATGGTTCAATGGGTAAAGGCACTCACCACAAGCCTGATGACCTTAATTTGATCTCCAGAACTCATATGGTAAAAGGAAAGAACCAACTACAACAAATTGACCTCTGACCTCTCTCCCTCCCTCTCTCTCTCTCTCTCTATATATATATATATATGTATATATATATATATATATATATGTATATATATATACATATATATATGTATATATATACATATATATATGTATATATATACATATATATATGTATATATATACCATAGTATATACACACATCACATAAATAATGAAATATAAAATCATTAAGTAATAGCCATGTATGGCTAAGCATGCCCAGAACACCATCCCAGGAGAATGAACAAGATCAAAATTTCAAAGCAGATATAATTTCTTAGGGAGTTTCTGTCTCTACAAAACAAAATAAGACAACAAAAAAGATATGAATATATCCAGACATAACTTCCAAGAAATAAAGTGTCAATCTAAGACAAAAAAAATCACTAGATAGAATTAAAAACAGATTAGACTTTACAGAAGGAACTAGAAGACATGTGAGAAATTATCCAAATTAAGCACAGAAAGAAAAAATTAAAAATATAAAGTGGTCATCACTAATGATTAATACTTTCAAATTGCTACTTACACATGTAATTGGAGTTAGCTAAGAAGAAATATGAGGAGAAAAGAAACCTATTTGACAAAGTAATAGTCAACTTCTTTCCCTTAGGTGGTAGAATTATAAACCCATAGCTCTAGAAAAGGTCAATAAATGCCAGACAGGACAAAAACTAAAATTGTTCAAAATGAGTAATAAAGAGAATTTTAGAATCTGCCAGAGAAAATTATCATGAGAATACAGAGAAACCAACCTAAGATTTATGGTTTATTGCTCACATGGGATAAGGCAAAGAAGAAGACAAATGAAGAATATCTTTAAAGTATGGGGAAATTAATTTGTCAACATTGATGTCCACATCGAGCAATGACAACTTCTAAAACAAAATTAGAATGAATATATTATTGACTGATGTGAACTAGTAGACACTGTAAAATGTGTTCAACATCTTTAGCAACTATGGAAACACAAATTAAAATTATTTTGAGATCTTCAACCATTTTGTCTCAGTGACTGTGCAGGTGGGTATAGCCAGGAGTGCAGGGAACACAGGAGTGGCAGAGCAGCTGGAACAAGGTCTACACCCAGGAGCTGGGCCATTCCGCAGCTGTCTGGGCACCAATCCTGCCATGGGAGAACGGGTCTCCAGGGAGTGCTTTGACTCCCAGGTTTGGAGGTGAGAGTACCATTTTCTCTCCAGTAACTGTGCAGGCAGGTTTGGCCAGGAGTGCAGGGAACACAGGAGTAGCAGAGCAGTTAGGGCATGGTCATTCCAGGCTCCATCTAAACCCAGGAGCTGGGCTGAGCCATAATCTTCTATGCCAGGAGAGAGCTAGTCTCCCAGCAGTGCTGAGACAGGCTTCCAGGACCACAGGAGAGTCAACCTACAGCCAGAGACAGCAGGAACAACTAACTACAGAGATAACCAGATGGTGAAAGGCAAACTCAACAAAACAACAGAAACAAACAGAAATCAAGGTGAAATGGCAGCATTGGAACCCAGTTCTCCTACAACAGCAAGTCCTGGATAACCCAACACACTGGAAAAGCAAGATCTGGATTTAAAATCACATCTCATGATGCTAGTAGAAAACTTCAAAAAGAACATAAATAACTCCTTTAATGAAATACAGGGGAACATGGGTGAATAGGTAGAAATCCTTAAAGAGGAAAAACAAAAGTCCCTTTAAGAATTACAGGGAAACATAAAGAAACAAGTGAAGGAACTGAACAAAACCATCCAGGATCTATAGAAGGAAACAGAAACAATAAAGAAATCACAAAGGGAGACAACTCTGGAAATAGAAAACCTTGGAAAGAAATCAGGAGTCATAGATGCAAACATCAAAAACAGAATACAAGAGATGGAAAAGTGAATCTCAGGTGCTGAAGATACCACAGAAACCATTGACTCAACAGTCAAAGAGAACACAAAATTCAAAAAGCTTGTAACCAGCCGGGCGGTGGTGGCGCACGCCTTTAATCCCAGCACTTGGGAGGCAGAGGCAGGAGGATTTCTGAGTTCCAGGACAGCCAGGGCTACACAGAGAAACCCTGTCTCGAAAAAACCAAAAAAAAAAAAAAAAAAAAAAAAAAAAAGCTTGTAACCCAAAACATCCAGGAAATCCAGGACACAATGAGAAGACCAAACATCAGGATTATAGGTAGAAGACAGTCAAGAATTATAAATTAAAGGGCCAGTAAATATCTTCAACAAAATTCTAGAAGAAAACTTCCCTAACCTAAAGAAAGAGATGACCATGAACATACAAGAAGCCTGCAGAACTCCAAACAGACTGGACCAGAACAGAAATTCCATCTGTCATATAATAATCAAAACACCAAATACACTAAACAAAGAAGGAATATTAAAAGCAGTAAGGGAAAAAGGTCAAGTAACATACAAAGGCAGATCTATAAGAATTACACTAGACTTCTCACCAGAGACCATGAATGCCAGATCCTGGGAAGATCTCATACAAACCCTAAGAGAACACAAATGTCAGCCCAGACTACTATACCCAGTAAAACGTTCAGTTACCATAGATGGAGATACCAAGATATTCCATGATAAAACCAAAGTTATACAATATCTTTCAATAAATCCAGCCCTACAAAAGATACTAGATGGAAAACGCCAACACAAAGAGGGAAACTACACCCTGGAGAAAGCAAGAAAGTAATCTTCTTTCAACAAACCCAAAAGAAGATAACCACACAAACATAAATATAACACCAAAAATAACAGGAAGCAACAATCAAGATTCCTTAATATCTCTTAATATCAATGGACTCAATTCCTCAATAAAAAGGCATAGACTAACAGACTGGATGCGAAAACAGGACCCAGCATTTTGCTGCATATAGGAAACAACCCTCAGTGTCAAAGACAAACACTACCTCAGAGTAAAAGGCTGGAAAACAATTTTCCAAGCAAATGGTCCCAAGATATAAGCTGGAGTAGCCATTCTAATATCAGATAAAATTGACCTTCAAATGAAAGTCATTAAAAAGATAAGGAATTACACTATACTCATCAAAGGAAAAATCTATGAAGAAGAACTCTCAATTCTCAACATCTGTGCTCCAAATGCAAGGGCAACCACATTTATAAAAGGAACTTTACTGAAGCTCAAAGCACACATGGCACCTCACACAGTATTAGTGGGGGACTTCTGCACCCCACTCTCATCAATGAACAGATCAGGGAAACACAAACTAAACAGAGACACAGTAAAACTCACAGAATTTATTGACCAATTGGATTTAACAGATATCTATAGAAACTTTAGAAATCCTAAATCAAAAGAATATACATTCTTCTCAGCACCTCATGGAACCTTTTCCAAAATTGACCATATAATTGGTCACAAAACAGACCACAACAGATTTAAGAATATTGAAATAATCTCATGCCTCCTATAAGATCACTAAGGATTAAGGTTGGTCTTCAATATCAGCAAAAACAACAGAAAGCCCACATACACATGGAAGCCAAGCAATGCTCTACTCAATGATACCATGATCAAGGAAGAAATAAGGAAAGAAATCAAAACCTTTTTAGAATTTAATGAAAATGAAGGCACAACATACCCAAGCTTATTAGACACAATGAAAGCAGTGCTAAGAGGAAAACTCATAGCTCTGAGTGTCTCCAAAAAGAAACTGGAGAGAGCATACACTAGCAGCTTAACAGCACACCTGAAAGCTCTAGAACAAAGAGAAGCTAATACAACCAGGAGGAGTAGACAGCAGGAAATATTCAAACTCGGGGCTGAAATCAACCAAGTAGAAACAAAAAGAACTATATGAAGAATCAACAAAACCAGGAGTGGGTTCTTTGAGAAAATCGACAAGATAGATAAAACCTTAGCCAGACTAACCAGAAGGCACGGAGACAGTATCCAAATTAACAAAGTCAGAAACGAAAAGGGAGATATAACAACAGAAACTGAGGAAATTCAAAAAAAATCATGAGATCCTACTACAAAAGCCTATTTTCAACACAACTGGAAAATCTGGATTAAACAGACAATTTCCTAGACAGATACCAAATACCAAAGTTAAATCAGGATCACATAGACCATCTAAATAGTCCCATAACCCCTAAAGAAGGGGGTTGAATGGGGAGAAGAGGGAGGGAAGGGGGCTTATGGGACTTTCATGGAGGGCGGAAACGGGAAAGGGGAAATGATTTTGAATGTAAATAAAAAAAACTTAGAAAATAAAATAAAATTAAAAAAAAAGAGAAATAGAAGTGGTCATTGAGAGTCTTCCAACCAAAGAAGCACAGGACCAGATGGTTTTAGTGTATAATTCAATCAGACCTTCAAAGAAGACCTAACACCAATACTTTTCAAACTATTCCACAAAATATGAACAGAACTAACACTACCCAACTAGTTCTATGAAGCCACAATTACACTGATACCAAAACCACACAAAGATCCAACAAAGAAAGAAAACTTCAGACCAATTTGCCTTGTGAATATTAAGGCTAAAATTCTCAATAAAATTCTCGCCAACTGAATCTAAGAACACATCAAAACAATCATTCACAATGATCAAGTAGGATTCAACCCACGGATGCAGGGATGGTTCAATATATGGAAGTCCATCAATGTAATCTACTACATAAACAAACTCAAAGAAAAAAAGGAACACATGGTCATTTCATTAGATGCTGAAAAAGCATTTGACAAAATTCAGCATCCCTTCACATTAAAAGTTTTGGAAAGATCAGGAATTCAAGGACCATACCTAAACATAGTAAAATCAATCTATAGCAAACCAGGAGCCAACATCAAACTAAATGGAGAGAAACTTGAAGTAATCCCACTAAAATCAGGGACTAAACAAGGTTGCCTTCTCTCTCCATATCTACTCAATGTAGCACTTGAAGTTCTAGCTAGAGCAATTAGACAACAAAAGTAGATCAAAGGGATATAAATTGGAAAGGAAGAAATCAAACTATCACTATTTGCAGACAATATGATAGTATACTTAAGTGACCCAAAAAAACTCCACCAGAGAACTCCTACAACTGATAAACAACTTCAGCAAAGTGTCTGGTTATAAAATTAACCCAAATAAATCAGTAGCCTTCCTATACTCAAGGGTAAACAGCCTGAGAAAGAAATTAGGGAAACAACAACCTTCACAATTGTCACAAACAGTATAAAGTATCTCAGTGTGACTCTAACCAAACAAGTGAAAGATCTGTTTGACAGGAACTTCAAGCCTCTGAAGAAAGAATTTGAAGAAGACCTCAGAAGATGGAAAAATCTTCAATGCTCATGGATTGGCAGGATTAATATAGTAAAAATGGCCATCTTGCCAAAAGCAATCTACAGATTCAGTGCAATCCCCATCAAAATTCCAACTCATTTTTTTCATAGAGTTAGAAAAAGCAATTCTCAAATTCATCTGGAATAACAAAAAACCCAGGATAGCTAAAATTATTCTCAACAATAAAAGAAGTTTTGGGGGAATCAGTATTCTGGACCTCAAATAGTGCTACAGATTAATGGTGATAAAATCTGCATGGTATTGGTACAATGACAGGCAGGTAGACCAATGAAATAGTATTGAAGACCTCAAACTGAATCCATACACCTATGGTCACTTGATCTTTGACAAAGGAGCTAAAACCATCCAGTGGAGAAAAGATAGCCTTTTCAACAAATGGTGCTGGTTCAATTGGAGGTTATCATGCAGAATAATGCAGATTGATCCATTCTTATCTCCTTGTACAAAGCTCAATTCCAAGTGGATCAAGGACCTCTACATAAAACCACCAGATTTCAATGGTATGACCTTATTTTTTGAAGATATCTCACACTTCAGACACAGGACTTGCAGGACTCAATTTTGAATTGACCAGGAAGCCTTCTCACTGAAGACAAGCTCTTATGGCATCCAACACTGGTATGTAATTTTCAAAGAGAGAAAATCATTTAAAACTCCTATCCAAGTGTAAAGCCTGTGGACCACACCTAAAATCAGTACAGTAAGATGGAACCAAAAGTGCAACAGTGGTGCTTATATCTCAGGAGGAACTAACAGTTATCTAATTGGACTCAAAGACCACTCAATAGGAGAGAATGCATGTCCTGTTCTGTTACTCTAACTAATCTAGCAAAGTCATGGACCCTACTAGAGGGCCTATTCCTGACACTTTAATAAGCCTTTATAAGTTCCTACTGCATTTTAAACACTGCTTCTTATAGCCACTGATAAATGTAGCTCTTACCATTCATCAAAGCAGTATCTTTTTTCAGCAGCAGAATACTATCACAGAAATACATAAGCAGTAACAATGGAGAAAACAACTGGCTATGGGTTCTCAGCTCCAACCAATACATCTTTAATCTACTCCCTACACCTAAGGTACATGGAACATCATAAAAGAAGTGGAAAGATTATAAGAACCAGAGAACCAAGATGCCCAGTATAAAATAATGATTCCCTATAAATGACAGTGAGCTACATTCAGTAAATATTAACAAAATTGTCTCCTATGGAAACCAGCAAAGTAAAATTGGAAACATGGGAGAGATCTCCTAAACAACGGCAACTCATTTAATATTACAGTATGGATGGAAGCAGTCACACATCACTCTACATAGTCATGAAAACATACAGCCAATTAAAGGCTCCAAGTAGAAGGAGAATCAATTTTCTGCAGGGAAACTCCACCTGATAGGTATTCGATCCCAAGTATTTATTCCTAAACAGACATATATATATACATATATATATATATATATATATATATATATATGTAATATTAAATTGGACTCAGCAGCCTATGTAAGAAAGTGGGCATGGGAGAGTGAGAAAGAGAAAAAAGACAATAATTATTAAAGAATGAGTTGACACAGAGTAAAAGGCTGGAAAACATTCTTACAAGCAAATGGTCCCAGGAAATGAGCTGTAGTAGCCATCCTAATATCAGATAAAATTGACTTTCACCCTAAAGTCATCAAAAAAGAAAGGGAAAGACATTACACACTGGTCAAAGGAAAAATTCACCTAGAAGAACTCTCAATTCTGAACATCTATGCTCCAAATGCAAGGGTACCATCATTCTTAAAAGAAACTTTACTAAAGCTCAAAGCACACATTGCACCTCACACAATAATAGTGGGTGGCTTCAACACCTCACTCACTGAAATGGACCAATCAGGAAAGCAGAAACTAAACAGGGAAACTAATTGAAGCCTTGGGAACAATGGATCTAACAGATATATATATATATATAAAACATTTCATCCTAAAGCAAAAGAATACACCTTCTTCTCAGCACCTCATGGTATCTTCTCCAAAATCGACCATACAATTGGTCACAAAACAAACCTCAACAGATATAAGAAGATCAAACTAATCCCATGCCTCCTATCAGATCACTATGGAATAAGGGTGGTCTTCAATGGCAACAAAAACAACAGGAACCCCACATGCATGTGGAAGCTGAACAATGCTCTACTCAATGATACCTTGGTCAAGGAAGAAATAAAGAAAGAAATCAAAGACTTTTTAAAATTTAATGAAAATGAAGGCACAACATATCCTGACTTATGGGACACAATGAAAGCGGTGGGTTTTTTTTTTTGTTTTTTTTTTATTTTATTTTTTTTAATTTACATTCCAAATCACTTCCCCTTTCCCGTTTCCTCCCTCCCCGAAAGTCCCATAAGCCCCCTTCCCTCCCTCTTTTCTCCATTCAACCCCCTCTCGTTTCTCTATCCTGGCGTTCCCCTACATCCAGTCTTTCCAGGACCAGGGGTCTCTCCTTCCATCTTTTTAGAAATCTATTGATATGTGAATTGTGTCTAGGGTATTCCGAAATTCTGGGTCAATATCCCCTTATCAGTGACTGCATACCATGTGTGTTCTTTTGTGATTGGGTTACCTCACTAAGGATGATATTTTCAAGTTCTGACCATTTGCCTAGTAATTTCGTGAATTCATTGTTTTTAATTGCAGAGTAGTATTCCATTGTGTAAATATACCACATCTTCTGAATCCATTCCTCTGTTGAAGGACATCTGGGTTCTTTCCAGCTTCTGGCTATTATAAATAAGGCTGCTATGAACATAGTGGAGCATGTGTCCTTATTGCATGCAGGTAAAGCCTCTAGGTATATGCCCAGGAAATTCATAGCCCTGAGTGCCTCCAAAAAGAAATGGGAGAAAGCATACACTAGCAGTTTAATGGCACACCTGAAAGCCCTGGAAAAAAAAAGAAGCAAATACACCCAAGAGGAGTAGAAGGTAGGAAATCATCAAACTCAGGGCTGAAATCAATCAAGTAGAAACAAATAAAACCATACAAAGAATGAGTTGGTTCTTTGAGAAAATCAACAAGATAGATAAGCCCTTAGCCAGACTAACCAGAGGGCACAGAGATAGTATCCAAATTAATAAAATCAGAAACGAAAAGGGAGAGATAACAACAGAAACTGAGGAAATTCAAAAAATCATCAGATCCTACTACAAAAGCCTGTATTCAACACAACTAGAAAATCTGGAGGAAATGGACAATTTCCCAGACAGATACCAAATACCAAAATTAAATCAGGATCAAATAGACCATCTAAACCGTCCTATAACCCCTGAAGAAATAGAAGTGGTCATTGGAAGTCTTCCAACCAAAAAAAGCACAGGTCCAGATGATTTTAGTGCAGAATTCTATCAGATCTTCAAAGAAGACCTAACACTAATACTCTTCAAACTATTCCACAAAATAGAAATATAAGGAACACTGCCCAACTCATTCTATAAGCCACAATTACACTGATACCAAAATCACACAAAGATCCAACAAAGAAAAAGAATCTCAGAACAATGTCTCTTATGACTATCGATGCAAAAATACACAACAAAATTCTTGCCAACTGAACCCAAGAACACATCAAATGACCATTCACCACGATCAAGTAGGCTTCATCCCAGGGATGCAGGGATGGTTTTATATAAGGAAGTCCATCAATGTAATCCACTACATAAACAATCTCAAAGAAAAAAACCACATGGTCATTTCATTAGATGCTGAAAAAGCATTTGAAAAAATTCAGCATCCTTTCATGCTAAAAGTCTTGGAAAGATCAGGAATTCGAGGCCCATATCTAAACATAGTAAAAGCAATTTACAGCAAACCTTTAGCCAACATCAATCTAAATGGAAAGAAACTTGAAGCAATCCCACTAAAATCAGGGACTAGACAAGGCTGTCCTCTCTCTCCATATCTTTTCAATATAGTACTTGAAGTTCTAGCTAGAGGAATTAGATAACAAAAGGAGGTCAAAGGGATACAATTTGGAAAGGAAGAAGTCAAACTATCACTATTTGCAGACTATATGATAGTATAGTTAAGTGACCCAAAGAACTCCACCAGAGAACTCCTACAGCTGATAAACAACTTCAGCAAAGTGGCCGGATATAAAATCAACTCAAGCAAGTCAGTAGCCTTCCTATACTCAGAGGATAAGCAGGCTGAGAAAGAAATAAGAGAAATGATACCCTTCACAATAGCCACAAACAATATAAAGTATCTTGGCGTGACTCTAACCAAACAAGTGAAAGATCTGTATAACAAGAACTTCAAGTCTCTGAAGAAAGAAATTGAAGAAGACCTCAGAAGATGGAAAAATCTTCCATGCTAATGGATTGGCAGGATTAATAGAGTAAAAATGACCATCTAGTCAAAAGCAATATACAGATTCGATGCAATCCCCATCAAAATCCCAATGCAGTTCTTCATTGAGTTCGAAAGAACAATTCAAAAATTCATCTCGAATAACAAAAAACCCAGGATAGCTAAAACTATTCTCAAGAGTAAAAGAACTTCTGGGGGAATCAGTATCTTGGACCTCAAGCTGTACTACAGAGCAATAGTGTTAAAAACTGCATGGAATTGGTACAGTGACAGGCATGTAGATCAATGGAACAGAATTGAAGACCCAGAAATGAATCCACACTCCTATGGTCACTTGGTCTTTGACAAAGAAGCTAAAACCATCCAGTGGAAAAAAGATAGTCTTTTCAACAAATGGTGCTGGTTCAACTGGAGGTCAGCATGCAGAAGAATGCAAATCAATCCATTCTTATCTCCTTGTACTGAGCTCAATTCCAAGTGGATCAAGGACCTCTACATAAAACCAGACACACTGAAACTAATTGAAAAGAAACTAGGGAAGAGACTTGAACCTATGGGCACAGGGGAAATTTTCCTGAACAGAACACCAATAGTTCATGCTCTAAGATCAAGAATTGACAAATGGGACCTCATAAAATTACAAAGTTTCTGTAAGGCAAAGGACACTGTCAAAAGGACAAAGCAGCAGCCAACAAACTGAGAAAAGATCTTTACCAACCCTACATCCGACAGAGGGCTAATATCCAAGATATACAAAGAATTCAAGAAGTTAGACTCCAGAGAGCCAAATAACCCTATTAAAAATGGGGTACAGAGATAAACAAAGAGTTCTTACCTGACGAATATCGAATGGCTGAGAAGCACCTAAAGAAATGTTCAATATCCTTAGTCATTAAGGAAATGCAAATCGAAACATCCCTGAGATTTCACCTCACACCAGTCAGAATGGAGACAGCAGGTGTTGGTGAGGATTTGGAGAAAGAGGAACACTCCTCCACTGCTGGTGGGATTGCAAGCTAGTACAACCACTCTGGAAAGCAGTCTGGCGGTTCCTCAGAAAACTGGGCATGACACTCCCAGAGGATCCTGTTATACCACTCCTAGGCGTATACCCAGCGTCTTCCCCGGCATGCAATAGGGACACATGCTCCACTATGTTCATAGCAGCCTTATTTATAATAGCCAGAACCTGGAAAGAACCCAGATGTCCCTCAATGGAGGAATGGATACAGTAGATGTGGTATATTTACACAATGGAATACTACTCAGCAATTAAAAACAACGAATTCACGATATTCTTAGGCAAATGGTCAGAACTGGAAAATATCATCCTTAGTGAGGTAACCCAATCACAAAAGAACACACATGGTATGCAGTCACTGATAAGGGGATATTAGCCCAAAAGCTCGGAATACCCAAGAAACAATTTACATATCAATAGATTTCCAGGAAGATGGAAGGGGACCCCTTGTCTTGGAAAGACTGGATGTAGGGGAATACCAGGACAGAGAAGGGAGACAGAGAGGGAATTGAATGGGGAACAGGGGAAGGGAAGAGGGCTTATGGGATTTTCGGGGAGGGAGGAACTGGGAAAGGGGAAAACATTGGGAATGTAAATAAAAAAAATTAAAGAATGAGTTGACATAAAATTATGAGGGAGTAGGGAAGACATCAGGAATTTGACAGGGTATTGGGTAGAAATGATATAAATACAGTACTCATGAAAGAAATTCTCGATAATTCTCAATAAATATTAAGGTATAAATTATTAATATTCATAACCTTATAACAAGACCCAAAACAAAGAAATAGTCTTATTTATTATGTCAAAAAAAGAAGATATTCTGACCTCATAGAAGACAGGCAAAAAGTGGTAAAATATGAAATAATCAGTAAGAGAAAAGAAAATAATTAAAAGATGATAAGCTAAAATTTAGCCATACTTTTCACATTAGATGTAAATGACCTAAAATCTAAGTTTGATGTGTATAAAAGAAAAGCTGATGGTACTTTTAGAGAAAAGGGCAAATTACATAAAAAGATACATGCAGCTTAAATTTCATTAGGAACATAGATATAAAGTCAAAGTCTCTGCTCCACTCCTTGTACTTGCATTTCCTGTTGTGGAGCAGATACTGAAGGAAAGGCCATCCAGAGAGTGCTCCACCTAAGGATCCATCCCATCTGCAGACCAGACACCAAATCCAGACACTACTGCTGATGCCAAGACAGGATGCCACTGACAGGAGTCTGGTATAATCATTCCCTGAGAGGCTCTGCCAGAGCCTGACCAATACAGATGCAGATGAATGCAGCCAATCATCCTACTGAGGTCGGGACTCCAATGGAGAAGTTAGGCAAGAAGTGAAGGAGCTGAAGGGGTTTGCAAACCCATAGGAAGAACAACAGTATCAACCACCCAAAGCTCCAGAGACTAAACCACCCACCAGAGAACACACTGGGGGACCCATGGTTCCAGCCGGATATGTAGCAGAGGACTGCCTTATCCAGCATTACTGGGAGGGGAGCCCCTTAGTCCTGTGGAGGCTTGTTGATCCAGGGTAGGGGAATGCTAGGGTGCTGAGGCAGGAGTGGGTGGGCAGGTGGGAAAGCACACTCATAGAGGCAGGGGGAGGGGGAAAAGGATAGGGAGTTTGTGGAGGGGAAGAGGCATAATATTTGAAATGTAAATAAATAATATAACCAATTAAAAAATGAAAAATATTAGTCCATAAGGACCCCCAATAGACAATTTATAAAACTAAAACTACTCAGTTCCAGCCAATGAATTTTCTCCTGTCATCTATAACCTAAGCCTGACTATGTATATCATATTCTTCCTAGCTTTAGAGGAATTACAGCAAAAATAGTTCAGAGTTCACATATCATATGATGCCCAAGAAGAAGGAAGAACAAAGTATGGATACTCTGGTCCTTCTTAGAAGGGGGAACAAAATACCCACAGAAGGAGATACAGAGGCAAAGTGTGGAGCAGAGTCTGAGGGAAAAACCATCCAGAGACTACCCCACCTAGTGATCCTTCCCATATACAGTTACAAAACCCAGACAAAATTATTGATGCCCACAAGTGCTTGCTGACCGGAGCCGGATATAGCTGTCACCTGTGAGCCTCTGCTAGGGCATGACAAATACAGAGGGGGATACTCTCAGCCAGTTCAATAACTGAGCACAGGGTCCCCAATGGGAGAGTTAGAGAAAGGACACAAGGAGCTGAAGGGGTTTGCAGCGCCATAGGAGGAACAGCGATATGAGCCACCCAGTACTCCTAGAGCTCCCAAGGACAAAAACCATCAACCAGATAGTACACATGGTGTTACCCATGGCTCCAGATGCATAGGCAGCAGAGGATGGCCTTGTTGGACATCAAAGGGATGAGAGGCCCTTGGTCCTGGAAAGACTCGATGCTGCAGTGTAGGGGAATACCATGACAGGGAAGCAGGAGAGGGTTGATTAGGGAACAGGGGGAGGGAAAATGGCTTATGGGATTTTGGGGGGGGGGACCAGGAAAGGGAAAATCATTTGAAATGTGACTAAAGGATATATCAAAGAGAAGAGAGAGAGAGAGAGAGAGAGAGAGAGAGAGAGAGAGAGAGAGAGAGAGAGAAGAAAGTCAGGGAGAAGAACCAAAACAAAATTGAAAAAATTAAGTCTTTTTATTTGTTTTTATTTTTTGTTTTGGGGTTTTGTTTTTGTTTTGTTTTTATGGTTTTTTTTTTTTTGGTTTTTCAAGACAGGGTTTTTCTGCATAGCCCTGGCTGTCCTGGAACTCACTAACTCTGTAGACCAGGCTGGCCTCCAACTCAGAAATCCACCTGCTTCTGCCTCCCAAGTGCTGGGATTAAAGGCGTGCGCCACCACTGACCAGGAAAAACACAGATGTTTGGTTTTTTGTTTGTTTGTTTGTTTTTTGTGGGTTTTTTTGGCAAATGGATGAAACTACAAAGAGTCATCCTGAGTGACAAGCTTGTCTTTTTATTTGTTATCTATTCATCCAACAAATATTTCAACATCAGACTCAAATTTTATAGTAAATATGGAGAATTGATCTTGATTTAAGAAATACATCATTTCCATGATTACTTTTTAATGTAACTGAGTAACCAAAAAATTATACTTTTTAAAACTGTAATATTTCTATCCTGGTGTAGTTCTACGGTCTTGTGAAGTTGACACCAGATGGATAACCTTGGGTTAGTCTCAGTTTCATGATCTGTGAGATAAGCACAAGACACCATCCCTTTAAATCTGGAGCCATTTAGGGAGGTGCTGAACAATCTATGTAGGTCAGTGTGCATCATAGGAAGCAAATATCCAATCAATTTTCTGACTGGGAAAGAATTATGACTTCCTGAAAGTCAGAACAGAGTGCAGAGCATAGGTGTACAGTAGAATTCAAATCTGTTTTGCAATGTCAAGGATATAGGAAAACACAGAGTTAATGTTCTCAGTGACAATCAAATGGAGCTCCCTTAAAAAACACATTCCTCAAAGCTCCTGGATGCTTGAATCATTTCTAGTCCTCATTTACTTAACATCAGTTTATGTAGACAAGCCCCCATTACATCTCATCGGGAAAGGAAATTGCTTGAATATTCTCAGTCCTATAGTATGTATGTACAAATGTTTTCAAACCTAAGATCCATTGACCTTCTCACATGGAGAAAGGTCAAGTCCTTTTCAGAAAGAGAAGTCTTCAAATAACACAAGATAGTAACTGCCCACATCAGAGAAGCTCTTTCCTATGACAGTGTGTTGATGTTATTTATTCAAAACCACACAAAAACTTTTCAGTGCCTTCTCAAGACAGGTCACACCAAGTTCACAAAGACATTAGAGGATCTGGGTTCATCCTCTGTCATACTTTCCCCCAAAATGGAAAAGTACTTACCTGTGTATAGGTCAGTGTCTGTGTATTCATCCACTTTCTTGTGCTGTAGAATATAGTCAGAGACTTTTGTTCCAATGGCTGGCTGAACATCTATCCACTCCAGGGAAACCACAGTGCTGGAAGGCTCCACTGCTGGGGAAAGTCGTAACCTAATGGGGGGTGGGTGACAAAAATGGTTGCTCATTTGCCGTCTTGTGGTCTTGTGTCATCCAAGGCCCTAAAGACTTACAGAAGTTTTTAGCCTAGGTTTAACTCATGATTCCACCTGTTACCACAGCTTTTGCATGCCTTGGAATAAACTACTTTAGTTTTCAAAGCTTCTGTTTCGTCATCCACAAATCATAGATACAAAAAGGTTTCTCGTTAAAAGCAATACAATATAATCAACAAATTAGCCTATGTTCACATTATGTGTTCAATGAAAACATGGTTAGCATTTGATTTATTTATGCTACATTTTCAATGGTGTTTCATTTTATAGATTGTCAACAATAAGTTGTCAGGAACTAAACACAGTTGCTTTTAGTCCTACTGGCAGTGCCTTTCGTTCCTGAATACATTAGTCAACTTTTAATATCCTCAAGTTTCTACAATTGGTACTTAATACTATCTCAAAAAGAGAGGGACTTTTGTAATAAATCCTTCTCTAAAGCAATAAGAAAGAGAATTGTTAAAGGTTATTACTGAATTGGTCTTTTTTGAGATAATGATGCGTAATTCCCTCATTTAATAAAGTAGGAAAAGTAAGGCTCCGAGTGGAAAACAATTTTCACAGATTCATAATATAGCAAAACACAAACAAAAATCATCATGGTAACTTTGTTTACTCTAGGTCTATATTTTTTCTTTTAACTCACTATACCATACTATGTCTATAAGTATAACCCTATATAGTGTGGGTTTTCTCTTCCTACAGAAGTGTCTTATGGGACTCTGGCTGCCAACCTGATCATATCCCTTTACAGCACTTCTTTTTAACCACACTTTTACAAACAAGATGACCTTCCTTTGCTTCCTCAAATAAATTTCCTGTGCCAAGTACCTCTAATAGGGTGTCTCAACTTTCTAAACTGTGATTCTCAGTATTTATTACCTAGCTCATGTCCTATTATAATTCAGATCCCTTTAATGATGTTTTCTTTATTACCCCTTCTTCTATCTAAAGCATACCCATGAGACTTCCCATGAACAACTTTGCTTTTCTTTAGTTTTCATTTAAGTTTAAATTATGTCTTATTTACTTTTACCATTCGTCTTTCCTACCTCACTACTAGCCTTGTAAAGCTGTCGATTGTCTCTGTCTTGATCATTGGTATTTTCTTACTCAGTAACTGACACCCAGAAAGTAACCAGAATGATTGGCTGAAATATGAATAAAATAAGAGAAGGTTCTATACTTTCTTTATCTCAGTAGCTGCAGTATTCAAAGTAGGCATTGGAAAAGCAAGCTATTTGCCTAGCAGACAAGTGGTGAATGGAAAAGCACAGGAAAGAGAAATGAATCACAAGTCATCATTTTAAAACATCATGTACTGCAAACTAAGTGCATGGGTCACTTCTCTATACTTCAAGAACACCTTTCCCAAAGGAAAAGCACCAGAGATTTTAACGATCTGGGCAGACACCCTGAGAACCCAACAGAATCACAGCTTTGTCTGCCAACACAAGAATGTAAGCCAACAGAAAGGGTTAGGCAAAGGAAGAGGGACCATACATACTTACACCGGCTGTGGAAGGGGGCTACAATTGGGAAGCCCACTGGCATCAAAGGCACTGAGGTCACACCTGCACCAGTCATCGATTACATCTCCTTTACCAGAACACCAGTAAGAGCTCATCAGTGCATTCTTGAAGGCCTGAGAGAATGACAGAATGGATGACTGACAATAAAGTTAAATTGATGGTTATGACTTTTACCCAAGTTTGTAGAAACCTTCCTACTTAAACTCTATGACTTTTTTATTTTGGATTCTCTCATCTTCAGATACTCATTTTCCAGTTTCCAGAATAATTATTGAGACATAATGCTAATAGCATCATTGGTAATTTCTCTTGTCAGTGACACTCTACCTATTAACCTAGCTTTTCATTACAACAGTCCCACATGATAGACATTACTATTATTCTCACTTTATATATGGAGAACTAGAGCACACAATAAGTAATTGCAAGAATTCACAGGCAGTAAGGAACAGAGGTAGGATCAAATCACTGACTCCATTCTGTGGATCCACTATCATACACAAACCAATCTCAACTGATGCCTGGCCCATGTGCCTTGTCCTACTAGAGGCACTGCATCTGACTATCTTACCACACTGTTTAAAAATATGAAAATACCCACAGTATTCAGGAGTAAGTCTGAACTCCTTATCTAAGTTCCTATACTCCTTTCTAAACTCAGCTAATATGAGTTTTAGGACCTTCAGTATACATTGTCATTCCACTGATATCCATGTCCCCAGGAGTCAATTCCTGTCTATTCAATTAGAAAGCAACAAACCATCCCTGCAAAAGACCATAAAGAAAACATTTCAACATTGTGGTTGTTTCTGTCACAATTAATACTGCCTTTATAGTCAATAAAGGCAATGCTAATAATGCTAACAATGTCAATAATACTTTAAAAGGATAGCATGTTACAAAAAATAAAGAAGATGTTCATTGACAATGCTAGTCAGTGGGTAGATTGGCTCTGATGATCTTGCTCTGTTAATCTTTGTTTTGGTTACTGGTCTATTTAATGCTAATGTTTCTCACTGTCTTTTAAAAAGAGCCTCTTTTAGGCCTGAAATTCTGCATTTTCATTGAACTTTAACTCAATAGGTTTTGTCTTAAATAAGACTTTACCTTAAGCCTGAGACTGATCATGTTCTTTTGGACACTGTGACACTAAGTCACTCCTACCACATCTCTGTGTCTATCTTACCCATCAAATTATAATCCTAATTACTATTGGAAGCAAAGGACCGACAGTCTTCCCAGAAGTATTCTCATAGAACCTTGTGTGATCCAGTTAGTATTTAATGAACAAATGAATGTTCATTTAAAATTGATCATTAATATCAGATGGAAAAGAGAACTAGAAAGGAGTTTCCTGCACCCAATGGAGGACAGGCTCAAGTCTACATAGTATTTTCTTCTTCTTTAGGTTTGTTTTGGTATGGAAGATGCTAGCAATATGGGTATGGTGCTTCAGAAAATACCCTGGTTAAGTCACTCCCTTTGCATTGACATTTCATAGCTTTGGAGATTGAGAATGTGGGACTTAGCTTTTTAAAACTCAAAGACTTAAGAAAAAGTTGATCTTTTGCTTCTTTACGTTGGGCCAGCCATGAGTATTTCTTTTCCCTTTATGTTACTTTCTCTATGCTCTACAAGTGAACTTTGCATATTACCTATCACCAAATATGCCTAACGGCCATGATAGCTCTATTTATCTTACATTCTTCATTATTCGAAAACAGTCCAGAACATTTGAATACAGTGGATATAGGTTCTCCATCCTCAGCTCCTCAGAGCCTACATGAATCTAGAGCAGTGGTTCTCTAACTTCCTAGTACTACAACCCTTCAATATAGTTCCTCATGTTGTGGTGACTACACATACACACACACACACACACACACACACACACACACACTATAAAATTATTTTCATTGGTACTTCATAACTGGAATCTTGTCACTGTTATGAACCATAGTAGATGAACACATTAACAAATTCCTCCTGCATTAAGTAAGTAATCAAGAACAGTAAGAGTAACTATAATAAATGCTAATGTTCATGAAGTGCCCAACTGCACTACCAAATTATTTTAAGCACACAATCCTAGACAAAGAAAGAAATGCTAGAGAAACAGTCATTCCAGATTTCAAGATATATCACAGAGGCAAAGTAATAAAAAGCAATATAATATTTGCAAAAGGCATACATGTATACCAATGGGAAAAAAATTGAAGACCCAAACATGAGTACTTGTAACTACAACCATTCTATATTTGACAAAAAACAAAATATACAGTGGTGAAAAGACAGTATCTTCAACACATGGTGCTTGGGAAACTGGAAGTTTCCATGTAAAAGAATGAAATTAGATCTGCAACTATTGTCTTACATAAAAACTAACTCCAAATAGACAAGACATCTACGTGTGAAACCTAATACTTCTAGAAGAAAACATAGGCATAGTACTCCATTTATCCAGGAACAGAGGCCAACATTTGACAATGAGACGTTATAAAACTAAAAAAAAAAAAAAAAAAAAAATAATTCAAGGAAACAATCAATTTGTTGAAGAGGAAGCTCACAGAATGTGAGAGAATATTTACCAGCTATACATCTGACAGAGGATTAAGATCCAGAATGTGTAAACAACAACAATCACAGGGCTAAAATAAATAATCAAATAAGGAAACCAAACGATCCATTCAAAAATAGTCTTGGGATCTGAACAGATAATTGTCAAAAAGAATAGAAAAAGGAAAAAATGGTTAAGAAATATCTGAGGGTAAAGTTCATCATTTCTAGCAATTAGGGAAATGAAAATCTAAATAATTGTGAAATGTCCCCTTACTTCAGGCATAATATATGTCAACCAGATACCTGACAACAAATGCTGGGGAGGATGAAGGAAAGGAAATCCGCATTCTCACTGTTGGTGGAATTGCAAAATGACCAGCGATTTTGGAAACCAGGGAGGAAAACATTCAAAAGACTAAAAATAAATATACCATGTGACCCAAGTATACCACTCCTCACTGTATGCACGAAGGACTTGGCATCCTACACCACAGATACTTGCTTGACCATGTTTATTGACACTCTATTAACAACAGCTTTGAAATGGAAATGACCTGAATTACATCAACTGATGGATGAATAACCAAAATATGGTACACATACACAATGGAATACTATTCAGCTTTAGAAAAAATAAAATTAATAAAATTTTGCATATAAATCGATGTAACTAGAAAAGATCATATTGAGTGAGGTAATCCATACCCAGAAAGACAGACACCACATCTTCTGTTTCATCTAGGAATCTTAGCCCCAAGACTGCAGATGTGAGTATACAACCCAGAGTAATGACAGAAGCCAGAAAATAGAAAGGGATCAGACGGGATAACAGGGTAGAAGTAACTGAAGAGGAAAATTGGAAAAACGTGTGAGAGGATTCAGTTAGGAAGGGGAATATGAATATATAAGGAGGGGAAAGGTAAAACAACAGTAAGGATGGCTGGAAAAGTCATAATGAATGACTATCTAATCAAAATTATATACAATACATATAAGTGTGTATATAAATACATATATAGAAGAGATGGAATTTTACCATAAATGCTGACAATGCTCTCAGACATGAGAACATCACTTTTGAGTTGTTGGTCAGGTTTGTATAAGAAACTCAAACGTAGTATTCCATTGTGTAAATATACCACATCTTCTGTATCCATTCCTCTGTTGAGGGACATCTGGGTTCTTTCCAGCTTCTGACTATTATAAATAAGGCTACTATGAACAGAGTGGAGCATGTGTCCTTATTGCATGCAGGTAAAGCCTCTGGGTATATGCCCAGGAGTGGTATAGTCGGATCCTCTGGGAGTGTCATGCCCAGTTTTCTGAGGAACCACCAGACTGCTTTCCAGAGTGGTTGTATCAGCTTGCAATCCCACCAGCAGTGGAGGAGTGTTCCTCTTTCTCCACATCTGCTGTCAACAACTGCTGTCTCCTGTGTTTTTGATCTTAGCCATTCTGACTGGTGTGAAATGGAATCTCAGGGTTGTTTTGATTTGCATTTCCCTAATGACTAAGGATGATGAACATCTCTTTAGGAATACTACTCTGCAATTAAAAACAATGAATTCACAAAATTCCTAGGCAAATGGTCAGAACTTGAAAATATCATCCTTAGTGAGGTAACCCAATCACAAAAGAACACATATGGTATGCAGTCACTGATAAGGGGATATTAACCCAGAATCTCAGAATACCCTAGACACAATTCGCATATCAATAGATTTCCAAGAAGATGGAAGGAGAGACCCCTGGTCCTGGAAAGACTGGATGTAGGGGAATGCCAGGACAGAGAAGCGAGAGGGGGTTGAATGGGGAAAAGAGGGAGGGAAGGGGGCTTATGGGACTTTCAGGGAGGGAGGAAACAGGAAAGGGGAAATGATTTGGAATGTAAATAAAAAACTTAGAAAATAAAGGAAAAAAAAAGAAACTCAAACGACATAATAAACTACTTTTCTTGCGTTTAGTTGCCTCCTAGAAATGAAGTGGAGGTCCCTATTGCTTCAAATACCACGCATTTTGGACACAGAACCAAACTGGATCTCATCTGAAAGACTCCTCTCTGAGGACTAGGTCTCATGACCTGAGAAAGCACAAAGAAGCTACCAAATGAAAAAGTAAGCAACAGTCCTTCCCAGCTATGATGCCTATAAATCATATCAATAACCAGTATGACACCTTAATTTTAAGAGTACAATAGTGGCATGCATATCTTGGTGGTAACTAACAGTTCTGTAGTTGAACTTAAGGCCAGCTCAACCAGAAGGAAATCATGCCTGATACTGAAAATGTAGCCATGCACTGAGTCTGGTGAAGACATGAATCTTAGAGGAAAATGTATAAGTACCATTTTAGTGAACCAGCATAATTCCAAACTATATCCTGCATATTTATCTTGATACCCACAGATAAGTATATCTATCACCTCTCATCAGAGAATCTTCTCTTTAACAACAAAGATCATTTCAGAAAACCACAATCAAAATTCAGACAACAAAAGATCACTTGGGACCCAGTCCCAACTGATAACTCCTATCCCTAAGATTCAAAGATCACTAAAGAGAAGGAGGTGGAAAGATTTTAAGAGCAAGAGGAATGGGAAATTTGTTGTGAGATTGTGTCTCATAGAAACATCAGAGATGCTACAACCATGAGTCTCATAAAAATGACTGTCTAGGTAAGACCTGAACAATAATGTCACCAGTGGACATACTAACAAGGAAAGAGGAAAACTCAGTCTCAAGTATAGTCAAAGAACTACTGGGAAGTATAGAATGCTGACAGTAGGAGAAATGGTCTTCCTCAAGGAAAAACTTCTCCCAATTGGCTTTCTAATACCAAGCAGTTAGTCTTATCATCATATACATACATGTAACAAAACATAAGGTTGTATTTATGTATTTAGGAATGTGTGTGTGTGTGTGTGTCTGTGTGTGTAACAACTACAGGGAAAATGGTTATGACATAGAGAAAGAATAAGGTGACAGTCACAAGAGGAAATGGAAGTAGGAAAGAAAAAGGAGCAAATTATATAATTAAATTATAATTCCAAAAAATGAAAAAGTATTGTAAAAAATGTAATTTCCATAACAATTCTAACAGCTATATAATACAACCCATCTTTACAGTTAAAAAGACTATCAGAGCATGAGAAAATTTTTCTTTCAAGACCACACAGCAAGAAAATGATACTAGAAAAAAGCCAGGCTATATCTCTATCACTTACAAAAGTGCAGGTCTTTTTAGTTCAAACATGAAGATCAGTGGGATTAATGACCAAACTCAGTAAATTAAAACAGAACATGCTTATTTAGATATAAATTTTAGAAATGTATTTTAATGTAAGTATATTCCACAAAATATTTACAGTAAAGTACTTGGGTCAAATTGATTTCAGAATAAGAACCCCATTTCCTACTATGTCCTTGAATCTTTGTTGGGAGCCAATGTTCTTCCTAATAGCCTAAGAAAAGGTGCTTAATTCAAAAACACAGAAACTAGATGGGAAAATATGAGTTTATACTGACTGTCAGAACTGTTCTCCCTCATTTGTAGGTTCCTTTTCAGGGCAACCAGTGTGTACAGCTAACTGCTCATAAGTAAAGATTCTGCAGCATCTCCAGCCAAAGCTAAAAGCTTAATTACCACAGTAGTGAAATCAGGGCCATGGGGGAGAGAATGACACAAATGGGAAGACTGTGTTGCAGTCCAACATACAGAGAGAACATCCTATTTTCTCTCTCTCTCTCTCTCTCTCTCTCTCTCTCTCTCTCTCTCTCTCTCTCTCTCTCTCTCTGTGTGTGTGTGTGTGTGTGTGTGTGTGTGTGTGTGTGTGTGCGCGCGCATGCTTTGTTTCTGTCAATAGTAAACTGAGCTTGGAAAAAATCAAAACAGGAAACCTCCCCGGACTTTGAGAGTTTCACCATCTAGGCAGGTCTTGGGAAGAAATCCTGCCTGTGAGTCTTCATATCCACTGGCTATTTCCCAGAATTCTGGGGAACAGAATGGGGACTGGTGCAATGGCCAGGCAGGCCCTGGAGAGAGCACAAACACTCTGATAAAAGCCTGACATCAAACAGGGAGCTCTTGCAAGGCAGCAGAAGCCAGCATTGTGTCAGTGCAAGATCACTCTTCCTTGTGCTTTCAGCCCTTGCAACACACCATCCGCAGTCCAGCTAGGTCCCCAGGGATGGGAATCATAGAATGTTCCAGCTTCACAGGACTTGGACTGTAAACCATCTAATCTAATCCATTTACAGATGCAGATATTGTGGCCCAGAGAACAGAGCTGGCTACCTCTAAGTGACATACTTTTGATGATAAAAATTATTCTCTTCTTTCAATTAATGCTAAAAGTTCTCCCTCTGCCAGTGGGTTTTCTAACCCCATATACAGAAAAGCATGAAGAAGGAAGTCATATAAGAAATTGAAATTCATTGGAATCCTGTACCATTTGTCTTGATTTCCTCACTTTTTAAAAATTAATTGTTTATTTTATTTAATTACATTTCAAATGTTGTCCCCCTTACTAGTCTCCCCTCTGCAAACCCCCATCCTATCCCCCTCCCCTTTGCTTTTAGGTGGGTGCTCCGTCCCCCACCCACAGACTCCTGCCTCACCTCTGTATCATCCTCCTATGCTGGGGCAACAAACCTCTACAGGACCAAGGGCCTCTCTTCCCACTGATGCCAGATAAGGATGCAGATACTCACAGACAACCATCAAACAGGGCCCAGGGACCACAAAGGAAGAGGTAGTGGAAGTACTGAAAGAGCTGAAGGGGATTGCTACCCCGTAGGAAGAACAACAATATCAACTAACTGAACCCCCGCCCCAGGACTGAACCACCTACCAAAGAGTACACATGGATGGGTCCATGGCTCCAGCTACATATGCAGTAATGGTACCTTATCTGTACCATTGGTCTTACTAGATCACTTAGAACAATACATGTCAGGATTTCATTCAAAACCCAATTTTAGTTTCTCTGTTTTAGATCATATATTTATAAGTGTATGCATGTTTGTGCGAGTATGCCTGTACTACCTGTGCATATGTGGGCATGTATGTGTGTGTGTGTGTGTTCTCTCAGAAACAAATGAAAATGTGTACTCCACGAAATCTGACTCCTAGCTTTTGAAGGGATCAACATTAGCATGGTCATTGCTTTCCATAACAAAGAAGGTTTGCAGTTCCAGAACTCATAAACCCTTCCAAGTTCAAGCTAATTAGTTAGTAAACCAAGTTGAGCAGGAGGAGGAAAGCAGCCACAGAAATGTTAAGCAATCAAAATAAACTAGGATTTATTCCTAACACTATTGTTACTTTCTCATTTGAACTTGCATAAATGATTCATATTGTTAAGCCTCAATTTCCCTGTGTGCAAAATGTAGAAGACAATGATACAATATTGACAGTTAAATTAAGTTCAGTAAATATTATTTACTGGCTAAAATTAAGAAAGGGTGAACAAGGCCCAGTGGTTAACTTTAAAGGACTATGGTTAAATGGTAAAGGCAACACGCAAAGAATTAAAATAACTGTGGTTCAAATACTGTGAAGTCATATACATAGGAGATTGTGAGAAGACAAAGAAAGGAGCCTTTCCAGCTCTAAAATTATGACAGTGCCTGAGGAATTCTAAACTCTAAGTAAACAACCTGCATTTCATTAAGATATTTAGGACAATGTACACAAAATACCATTAAGCCCATGAATTAAATACCATTTTCTGTATTTCCAATGCCTATATTATTATGTCTTCGTTTTACAATAAAAATTGGTATTGCTTATTGACAAAAAGTCAGTTATTGTTGATGTCAAGAGGGATATGTAAGACTCCAGAATGAGACCCTGAAGTCCTCATTCCATGCTTCAAGCATTGTGTTATCTGTACCATACTAATAAGCTTGGTCCTGAGATTGTCCAATTCTTGCCAAATAAGGAAGGGAAAGTTTTCTAAAGACAAAATAATATATTATATTATTATTATTGTCTCCATTTCACTGTTGCATGCAGTAACTAACATGCAATATAAGTCAGTAGGTGTTTGTTGAATTTATTGAAATTTTTATGTGGAATGTTGAAGGAAACAAATAAATTTATAAACAGAGAAAGAAAAGAAAATATGTTTGTGACTCTCTTCTTCCCCAAGAACACTTGTATCATGCCTGTCAATTGGATGTCTTCATCCAAAAGCTGAAGGTCAATCCGAGGCTCTACTTTTATCTCAAAACCAATCTCTCTTCCCTGGTCCCTAAGAAGGTAGAGACATGGCTCTTTTTTAGGCAGTTTTGCTCACTTTTGGCTAGATACCCAGCTTGAATTTCAGCTACTGCTTTACATTCTCTCAGAGGTTTCTGAAACATCACTGGTTCCCCCGTCTTCTTGCTTGACTCTCTTCAAAAGTCCAAAGATTTTCTAGGGAAAGCCTCTACTAATAAAATTAAGAGTTAGCATTCTTTACCATAAAATATATCTCTTCTTTTGTCCATTTCCTACTTCTCACTCTCTGTGACCCAGAGCACCCCACTTAAAAATGAATCACACTATTTCAAAGCCACAAGCATTTTATCACCACACTACAAGGCTGTCAACCTTGATGAACTGAGTCTCTTCGGACTGTGAGACAAAATAAACCCTTGCGGCTTTAAGATTCTTTTGTTGAGTATTTTTGTCACAACAGTAAGAAAGCTAATTAATACAAAAATCTGGTACCAAGGGTCAATGCTATGACACATGTTATCATTTAATTTTAAGCCAACCAATAGACTGAGCATAGGGTCACCAATGGAGGAGCTAGAGAAAGGACCCAAGGAGCTGAAGGGGTTTGCAGCCCCATAGGAGGAACAACAATATGAACCAACCAGTACCCCCAGAGTTCCCAGGGACTAACCCATCAACCAAAGAGTGCACATGGAGGGACCCATGGCTCCAGCTTCATATGTAGCAGAGAATGGCCTTTTCATACATCAATGAGAGGAGAGATCATTGGTCCTGTGAAGGCTCGATGCCCCAGTGTAGGGGAAAGCCAGGTCAGGAAAGTGTGTGTGTGTGTGGGGGGGGTGGTAAACAGAGGGAAGGGGGTGGGATGGGGGTTTTCAGAGGGGTAACGAGGAAAGGGGATACTATTTGAAATGTAAATAATGCAAATATCTAATAAAATAAAAAATAAAAATTAAAAAAAAGAATTTAGAATTGGTTTGTAGGTGAAATTTGTTTTAGCCTGAATCCCTGAAATTTTGTAAACAAAGCCTACTGGATGGACCTTTGTGATAGGAGTTTGGAAGATCAAAACGTTGAGAGAAATGGTAGTGGAGTCCATATGATGTTGGAAATATTCACCAAGGAAAGTTGGAAGCATGGAGTGGATCAGGCCAAAGAGAAAGGCTATGTGTGCTGCCAATAACAGAACAGGTATGTAGGAGAGCCTATGACGGTGAAGCCTAGATAATGCTGTGGATAGCCTTGGATGTTAGACAAGCCTCCTCCATTTTAATGATCTGTCACCTATGAGTCAAATACACACTTTCTTCCTTAAGCTGCTTGTGTTAGGTATTCTGTCACAGCAACGAGAAAAGTAACTAACAGACTAAGTAGTTCAGAAAGAATGGATTTTTTGAAGCCATTGAGAGGAGGCTTATAAAGTTTATAAAGTTAGAATTTTTCGTGAAGACAGTTATAATTACTGTTTTGAGAATAGTAGTTGAAAATATAAAAAGGCATTCTAGTTACTTTGAGAGATACTAGAGATGTGAGGGAAGAATAGTGACTAATATCCTATATCTTCAGGGAGACTAATTCCTGAGCCTATCCTGACCACCTGTTTAGGATAGAAGAGGTCTAATGAGCACTTGAAGGGTTTAAAATGTAATAGAGCAATGTAAGTACTACATAATTAATAGAAAATTCTAGCCACACTAGAATTCTTGGGTAAGCTATACCTGGACTATGTGTTATTCATGCATCTGCACCACCACCCTCTGGCTGGGAAATATACTCACATACTTAGTAGTTTTAAGTAACTTATGATGAAATAAATGAGCTTCAAGAGATAGAATGAAATAACTCAGGCCCATAATGAAAAGGAGACTATCTACTCATCATCATGTTAGATAATTAGTGACTACATAGTTAAGTAGTATTATGAGAATGCATGCAGGGAGAGAATGCTATTTATCAGTATTCTTATTCTCAACAAAGCAACAAGGGATGTGGGATGGCTTATCTCAAAGATTGTTTTAAGAAAGCACAAGTAAGGAAATTGGAAACTTTCAACTACATACAAATTTAAGTAAAACTTTGAGGTACCCATACTTTTCATTGACACTGATTTCCTTATTGTATTATAATCATGTACACATGCAATGAGCATTTGTCAATACTTAAAAGATACATACCTTTGAAGGAACTCTAATATAAACAATTGTGTTTGGGTGATGATAACAACTGCATACTCATCAACTATAACAAATATGTTATTTTTAGTGCAAAATGTTGGAAGTTGAGAAGTTTGTGGGATCATGTAGATGGCAGATTACAAGATGTTCTCTACTGTCTATTTAGTTTTACCATGTGACTACAAAATGTCCAACTTGACATTCATCCATGTAGTACCTACCCTGAAAAAGAAGTTCATATATGCCATTGATAATTTGACCAAGAAAGAAGTAGGAAGAAGGAGACAACCTCCAGAGTCTCATCAGATTCAAAGGCTGGTAGTACTCCTTCTGCTTGCTAACTTTAATAAGCCTCCCAACAGTCTGTGAATGAAATAGTCCTTACTGTCTCTAGTAATTCTTAACAGACAAGCCAGTCAAGTGTCATAAAAATATAGTCTCAGAATCAGTTCAATTAAACTCAATAGCACTATACTCTCAACTTTCAGCTCCACGATGATTAGTTTTTTTCAATTTGGCACAAAGGGGAGAAGCAATCTCTACTGAGGAATTGCCTCTATCTGATAGAAGTTATGGGAAAGTCTGTAGAGAATTTTCTTGATTAATGATTAACTGGCTGGGCTCAATCTGTTGTAGGTGGTTCTCTTTTGGGGAAGATGGTATTTGGTTATATAAGAAAACAGACTGAGCAACCCATAGAGAGCAAATCATAAAGTAGCATTTTCCCCATGGTTCCAGCCTAAGTACCCATCCTAACTTCTACCAATGATGGCCTTCCAGCTAGATGTGTATCTCAAATAAACCTTTATATTTCCAAATTGCTTCCCAACATGATATTTATCACAGCAACAGAAGACAAACTGGGACAAATCTCAGCCACAAAACTTGCTCATTGACTTCCTCCAATCATTTATTTTCACACTCCGATCATGCCACTCTGTGATAAAATACCAATTTGTAAAGATTCATCTCCAACATGAGAAATCATGCAACTGAATTTATGGCTCTATAAATCATAAGAACAACACCCAGTTTCCCCTGTCAGAGCTCACTACTTTTGAAGTGCATCTCTTCTAAATGACAAGAGCCCAATGGAACAACTCCTTAATCTACATAGCAATTAGAGTCAACTGAAATTCTACCTTGCCACAGCAACTGTGCCTAATAAGAAAATATTACACACACACACACACACACACACACACACACACACACACACACAAGGGGATCTGTCAACTCTCTGTTTTTTAAGAGATACAGAGGCAAGATGACAGGTTTATATGATCCTCCAACAAGGAGTTATTTTTCTTGTCAGCTAGTCTTACATTTCAGCTCCCATTCATCTTACAGAGGATGAAGTACTAGATAAATCCACTAAAAATAATAGTGGGCATTTTTTAAACACTTTTATATGAATAACACGAAGCTCAGAGTTTGATATGCAGGGAAGCATCTAATTGTCACCAGTATATCATGAGTTGAGTACTTGCATTGTTCCATTATAGAAAGAGTGAGATTGAGGCACAAAGGACTTTGAGCACTTTACCTTACTCACCTAACCAGTATTTAACAAAGCAAATCTTGTACTGATGTTTCTCAATTTCTAAGCCCAAATATTTAACTACAGTGAACTAACTTAATCAATATATCAATCCCATGTTGGAAGTTGCATTGTCTTCATTAAACCCTTGAGAATGTTGAAATTTTTAATAATTTGAGGCATCTATGATTTGATGACAGTTCATGTTACAAACCAGGATGAGTTAATGTTAGGATACAAACAGGTGTCTATTTCAAACACTCATCCAAATACTTGAGTTTCTTTGTTTTGGTCATATTTCCTAAATATTGAGGATGGGTGGTATTGGAAGTACACTACTTTCTTTCTAGAAGAGGCAAGTTAACTATTTTGGCGAATCCTACATATGTATTGGTCAATATGTTCTTCCAGCATGTGCTTGAATTGACCAAGTTCAACTGCTTTGGGATGGAGGAAAGTGACTGTGGTCAATGAAATCTGGAGCCAGCGAGGTAATGGCTCTCTGCTTGTTTGGGATCATGAGGACCTGAGTTTAATTTCTAGCATCCACACAAATGTCAAGTGAGTTTTCATACAAGGAACATTGTAAGAATTGAGCAGTTTGTGTTTATATATTTGGAATACAAACACACACAGAAACACACACACACACACACACACACACACACACACACTTATATGTATATAGAATGTAGCATTATTCTGACCATTCAATGACTAAAAGCCATTTGGATTCCTTTGTGTTAATGACAGGTTCATCAAATCTCTGGTCTCTGTGTCTTCCTCCAGCATCCTTCTTGGCATGAAATTCTATTTAGTATTTGATGTTCTGATTACGCTTTTTCACCCTTTCCTGCCCTAATATATTATTTCTTTTCCCAGACACACCTTCTCTCCTATGATAATTTCATCTCAATATTTCTTCATCCTACAACCAAAATAGATCCTCTGAATGTAGGGCAGACTCTTCTCTAAGTCTTTATATACCAAAATATTCTTTACTGAATTATACTTTAGTGTTTCTTTGATAACCGGTTTTTCCAAATATCCTGTGCTTATGTTAGTTGGGGGACCCTGACTGTTTGCATTTGATTCAATAATAATTGATTAATCAATTGGTTCATCAGAGTTAGCTAATATCAGAAATAATGGCCCTATAGTATTTCTCCTTTATCACTTTTCTATTAGCACATACTAGTTATGCATAATAATATTTTTATTATAACATTTTCACACATATGTATCTTTAGCATATCCACCTCCATTACTATCCTTTGCCCCCTACCCATTCCTACTGACCCTCTTCTTCTTTCCAAATAGTCTTCTTTCTATCTTCCAATTTTGATATTGATTCAATTTTATTTTTGTATGATCCATTACATGTATGGTGTCTTTTGAAAATACTGGTGAGAAGTTATGTATGAGACAGGTACCTTACTAGTGTCTATACCATGGAAGAAAATGCCACTTCCTTCTTCAGAGATCATTAAGTTCCTATAGACCAGTGGTTCTCAACCTCTGTGCTGCAACTCATTTGGGGGCATATGTCAGATATTATACATATCAGAAATTTACATTACAATTCATAACAGTAACAAAATTACAATTATGGTTGGGTGTCACCACAACATGAGAAACTGTATTAAAGGGTCACAGCATTAGGAAGGTTGAGAATGACTGTGTGTCTGCAGTATAGTATAATATCTATATTATAGAGTGTCTATAGTATAGAAATTTGGTCATGAAGGATTCATTCTGCCCCTACTTCCCCAAAATTCTTTGAGTCTTGGAGGGATGAAAAAATAATACTTTTTAGGATTGAGTATTCAACAGTTCATATCCTCAAAAATTTGATGAATTATGTCCTTATCTCTTCACCTTAGCTTTGAAGACTTCCCCTCTGCCAGCCTCAGGGTAATTCTGTGCCCTTAGTCTTTTCCATGTTCCTTGATGCTGCTTTCAGTCCTACAAAAAGCCCAGAAGCTCAAAGATTCAAAACCATTCACCTGGAAGCCTTCCATATCTTCCTGGAAAGCACTATTAAAATGTGTAAAACATGGGCGGTGGTGGCGCATGCCTTTGGTCCCAGCACTTGGGAGGCAGAGGCAGGAGGATTTCTGAGTTCGAGGCCAGCCTGGTCTACAAAGTGAGTTCCAGGACAGCCAGGGCTACACAGAGAAACCCTGTCTCGAAAAACCTAAAAAAAAAAAAAAATGTGTAAAACACCCCGAATAATAACAGAAATGAATGTAGAATTGTTTTGAACTCTTTAATGTCTGGAAGAGTTATGTAATTAGGTAATCTACAAAAGACAGGTTAGTTGTTGTTTGTAGTTCTTTTGTTTATTAAGTTTTTGTGATTTTTTCCTTGTTTTTTTTGTTACCATATAGAAGATGAAACCTTGCTGGCAAAACTTGAACTAAGTAAATATACTATTTTAACAAAATCTAATTAGTTGGTTGATAGAAGTTGGTTAATACACACTAAAGCAGTTGATATTTTTATTAGGAATTTAGATTCAGGTATTCTTTCAGCTTTTTTGTATGTCTTAACTTTGAACTTCTTTGGAGAAGCTAGGCTTACAAGATGTTAGTAAGAATGTGGAAGCAGGCACAGGATAACTGTTGAATTGAAACCTCAATTTCTGTGGCTCAATCAGGCTTCATCTTCTATTTGCACACACACACACACACACACACACACACAGAGAGAGAGAGAGAGAGAGAGAGAGAGAGAGAGAGAGAGAGAGAGAGAGAGAACAAACAAACAAATAAAAAACTAAGATATAATAATGTCTCCTTCTATGTTTAGAAAGTTTCAGCTATTTCCTTTTTCTTGTCTAGAAATGTACTTAGACTGAAAGAGGTATAAATATTCTGCTTCTTGACTTGAACAGGATCCTTCACAAAATGATACCAAACAATCACACTAGTCTCATATCCAACCTCACTAGTCTCTCTCCACCCCATGCACCAGTTACACCTAACTGCTGGTTATGAACCTGGCAAATGACATACTTTCATGTCACTTTGCCACTATATAGCACATCTCAGTCTTCCTTCCCTTCATTCAACTTTTGATCAAATCAATCTTATCATTTAAGACTCATGGCCACTGTAAATTTCTCTGAAAATCATTCTCCTACTTTTCAGAACCGAAAGCCCCTATTGTACCTTGGATCTGTTGAACTTACCATTCTGTTCAATTATTTATTTGTCTTCCCCCTCTGTTGGGCTATAAATTCTTTTTTATTGTTGTTGTTAATCAAGAACTGTTAACATGTTGGTTGTATGAACAAGTAATGAGAGGGTGTGTGACAAAGCCTGAATGCTAGAAGCTCCTTGTGTGACTAAGCTCTGTGATCCTGAATAGAACTACTGAGTTGTCAGGGCCACAGCTCATGCTGACATTGTTCTAAACTATCTCCAGACCATTTGTCCTCCTTGTCACGGAGCTGATAGCAATTGTGAAAGTGATGAATAGCAGAGCAATTATGAACAATAGGAAACATCAGTTATAACTCCAGGGAGAAGACATAGCCATATCAGTAGCCTCATCCATCTAGCTGTGCATCATCTTCCAAAGGCATCCTGCCCTGTGACCTTGAATTGCCAAAGGAGTCTTAGCTTTTGGAATCTAAGTTCCTTCATTCAGACTGTCTTCTAAAACTGTAGGCGTTGTTCCTGGCCCACTCAGTCCAAGAAAGGGAACATGGGATGGAACACATATATTTTTCCTAAGGGAAGCCACTAACCAAAGATCTCAGCCCCACCCAACAGACAAGACACGTTTTCTAAAGCTTTGTATCCTCTGACAGATAGTAATGTCTCTCCCTTGTGGTAAGAACATCTGGAGATGAGAGGCTGGTGGAAAAGCTAATACCATAGAGTTTACGTGGCTAAATGTTAGCAGAAATTAATGACATTTTTTTCCTCCCATGGCCACTGGTAACCTCTTTTTCCAGTACTCTTATGATACTGGAGGAAGCATCCAACAGAATAAGTCTCCTTTGCTGGTAGATGCTCCATAGTTGAGAGTATAAGTGTGTGATTTAAGAAGAAAATTCAGAGCACTGGAAGAAGCACGTTTACTCCAGACTCATACTGAGCCTACTTTGGCATTTGGAAGGAAGGTGTGTGAATTTGGCTGAGAAATTTGTCTATGAATAAGGAACTTATATTTTGTTGTTGTTTTTGTTACATCTGAGGCTTAAAAATAGGTTATCTTGCATGGGATGCAAGTTCTCTACAACTGAGCCATACTTCAGGCTTTTAATGTGAGAAATTTTAATCAAATTCACTACAGACATATTTCAGTCAATGTAATTAGAAAAGTCCCAGGAACTTAACCCAGAGTGAGTTAAAATATTCTACATGCTTGGTGGACAGCAGAATATGGAAATCAAGAATATGGTCATTGGAACAAGACTCTTGGTTCATATACTAATATAAGTAACCTCAACTCTGTGCATGTTGAAATACATTGATTTTGAATATTAAAATCTTAATCTCTAACTCTGTAATAAATCCTATATCATTTTAAATGCCTTAAAATAATGCTAAACCTATATTCTTTTATTCACATAAACATATATTTGATAATTTTATAAATACTGCCTAAGTCTTGAATAGGAATTGTCTATAGCTCAAATATTCATGAATCGAAAAATAAAAACACAGTTAGACACCTCTGTACATGGGTCCTACCAGGAAAGCGCTGATCTCCCAGGAGTGCTGACACAGGCCCACAGGAGGGATAAGCTCCAACCAGAGGCACCAAGACCAACTAACACCAGAGATTAACAGATATCTAAATGCAAGCTCAAGAACCTTACCAACAAAACACAAGGCTACTTGGTATCATCAAAACCAAGTTCTCCCATCACAGAAAGTCCTGGATACACAAATGTACCAGAAAAGAAAGATTTGGATTTAAAAATAACATCTCATGGAGCTCATAGAGGACTTTAAGAAGGACATAAATAACCCCTTAAAGAAATACAGGAGAACACAGGTAAACAGGTAGAAGCCCTTAAAGAAGAAACACAAAATTCCCTTAAAAAATTACAGGAAAACACAACAAAACAGGTGAAGGAATTGAACAAAACCATCCAGGATCTAAAAATGGAAGAAAAAACAATAAAGAAAACACAAAGGGAGACAACTCTGGAGATAGAAAACCTAAGAAAGAAATCAGGAGTCATATAATGCAACTATCACAAATAGAATTCAAGAAACAGAAGGGAGAATCTCAGGAGCACTGTAGAAAACATTGACACAACAGTAGAAGAAAATGCCAAATGCAAAAAAAACTCCTAATCTAAAAATCTAGGAAATCCAGAACACAATGAGAAGATCAAACCTAAGAATAATAGGTATAGAAGAGAGTGAAGATTCCCAACTTAAAAGACCAGGAAATATCTTCAACAAAATTATAGAAGAAAACCTTACTAACCTAAAGAAAGAGATACCCATAGACATACAAGAAGCCTACAAAACTCCAAATAGATTGGACCAGAAAAGAAATTCTTCCTGTCACATAATGATCAAAACACCAAATGCACAAAACAAAGAAAATATTAAAAGCAGTAAGGGAAAAAGGTCAAGTAACATATAAAGGCAGACCTATCAAAATTACACCAGACTTCTCGCCAGACACTACAAAAGCTAGAAGATCCTGGGCAGATCTCATACAGACCCCAAGAGAGCACAAATGCCAGTCAAGGCTACCCTACCCAGCAAAACTCTCAATTACTATAGATAGAGAAACCAAATATTCCATGACAAAAACAAAGTAACTTTCCACAAACCCAGCACTTCAAAGGATGATAAATGGAGAACTCCAACACAAGGAGGGAAACTACACCCTAGTAAAAGTAAGAAAATAATCTTCTTTTAACAAACCAAAAAGAAGATAGTCACATAAACATAATTCCACCTCTAATAACAAAAATAACAGGAAGCAACAATCACTTTTCCTTAATATCTCTTAATATCAATGGACTCAATTCCCTATAAAAAGACATAGACTAAGAGTCTGGATATGTAAATGGGATCCAACATTTTGGATGGAGCCATTCTAATACCGAATAAACCTGAATTTCAAACTAAAGTTGTCAAAACGATAAAATCTTAAAATTCTACCAAGAAGAACTCTCAATTCTGAACATCTATGCTCCAAATGCAAGGGCACCCACATTCATAAAAGAAACTTTACTAAAGCTCAAAGAACACATTGAATCTCATACAATAATAATAGGAGACTTCAATACCCCACTCTCATCACTGGTCAGATTGTAGAAACAGAAACTAAACAGAGAAACAATGAAAATAACAGAAGTTATGGGCCAAATGGATTTAACAGATATCTATAGAACATTTCATCCTAAGTTAAAAGAATATCCCTTCTTCTCAGCACCTCATGGTACCTTTCCCAAAACTGACCATCTATTTGGTCACAAAACAGGCTTCAACAATACAAGAAAATTGAAATAATCCCATGCATCCTACCAGATCACCACGGACTAAGGCTGGTCTTCAATAACAGCAAAAACAATAGAAAGCCCACATACACATGGAAGCTGAAAAACACTCTACTCAATGATAACTTGGTCAAGGAATAAAGAATTAAAGACTTTTTAGAATTTTAATGAAAATGAAGCCATAACATATGAAAATTATGGGACACAATGAAAGCAGTGATAAAAGGAAAAGATATAGTTCTGAGTGCCTCCCAAAAGAAACTGGATAGACCATACACTAGCAGTTTGACAGCACACCTGAAAGATCTAGAACAATAATAAGCACATACACCCAAGAGGAGTAGATGGCAGGAAATCATAAAACTCAGGACTGAAATCAACCAAGAAGAAGCAAAAAGAACTATACAAAGAATCAACAAAACAAAGAGAAAATTTTTTTCTTTGAGAAAATAAAAACAAGATAGATAAAACCTTAGCCAGACTAACCAGAGGGCACAGAGACAGTATCCAAATTAAGAAAATCAGAAAAGTAAAGGAAGACATAACAGAAACCAAGGAAATCCAAAACAACAACAACAAACAGATTTCACTACAAGAGCCTACACTCAACAAAAATGGAATATCTGGATGAAATGGAAAAATTTCTAGACAGATATCAGGTACCAAAGTTAAATCAAGATCAGATAAACCATCTAAATAGTCCCATATTCCCTAATGAAATACAAGCAGTAATTAATAGTCTCCCAACCAAAAGAAGCCCAGGTGGGTTTAGTGCAGAGTTCTATCAGACCTTCAAAGAACATGTAATTCTAATATTCTTCAAACTATTCCACAAAACAGAAACAGAGGGAACACTACTCAATTCATTCTATGAAGCCACAGTTATGCTGATACTAAAACCTTACAAAGACCCAACAAAGAAAGAGAACTTCAGACCAATTTCCCTTATGAATATAAAATTAACTCAAGGACCTCTCCTCCCATTGATGTCTGGTACAAACTAAGAAAGAAATTTGGAAAGTGACACCCTTCACAATAGTCACAAATACTATTACATACCTTGGTGTAACTCTGAACAAGTAAGTGAAATATTTCTATTACAAGAACTTCAAGTCTCTAAAGATAGAAATCAAAGATCTCAGAAGAAGGAGAAATCTCCCCTGCTTATGGATTGGCAGGATTAATATAGTAAAAATGGCCATCTTGCCAAAAGCAATCTACAGATACAATGCAATCCCCATCAAAATTTCAACTCAATTCTTCATAGAGTTAGAAAGAGCAATTTACAAAATCATCTGGAATAAAAAAAAAAAAAACAACTCTGGCTGCATATGTAGCAGGGGACAGCTGTACCAGACATCAATGGGAGGAGAGGTCCTTGATCCAATGAAGGTCTGATAGATGCCCCAGTGTAGGGGAATCAAGGGCAGGAAGGTGGGATTGGTTTGGTGTAGGACCACCCTCATAGAAGCAGGGGGAGGGAGATAGGAGAGGGAGTTTTGGGGAGAAGGGGAATCCTGGTAAGAGGATAACACTTGAAAAGTGATAAAATAAAATAAAATAAACCCAGGATAGTGCAAACTATTCTCAACAATAATAGAACTTCTGGCAGAATCGCCATCCCTGACCTCAAGCTGTACTACAGAGCAATCATGATAAAAACAGGATGGTATTGGTACAGTGAAAGGCAGGTAGATTAATGGAATAGAGTTATGAACCCACACACCTATGGTCACTTGATGTTTGACAAAAGAGCTAAAACCATCCAGGGGTATGCACTCACTGATAAGTACATATTAGCCCAGAAGCTCAGAATACCAAAGATACAATTCACAGACCACATAAAGCTCAAGAAGAAGGAAAACCAAAGTGTGGATACTTTGGTCCTTATTAGAAGGGGGAACAAAATACTCAAAAGAGAAAATACAGAGACAATGAGTGAAGCAAAGACTGAAGAAAAGACCATCCAGACACTGCCTGGGAATTCATCCCGTATACAGTTACCAAACCCAGTCACTATTGTGAATTTCCAAAAATTGTTTGTGAAAGGAACCTGATATTGCTGTCTCCTGAGAGGCTCTGCAAGTGCCTGACAAATACAGAGGGGGATGCTCTCAGCCAACCATTGAACTGAGCACAGGGTCCCCAACAGATTAGCTAGAGAAAGGACCCAAGGAGCTAAAAGGGTTTAAAGCCTCATAGGAGGAACAACAATATGAACCAACCAGTACCCCAGAGCTCCCAGGGACTAAACCATCAATCACAGACACGTGAAGGGACCCATGGCTCCAGCTGCATATGTCACAGAGGATGACCTTGTGGGACATCAATGAGAGGAGAGACTCTTGGTCCTGTGAGGGCTTAATGCCCCAATGCAGGGGAATGCCAGGACAGTGAAGGGGGAGTGGTATGTTAGTGAGCAGGGGGAGGGGGGATGAGATAGGGGGTTTTCAGAGGGAAATGAGGTAAGGTAATAACATTTGTAATGTAAATAAAGAAAATATTTCATAAAAAATAAAATGAAAGTTAAGAAAAAAAGCAGCTAGACACATTTTTAACAGATAAAGCAATTTTTGATATACCTGTGTCCATCTAGAATTGTATTATTATGTTTAATATTTTCCGTGGGAAACTTCGTCAATAGAAACAACTTTCAGAGATACTACCTTTGCCTTTATGAAAGAATGAGTTTCTTGTCTCCGTGAGCTAACTATTCATTTGTTGGTTAAAATCAGTGAATGTCATGAAGGTAAAGAAATTGCTATTTATTATACTTTGCACTCGATGCTTTAATCGAAGGCAAGAGTTGAAGATGACAAGAGGGCTAAAGGAAATAATAAGAGGAGGGATATGAAGAATGTAAAGAAAGAGGAGCAAAGCTGCAACTGATTTACATCAAGTATTTAATATACAAGGAATTTGCTAAATGCTTCCCAACATAATCTTATTTAGTCTAACAACTCTCTGAGTTAAATGCCATTATCATAGCATTCCATTTGGATTCTGAGGAATGAAATTATATGCCCACAGTATGTGGTGAAACAGAACCCTAATGTAGATCTGATTTGTGTACTGCCTTTTTTCAGTCCCAACCTAATATGTAGGAACCCTGTGAAGAAGGGGCCCTCTACTATCCTCACCTTACCAAAAAGATGAGACCATGGAACTTTAACATATTGTCACCAAGGAATTGAAATCCAACATGGAAAAAAGAAGTCAGAAAGCAAACTTAGCTCTATCTGACTTGAAAACCAAGATGCTTTCATTGACATGTTACTAACCTTCCTAAAAGTCTCAAGATGCCAGTGTTAAGTGTATCTACCTTAGACATAGCCAACGCCATGTTGAATATATTAAAAATATAAAAATAATCCTATCTCTATTTACACTGTTCTCTCTATCCCAATATACATTTAACTCTGGTTCCATTCAAATTAGGCACATGCACATTTGAGAAACAATAACCAGAAAAGGATTAGATTAGGAGTAAGTATCTTTTTTTTTTTTTTTTTTTTGGTTTTTCGAGACAGGGTTTCTCTGTGTAGACCTGGCTGTCCTGGAGCTCACTCTGTAGACCAGGCTGGCCTTGAACTTAGAAATCTGCCTGCCTCTGCCTCCCAAATGCTGGGATTAAAGGCGTGCACCACCACTCTCTGGCTAGGAGTAAGTATCTTTAATAACACAAATTACCCAATGCCAGATTAACAACTATGTTTCTATCACTGCTGTCCCACATAATTTGTAAGAGATAAAATTATGAAAAAAGAAAGATTTGAATTGGAGCAAGCTTCCATATTGGCATTTTATCTGATTTTTTTTTTTAGGAGAACCAGTAATTCAATTTGTCATTGTTAAAAGAAAGAAGCCAAATTAAAGTAAGCAAAAGTTGGAGCAACAAGTCAAAACTATTCTGAAAATAGGTGTATGACCTCTGGAAAGAGTGAAGAAAAATTGGGGTTGAAAAAATTAGAAGTCTCTCATGAGTTGTTTTTGTTTGTTGTGTTTCGGGTTTTTTGTTTTGTTTTTTTTGTTGTTGTTGTTTGGGTTTCTTTTGTTTTGTTTCTTTATAAAAGTGTCAGTTATATGGTGGGACTGACCTTACCTTCTAATAGGCCAAGAAGTGATTAAGATGTGAGAAAACAGGAAAGCTAAAGAGGACGATAGTGACAGGAGGGATTCTAGAATCTAATAAAGGGTTCTTGAGGGTAAAAAGATTTGTCCATGCCAAAGTACAGTGGAAGGACCCAGGGATGACAGAGGCCCTGGAAGTTACATATTTGGTCAAAAATATACACACAAGCCACGGTTATGAGCTAACAGGCATTGAGGTGCTGGTATATGGTTTTTCCTCATAAACTTTAGTTTTCTTCAGTTATTTAAAAATTATGTTTTTAATAATTACTAGGTTAATGGTCACCAAAATTATAGTTATTATGACTCTGGACAAATCAAAATTTAAAAGAAAGGTTTATCCTTAATGGTAAACTGCATTGATCAAGTCTCTGTGTGTTTAGCTAGAGTCTTCATAAGTAGAATATAAAACACTAAGAAGGACTTAAAAGCTGAATAACTTCTTTTAGGGACTAGTATGGAAGGCTGGCAAACTATGTCTGCTTTGATTTCAATAATGGCTTCCAAATTAATGTTGAAAATTAATCCCCGGTCGAATCGTGTTAAGAATTATACCCTGCTGGGCAGGGCAGACCATATCTGTTAAATCTAGCAATGAAGAGGATGAGGAAGGAGGATCATGAGTTTGCAGCCACCCTGGGCTACAAACTGAAATCACATCTTTGTGGCAACAAAGAGTCATGGCCTTTGGCAGGTAATTAAAATATGAGGCCACTCCCATTATGAATGGAGTTTTTCCTCCCTTATAACAAAGCTTGGGATGTAAGGAAATACTTTCTTCTGCTCCAGCTACAAATATTCCCTCCAGACCAGGATAACACCCATTATCTGTTTTCACCTTGGAAGCAGACAGTAACCCTCACGAGGCAGCAATCCTCCCTCAGATTGTTTCTAGATTGCCTATCTTCCAAAACCACTTCAAAGAACTGAGTTTTTGTTCTCAATAAATTATTCAGTCTCAAGTAGTTTAGTGTAGCTGTGCAAGTAGAAAAAGGAGAATTGGACTTGTGTAATCAAAAACTGCTAGAGCCATGGATGAATACCAGCTATACTTTTATTTACCCAAAAAGGAAAGATGTGACCTAAGATAGCTCACACATCTGAAACACTCTCCATTAGAAGCAGGAGACTGTCCTATGGACTGCATCTTGGGTATTGTGTAGGTTTTTTTTTTCCTTTGACTAATATCCATTTATTAGTGAGTACATACCATGCATGTCCTTTTTGGGTCTGAGTTACCTCAATACCCAAGATACAGTCCACAGAACTCATAAAGATTGAACAGCTGAAGTACCCAACTGAGGGCACCTCAGTCCCACTTGGGAGAGAGAAGAAAGCAATCACAAGTGGGGAGGGAGGGCGGAACCTGGGAGGGAAAGTAGACTGGGGCAGGAGTGGGAGGGTGGGGGAAGAGGGGAACCCAATTTGATATTAAGTGAGGGAAAAGGACTGAAGCCCCGAGGGCCAGCAGGAAGAATGGAAACAAGCAACCTTGGGAGATAGGAGGTTGGGGGAACCCTCCAGAATGCACCAGAGACCTGGGAAGTGAGAGACTCTTAGGACTCAAAGGGAGGGACCTTAGGTGAAATGCCTGACAGTAGGGAGAGGGAACTAATAGAATCCACATCCAGCAGGAAGACAGGGCATCAAATGAGGGAGAGGGGGACCATCCCACAGTCACAACTCTGTGTTCCTGTCTGAAAGAATTACAGGGATGGAAATGGAGAGGAGCCTGAGGAAAAGAAGATCCACCAACAGGCCCAAAGCAGGATTGAGCGCAAGGGGAGGTCCCTGGGTCTGACACTACTACTGAGGCCATGGAGCACTCACAAAAAGGAACCTAACATGACTGCACTCCAGAAGACCCAACAAGCAGCTGAAACAGTCAGATGCAGATATTTGCACCCAACCAATGGACAGAAGCAGCTAACCCCTGTGGTTGAATTAGGGAAAGCTGAAAGAAGCTGAGACCCTGTAGGAGGACCAGCAGTCTCAATTAATCTGGACCCCCAAGATCTCTCAAACACTGGAGTGCCAAGCATATAGCATATACCAGCTGTTATGAGGCCCCCAACACACATATAGTAGAGGATTGCCAGGTCTGTGTTCATTAAAAGATGATACACCTAACCATCAAAGGACAGGAGGCGCCAGGCAGTTTAAAGGTCAGGTGGGTTGGGGGTGGGGACAACCACGTGGAGACAGGGGGATGGGGAGGAGGTATGAGATGTGGAGCAGTTGAAGAGTGGACATGGGGGATAAAATATGGAGTGTAAATAAATAAATAAAGTTTTAAAAAAGTGAAGCAAGAGAGAGGTCTAAGTTGTTGAACTACATGTCAAGTGTTGCTACTAAACATTGTCCTTCCATTATTAGCTACTCTAGAAGACAATTCTAAAAGGTATTACTAAACCAATTTTACTAATGATGAAACAAGGTTTTTAATGTGTGCATCAAAACATAAAAGTACACAGATATTTTGTGGCGAACATTGTATATGAACCTTCCTTTTCCTGATTCAACATTCAAGCTCTAATGTGCTGGCAGAATATTGACAGGTTGAATAAGGAACAGGAAGGACAGTAAATGTTCTTTTACTTGTTTACTTTTTAGAGACAGGATCTCACTGTGTAGCTCTGGCTATGTAGGCCAGGCTGGCCTTGTCCAGGAATTCTCTTGGTAGACCAGGCTGGCCTTGAAGTCACAGAGATCCACCTGCCTCTGCTTCCCAAATGAGTTTAATCATGAAAACACATGTTTTGTCATATTGAGAAGTGAGGGAGAGGGAGAGAGAGGAAGAGAGTGTTAGTGAGAGAGCTATAGATTAGAAGATGTCCTCTTAAAAGCCAACCAGAACATTTTGATTTTGATTTCATTTTTGGTCTCAATTTGAACAAGAAATCTGGAAACAAAAATAAAAGGCAATTGGTTAACCTCAGACAACACCTGAAATTGGTTAATGTAAAGAAATTGCTGTTAATTGAAGAAGCTTGGTAATGATGTTAAGGTGGTTTTAGCATTTACATAAAACATTACCTAATGTTTGAGGTGAGCCTTTTTTGGCAAAACAGATGAAAAAGCTGATGAGGTCAGCTTAGGATGAGATGGCCATTGATTGAATTCCGATGAGTATATGGAAGTCCACTGTGTCATTATGTTTATATCTATTACGATTTTCTGAACAAAATCAATTTTACAGTGACAGAAGAGTCTGGAATTTGACAGTGTTCCTTTAAATGGTATAATGTACAGGCAAAATTGAACAAAAACGAAACCTTGTAGTACAAGGAAAAGTTAAATTCCTCATGTTTTTCCTCTCAGCTCAGGGTATAATTTATAGCCTGGAACCCTTTTGCTCAGAGATGCCAGGTGTCCCTCAATTATTGACCAGAAAGGCACTATATAAAATGGTCATTTGTTTAACTGGTTACTTCAAGTGTATATGCCTGACACATTGTGAGGCACATCTGGAATAAATTTTTTCTTCTTTCTCTTAGATTAGAGATAAATCTAAAGGGAATGTTGAATTGTTTTTTTTTTTTTTTATTCTCTATGGGTCCTTAATATCACTGTTAACTCAAGTTGTCTAATGACCCAAGAAGAGACCCCTAGTGAACAGGGCTAAATTCCTATAGAGATGGTGCCTGAAGTTTGCTTCTCTTCTGGAAGTTCACATTTCTGTGGCTGGGCTGGTCTTTGTATGACACCCTCAGATAAATGATGGCGCTGTGATGAGTGAGTTGCTGTAGTGGAGCTGGAAAGGGAATTCTTGTTCTGACTCTGGCCTAGACCTCAAGGAATGGTTGTCTGTATGATTTTAGCCCATGTATCCTTTTGTATAAAATGAAAATAAATATATAACACTGCTGGGATAATTGGTGTAGTTTGTGTAGTGAAAGTACATTGTAGACAAACCACTGCAGATTGATGGCCTTTCTTCATTCTTTATCTGTTCTCATTTAAATATATTGATTGAGTTTCCACTATGTATTATACACTATACCGAATAAAAGCTACTCATTTAGTGTAGTTGGTTCCATCTCAGACCTCATAAAATCATCTCCTGAATATATAGGAAAATATTTTAACTCAATGGCAGGGATAGTGGCTTTACCTGAAAGAAGAGAATTCACAGAGAGCACTGAGAAAAAAAAATATAAGAACTGAGCATGTTCAAACATAAGCGCCATATCTTTTACAATATGTGATAGAAAAGAATTTTTTAAAACACAGATGTCAGGTGTGGTGGCACTTGCCTTTAATGTTAGCACCTGGAAGGCAGAAGCAGGTGGATCAGCCTGATCTATATAATGAGTTATGGGCTAGCTGGTACCACCCTACTAAGAATGAATGAATGAATAAATTAAATAAATAAATAAATAAAACAAAACTAAGAATCAAGAGATCCTTTAGCTGAGTGAATAAAAGTGCTTGCTGAGAAAGCAAAGATCTGAGTTCAAATCTCCAGGACCCCGGTACTAAGCACTATTGTTCTTGGCAGTAACTTCAGCACTGGAGGGTGGAGACAAAAGATCACAGGAGCTTACTGGCCAGCCAAACTAGCCAACCTTCAGGTCAAATGAGAGAATTTGTCTCATAAAAGGAAAATGATAGAGAAAATCACTAGACACCCAGACATCCTCCTCTAACATGCACATACAGAAGCTAAAAAGAAACAACATGAATGGTAGGTGTTGCAATGGCTTCAGGATAATGAAAGCTGAGATGGGAAACACCACCAGAAGATAGACAAGGCCTCTCGTGGCAGATGAAGCACAGAGGTCTACCAGGAATATGAATGGGAGAAGCCGAATAACTGGAGTGAGCCAGAATGAAGGATAATGAAATGATGCAGGCAGACATTGTTCGGTTTTCCAGAAGCTGGCCACTAAGCAAAGATGAGATGATAGCCGGAAACAGTAAGCAGAATGAAGTGATAATGTCTTTAGTACATGTTAGGAACCATTTGTTACACTTGGTTGTAAAAGCTGGAAGCAAAGAGCCAGCACAAATAAGAAGTGGTCAGGTGCTGATGACAAATCCTAGCTCTACTAGCTAGGGTCAAGTGATTAAACTTCTCATTGCTTCTATTTTCACACTGAGAAATGAAAGATAATGATGCTATGTGCATGTGAAGTTGATGAGAGGGTTCAGTGAACTAAGTGCATCCAATGTTTTAGCTGGGCTGTTGGCACCACTGCAATGCCTAGTAAATGTGTGTTATTGTTAAAGTACCGGGAAGGGGTGCCCTGTTGTTCTACTCATTACCTTTAATAACGGAATCCCATGCCTCATCAAATCCTTAAGCTCTCTGACATGCAAAAACATTCGTATTTGCTAAGACTTTGTGTCCCGTATATTTTTCTGAATCTGGTAGTCTTCTGCTCCTATGAAAGAGCTTCATTTTCCAGTTTTGTAAGTAGGCAAGCCAAGCATTAAGCTCCTCTTTTGTAATTGACCGTGTGTGTTGAGTAATATTGGGATTATTCCTCTCTTTCTCTTTGATCTTCCCTGCTGCCAAGGATTGCCTGACAGGCTGACTCCTGGCCAGCTCACCTCCTTCTCAGAATCAGAGATGGAGACAAAGTGGCCCATAATAGCAGAGAAGATTTAAACAAGACTGTAAGAAACATTTGACTTTCTTAATCCATAAACAAAGAATTCTTTATATGAATTTTAAAATGGCAAAGACATATGAAGCAAAGTTTTTGTCCAAGAATATAAAGAATAGTGTTAGAATCAACCTGGGGGAAGCTTATGGAAAGGCAGGATCTAGCTCTTAGACAAACAGAATTGCTTCAAAGTGGCCATGAAGCTGTATTCTTATTGAATATTTATTCTATATTGCTCCAGTGATTCTGGTCTTTTTTTTTTTTTTGAGTTACCTAAGACCCAGAACTTTATACTTGCATACATACATACATCTCTCTTATTCATAACTTGTTCATCCACCTTTTCATATTGTTTACTAAACTTCTTATTTTTCTGTCCCTTGTACGTATTCTGGTAGAAATGAAGCTTCCAGATGGTGGGAGCATGTGTCACCATTGCTTTCTGATGTATCTGAAGTGGTCAAAACAGTATTAGTCAATATTTACTAAAATTACTTGAGCTGGATTCCCACTCTCCCCAAACATCACAAAAAAATAAATTTCTGCTATAGCTTTCACAACATATCCTCTTATTTGACTGTTCTAACATTTGAGTGAATAACAGTCAGGGAAGATGCTGATGCCATGAATCTCTTTCGTAGGAAAAACAATAATAAAAAATGCATAATTCTGGGCTAGGGAGATAGCTCAGCTGGTAAAGTGCTTGCCTTGCAAGCAGGAAGACACGAGTTTGACGAGTTTGTGCTTATAATCCTATATCTGGGAAGGCAGAAACAGAAAAAGATACCTGGGGCTTGCTATCTAGCCAAGCTAGCTTAATTGTGGCATTCAAGACCATTGAAATACCCTCTGTCAAAAGCAAAGAGGTAGACGGTATTGAGGAATGACCCTGAAGATTATTCTCTTACCTCTACATGGATATGCACACATTCATGTACACATACCTCCACAGATACATGTAGTCTTAGACATGTGAAAACATACATATCAGGCACACACACACACACACACACACACAGATTTTGAATGAATTTTCTGAGGATAATATACAAATACAGTTTAAAGTCAAAGATACAAAAAGAGCAAATTAATAGCATGTTCACTTAAATGAGTTCTGGTCTTTGAAATTCAAGTCCAATGTTGCTGTAGTGTTTAGCCTAACCTTCACATCAAGTAACACCTCTCCCTTGATCCAAAGATTAAAGTTCTTGATACAGCTTTCAGACCCCATATCCCTTAATTCAGCACTCTGACTTACCCACAACTGAGCTTTCTAAACAACCCTGTTCCTCTTTTTCTATTTTCAATTGACAGTTTTCCAATTTTATATAGTAAGGTTTAGTCATGTTCATGTCCCCATATTCCCCTCCATTTTCTCTGCACTGGAACCCTTCTTATCAACAAGTCCCTCTACTCTCTCCTGAGCCTCTTTCACCTACTGCAAGAGTGGCTTATTAGATACTTTCTAGACTCAGGAATCTTGCCTTTAAATTCTTAACTTTCTCTTAAATATTTTGTTATTTTTTTTTAAGATTTAAGCAGGTGTGTGTGCCTTTGTGTGGGTGTGCACATGTGAGTTCAGTTTCCTGTGGAGTCTTCAGGAAGGGTTCAGACTCCATGGAGCTGGAATTAGAGGCATTTGTAAGTCACTTAATGAGAGTTATAGGGACCATATTCAGATCTCCTGCTAGACCAGTATACACCCAAAATCACTGAGCTATCTATCTGTCCATCCCAAATGCTTAACTTTCAATTAGCCACTTGGGTTTAAATTCTCACCCTTCAATTCAATAGCTGTATGATCACAGAAAATTTATTTAGCTCTGAACCTTGGGTATTTTATTTTCAGTTTGTGAAATTAGCATAATAGCGCATTCTTCAAATGTGCTGAGGGGGGAAAAGAATAAGGAAGCACGCTAATACACATGACAATTTCTAAAATACTAGACACACATTTAAAGTTAATTACTATCAATATTTCTTTTTTCTGTTCAATGCTTGTTGCATATTATTTTATTACATTTGTGTGTGTGTGTGTGTGTGTGTCAGAGAGAGAGAGAGAAAGAGAGAGAGAATGAGAGAGAGAGAGAGAGGAGAGGAGACTGGGCACACATTTACAACAGCTCCATGTGTGAATGTGTGGCGGTCAGAAGACAACTTGCTAGAGTTGGCTCTCTCCTTCCATTCTGAGGGTCCCAGGCATTAACCTCAGGTTGACAACTGAATGAAAAGTGCCTCTACCTACTGATTTATTTGCACATCTCTCTCACATTTCTCTTCCACTATCTTTTGGTATAGATAATGGTTTTGTAAATATTTTATGTTAAGGAGTAGAGGGGAGTGTTTTAGGAATTACTAACAATAGGGTTTTCTGTGGTTTCTACTTAATTCTGTCACTTTAATAAACCATGGACATCAATATATTAATATAATCTTTGTTTACAAAAACAGTCAACTGGTTAGATTGGCAGATGGTAAGGGCATTGTCTTCCATTGCTGGTCCAGACCAGTTTTGGCATATATAGACTTTAGCATAGGCTTTTCTGGTCTTATATACTCTTATCTCCTAAGTAGGAGTAATGCTAGTATTTCCCTGATAAGTTGCTAAATGGTTAAATAAGATTTAAAAGCCCAGTACCTAGAAGTCCTAAGCAGATGGCTGAACTGAGGGTAACTTGCAGTGTTGTAGTGTTAGGTTGAGAAATGTCATGTCTGTCATTTAAGCTATTGGATCACTGTAAAAGTCTCACATACACACACACACACACACTGTATATATATATATATATATATATATATATATATATATATATATATATATATATATATATATATATATATATATATAAGAGATTATGAGCTTCATCATCAACAGACTTAACTCAGGTTATTGATATATGTACTACTCAGCTCTGTGTACCTTCAATTCCCCAGAACATTTCCAAGATCCTGCTGCTCAAAGGTTTTCACTGTCTTCTAATAAATTTGGAATGCTTATTTCATTATTTAAAAATAAGTCATGCATTAACGTAACATATGCAAGTAATTAGAGCTGCTTATGTGTCTTGTGATTCATCTACTAGAATGTGAGATCCTTGAAGTTACAGTCTACATCTTAATTCCCTCTGTGTCACATTTCCTAGCACAGTATCTGGTACACAGTAATGTCATTGTATAAGGACATTCTAGTGACAAGTGATCGTGGTACTGTGACTGTGACAGTTGTAATGGCAGTGACTATGGATATGGTAATAGTAATGTGATAATCGTAGGGTACTGGTGGTGTTGGCAATTGTGGTATGGGAGGTGGTGAAAAGGACAGTGGTAGAAGTAGTGGTAGTGTCAATGGCATACCGGTGCACACTAGTAATGACACCATGAGTGACAACAGTCATTATTAAAGGTGGAGATGGCTGTTATAGTGATACTGATAGTGATGAAAATATTGATGGTAGTAGTAATACAATTGTCCTTGGTATGGTGGTAATTGTGTTCAAGTTATTGCTGTAATCATTGTTGCAGTGAGGGTCTTTGTGCAGTTATATGTGGTCATTGTTGTGATGGTAATGGGTGTGGTTAGTGATATAATGACAATGGTCACTCTTGTGATGGGAGTGGTGATGGTGGTGGCAGGGTGGTGGTAATGGCACCAATCATTGTTATAGAGGTGGTGATGGTTGTGGAACAGGAATGGTGGTGGTAATAGCTGAGGTAGAAGAGACTTTGTTAATTTCGTTTTAAATGTTAATCAGCGTTTTCTTCAACTTGAGCCAAGAAATGGAAATGAAGCAAATAAGTGTTTTGGCAGAGAATAAAGATATGCAGGAAGGTCAAACAACCACAACAAGACCAAAATTATATGTGATTTTTCCTAAGACAACATGAAGACTAAAATCCTCACAGGACTGGAAGTGAATCACCAGACCTTAAATATTTTACAACCTTCAAAATACTATCAAGTGGTCTCCTAATTATTCAACATGAGACTTCTGAGGTAAACTTATCCACACCTACTTTGTTGATGAGGAAACTAGAGTTTTTTAAAATTAATTAATTTTTTTTGATTACATCTCAAGTGCTGACCCTCTCTAGGTCCCCACACAGAGTTTTTCCCCATCCCTATTCCCCTTTACCTCTGAGAGTGAACCCCTCCGCAGGTATTTCCCCTCCCTGGGGTATCAAGTCTCTATAGGATTAGGAGTATCCTCTCCCACTGAGGCCAGACAAGGCAGTCTTCTGCTACATATGTGCTGGGGACCTTGGACCAGCCATGTATGATCTTTGTTTGGTGTCTCAGTCTCTGGGTGCTCCCAGGGGTCCAGGTTAGTTGACATGTTGGTCTTCCTATGGGGTTGCCATCCCCTTCAGTGTCTTCAATCCTTCCACTAACACTTCCATAGGGGTTCCCAACCCCAGTCCAATGCTTGGCTGTAAGTATCTGCATCTGTCTCAGTCAGCTGCAGGTAAAGCCTCTCAGAGGACAGCCATGCTAGGCTCCTGTCAGCAAACACAACATAGCATCAGTAATAGTATCAGTGTTTGGTGTCCACCCACGGGATGGACCCCAAATTGGGCTGGTCACTGGTTGGCTGTTTGTTCAGTACTTGGATGGGAGATTTTAATATACTTCAGCTAGTAAATGAATTTCCATTGGGATAGGGTGCAAGATTATCATATATTTCTCTTTTCATTACTAAATCTGAGGCGTAAGATTGGCATTGCCTCTGTGAGGAAGTAAGTTTTTATTAGGTGATTAGATTTCCTTTCAACCTCAAAAGATTTCTTTCTTATTTGGTTGCAAAGTTACTATGTTAGTTCTGAATTTTCTCTATTGCTCTACTTGTGTGTCATTTGCCATTCTACTGCGTGTAAGGTGGCATTTCACCTTGTTCCGATTTTTGTTTCCCCAATAGATGGTGTTCAGCATATGCTATTATTCATCAGTCATCTTAGGGATACTTAAATAGTAAAATATTTTACATTTTTAAATTTTTTATTATTCATCTTATTCCGTTGCTTGTCGTTTTGAGCTATAAAATTTTCACAATATTGGACACATAGCAATAGATAACCCCAGCTACTGTCCTATAACTTCTTAGAGGAAACCATAGTATTAATACATATTAATTGATTACAAGGAAAAATCACTAATGTATCCTTAAAGAAAAACATGGTATTTTCACTATTGATACTGATATTACATAGCAAGTGTGTGTATATGGATTACATGTATACACACATACATTTGAAGTACACAAAACAATCAAGTATAACTCTAAGTATACAAGTTTTAAAAAGAAGAAATTAGATCTGACTTTATCACAATACCAAAAGGGGATCTTGAATAAAGTTAGCTTGTATTTCTCCATATTTAGATACTCAGAGACCACATCCAGACAACAGAAGTCCAATCAATGGCATATAACAATGGTGGAGAGTGTCTAATTTAGATCCCTGGTGTTTCAATTGTCTACTTCACCCAAACAAAACGCCCAGCCCTGAAATGGATATGGATGGATATTATAATTGTAACTCTATGAGTGAGTAAAAGAAAGGTCACACAGGCAGTAAATGCCAGATGTGGCATTCAAATCCAACTGTCTGGGTTTTCACTGTGACACTTCTGTGTCTTCCCCACTTGGAGTCTCTACTTTACCCACAGGCGAAATTAGTAACCACACAAAGTCTAGTACATTTAAGTAGCAGTTGTACAGAACCAAGATCTGTGGCTTGGGGCTGCGTAAGGGCCATTTAACAGGTGGAGGAGGAGAACTGTGCATTAATCAAATTCTCCATCACAAAGATACTCATTAAAAAAAAACATTTTGTATATTCAAAAATCACAGTACAGAGTGTAATTAAAGATTCTTTTTCAGCTAAGGCAAAAGGCATCATCCTTTCCTACATGGTTACTGGAATTGATTCCAGGACACGCCAGCCACCTGAAGAGGTAGTGTCCAATAGTCCCTCAAAATATCCAGATCTTACTCTTCCTATCATTCAGAATCAAAGGCCAGGATGCTTCCACAAAAATCAGTTAAGTATGGTCCACTTGTGATTTGGTCAACCGATGATCTCTCCCATACAAAGTGTGAATCTGACTTGAAGACTACAGTTTGTGCGTCAACAAAATCATCAATTATTATTTAGAAGAGGAAGTATCCAAGAAAGCACAAAAACCAGTCATATTTTTTAATCTCATAGATAAAATACTAAAAGGCAGAGACATAGAGTTGGAAGTCGTGAGTTCTGAACATAGCCAGACCCTGGCAAGCCCTTTGCTCTGTGAGGTTTTTCTTTTCTCCTCAGGGGAAAAAAAAGAGACAGATTGAATGAGATAAAAATAATCTTGTTCCGAGTCTCCTGCAATAAACTAAGTCTTCATGGAAACAGTGTAGTATTCTGGCTTGGGTATGAATCCTACCTCCACCCCTAGTCACTGTGGTATTCTGAGTGATATTTGCAAACTTCAGTTTATACATTTGTGAGATAGGTTCTTATAGTACCTACTTCTAAGGGAATCAGATGAATAAGGCCCAGCATGTACTCTAGGCCTTTTATTGTTTTGTCAATACAGCCACTCCTCAGCACTTAGAGATGGCAAAGAAAGGCATAACCTGGAGAGTAAGTGGGTGATAGAGGAATAAAGCAGAAGTGGAAAAACCAATGACATATGACATAGGAATAAATACTATCCTTACATCAGCCTTCTTGGGTTATTATTCCCTCAGTCAGGATTGTTTCCACATAGGGTTCTTCCACCAATTCTGACTACAGGGTCTCTTGGAAATATCTGATGCAGCCAGGTGAGGTGGTGTGTGCCTTTAATCCCAACATTGGGAGGCAGAGACAGATCAATATCTGAGTTCAAGGGTAGTCTGGTTTACAAAGTATGTTCCCGGAAAGAAAAGAAAATATCTGATGTGCCTCAGTTCTGGGCTGCCATGACTAAAGAGAAGCCTGTTAGTGATTCAGAGAGAGGATAAAAAACCTGGAGGCTTAGAGAAAACCAGGTATAGTAATGCTTCCTGGGGAATCTTTAAGGGGAAAAACATCATGGAGCCAAGAAGACAGCAGCTATGCCTGGCGGTCTAACTTCACCTCTCCAAAGTTCACTGCTACTCTGGAACCAAATTCTTTGTCTTTATAGCTGTTATAACTCAGCCTGATCACTTTGCTGTGCTATACATGGAAAACTTTCAGTTTGACACCAGCCACACTGGTTCACATTCAGCTTCTAAAATGAAAGATATTTGTCCACTCCTCAGGTCTTTTGAAGATCTGGACCTCCAATCGGGAATGCACTTGTTCCCTCTCTCCTCCAACAAGCCTGGCTCTCCATATTCACTTTATGTAGCTAGTGACAGGGACTTGCTTTAAATGTCACTTCCTCAGAAAAGCCTTATCAGATCCCACAGAGTTCCTTGGCAGGCACTTCAAATTCATAAGCCCAGACTTCCACCTGGGACTTTACACAGTCTGGCTTTGCTATATGTGACTGCTTCATGGATATCTGTCATCTCTACAAGTCTCCACAAGAGATTTCATGAATTAAAAGACCATATAGGAAAAATGGGTGCTGTTCGGTGTTACTGTCCCGACAGATCATACACGAGAAGCTGCATTAGATTTCTGACATTCAGGGATGGGGAGACGACATCTATTTTCCTACTCTTCCTTTTTTTATAGTGTTAGGCATTAAGAGTGTATTCAAAATATGCTTACTGACTTAAGGAATGAATGACTAGTCCTTCTCACCTTATCACAGCTCTTACAAGGAACACAGTGACATCTAGTGATCATATTCCCCAACTTAAGATTCTCTAGTATACCATGAGTCAATGATAGAATACTTTACTATACATTCAAAACATTGAACATTTCAACAATGCTAAGCAAAACTGCCATAGAATCCACACACAGATTTTAAGTTTTTATTAAACCTATGCATTCTTCCTATAGGTTCCTCAGTTAAAATATATTTCTCTGTCTCTGTTGTAGACAAGCAGAGACAATGGCTGAAATGTTATAATTCATGGATCTGTAATTGGTATTTGCTGCCTTCAGTGCCTGGCCCATTGAAAGCTTTAATGTGCATCCTCCCTCCCCACCCAATTCTAATTTCTTCCACAGTGACCATGGGAATGTCAGGTTAATGAAACAAAAATGTCCTAGGCTGGTTCCTTGAACCACCTCTCAGACAAAAGTAACCTATTAGTCAAAAACATCTGTTTGGGATTCTGTGCAAATAGTGATGTCTACTGTGTGAGGACATTGAGATTTCAGGGTTTATTCATTATAACAGCTAGTGTAGCATACATACATTCTTAGAATAGAACAAAGAATCTACAAATGGCAGAAAGTACAATGCTGCTGCTATTGAGGAGGAAGACAATCCTCATGGACAAAGGGACCATAAGGGCAGGAGCTAGGAGGTTTGGCCAGATTTGACTTGGCAACTGGGTCAGGGAAACTCACCTCCTTTGTGCCATTGTCTTGGATGAGAGTGTAAAGTGGCACCACTCGGTTAATCTCCAGTAGCACTGGTGTGGGGCTCAGCTGCTCTTTGCCTGGCCGGCGGCAAAGATGACAGGTAGACGGACAGCGGCCCTTCTCCTCACAGCGAATCTCCACACCTGAGATGAGCTGGTCATCAGATAGCATCTGGGCTGTCAGTAGACCGGAGAGGTAGGTGATAAAGGGCATGGACTTGAGCTCCTTCTTGCTGCCCAGCTCCGTGGTCTCTAGAGGGTTATAAAAATAAGCAGTAACAGAGGTCAATCCAATATTATTTAAGTGGCTAAATCTCTAGGCCAACACAAAGCATTTGCTGAGAAACTGGTACCTGTTGGAAAAGAACAAAGATAATAATGTGACTTTGTTCATCATGCTTTAGAAAAACCACTGGTAGAAGGGTTAAAGTAACAGAATGATGTCCTACATCCTGTCATACCCTACTATTTATACTGCATAATCTGTTGCTTTGTGTAGCCCTCACTTTCCACGTTAAATTTGTAGGTTGCACAGAACGATTCTACAAGCAAGATGTAAATACTCAGAGATATTTTTCCTGACCAGAAATTCTCTTCTGTCTATCATCAACTTACACAAATTATACCCTTCTTTTAAGTTTGTTCTCCAGTTTTATATTTTCCATAAAACAATATAATGAGAGAAGCATGAGCATCGGGTCAAGCCAATTTTGGTTTGAATAACAGTTCTGCTGGCTAAAACTTCTGCAACTTTTGGAAAAAAATAAAACCTCTCTTAATATCCGAACATTTGGATTACTAGTTGTTTGAAATAGGGTTAATAAACCAATGAAATCAGTTATAAGTGGCAAATGAGATAAAAAGGAAATAGAATTGTCTGTGATGGGCATTATTTCCTCTTCTGATGCTAACCTGTTTCATTAGGAACTTTTCTTTTCCTTCCGATTTTGTCACGTGTCCCCTGGGATGTAGTCTGGACACCCTCCATTGCTCCTTATTATGGTCTATATACTTAGCAGCTCCTGTCTCTGTGCTTTTGCTCACCATGGCCTGCCTCTGAAATCTTTTATAGCCACTAATGTTATAATTTAATCTACCTCAAGAAGCCTGTCTTTATTGGTTCAGATGACCAACTCTGAATAAGTATATCTTCTTGGGAGGAGGAATCTTACCTTACATTTTCTTTCCCTTCATGTTCTCTGAATTTTGAACCATATTATCAAACTGTTCCCGCTCACTTTTGGTATCTAACGTGATGCTGAGGATGTGCTTCATACTCATAAAAGGAGCTTGAGAAACTATGAATGGAGGAAAATCCATTCATGATCCGGTCCAGAGATTTTGAAGAATTCTTGAAATCATAGGAAACAGGCCAATAAACTGGTTCGTGTGTAATAGCACTTGCCACACAGCCTGACATCCTGAGTTCCATCCCAGGAATTCACATAAAAGTGGAAGCTGAGAGGTACCTCCACAACGTGGTCCTCCTGCCTCTACACATATGTCATACACATCCAAACACACTATACTTAATAAAAGTAATAGGGACTGTAGAGATGGATGTCCAGTTAAGAGCATTTACTGCTCCTGTGTGGGGAATCCAGACTCAGTTCCTACTACCTACACAGTGACGCACAACCATCTGTGACTCTAGTTTCAGTGTATTCCAAGCTCTCTTATAGCCTTTATGGGTACCAGGCACTTGTGTGGTATACACACATACTTGCAAACACTCATACACATTAAAAATAAATAATAAGGTCCTAGGGAGCACCTCAGCAACTGTTTCCATAGGACTAGAGTTAATTAAGTAGATGCCTACCAACTTCTCAGCTTCAAATACAGTAGTCCCATGTTTATTTTTTTTAAGCAGGCTGCCTTTCTATATAAGATTTTATACAATAAATAAATAAATTAATTAATTAATTAATAAGAAGGGAGGGGGAGGCTTGCTGCAGCACCAAAACCTCTAAGGGACACAGTAGTACATATGACATGGAGGGTGACTTCATACACTATGTGGATAGTGACCTCAAAAATGTGCAAGGCACAATCTAAGTGCCAAAACAGAGGAAACCTCCACTAAGGGACAGAGCACAGTCCAGATGGCAACTTTTAACAAACCTGGAGAAATAAAGGTAAACACATATCTCAGTGGCCATGAGGGCCCTAGGCAGTAAGGGCAGAAGGAAAAGTAAGAGTTTTCTTCTTGCTCTGGCTTGCAGTGACATGCAGCTGATCTGGAAATGGGCTTGCCAATTAGAAATACAAATAAACTCAGCCTTCATTCATTACTCTTTCTGCCCTCAGGTCCGGGATCTGGACTCCACTTTTTCTGTCTGGCTGTCAGCAAATGCATATGAGCCTCAGATCAAAGGCTCCGAGAGAGGAAGACTAGGAGAGTTCCCACTAACCATTCCTTCAGAGGGATTAAAGAAGGGTAGTTACTAAGATAAACAAAACAAGGCTGAGAAAAAGACGTCCCAGCAGCTGGAAGACTGAGAGAGTATTATGTAAAGACAAGGGAAGAGCATGGAAGAGAACAACCATTTGGATAGATGATCAGAGAAGAAATCCAAACAACAATGATATTACAAATCAGACCCAGAAGTTAAGGGGGGAGGAGGGTGCATGAGACAGAATCATTTGACTTCCAGCTTTTGTAAATAAAGTTTTATTGGAAAATAGATACATCAGTTCACTTATGTATGATACGTGACCACAATGGAGAACTGAGTGGTTACCCTAAGGATTCTGTGTCTCACAAAAGCTAAAAAATATGCTTATTTGTTTCTTTACAGAAAATCTTCAGCAACTGCTGTGTGCAACTGCAGTGTACAGAGTGGGACATTGAGTTTCAGATCCATGGGACATACCTATAGTTAGAGAACGGTATGGAAGTGGGATGGATTGGATAAAAAGGTACATTTTCAAATTGCAAATTTGAAAAAAAAATTGCAAAGAAACAATCAACACATTGAGACCATGACTTTTCAAAGATGGAAACCATAGTGGGACATCTCTTCTTCCAAAATTAAGATACAACAAACTATTGAAAGAACATCTTTTTAGACATTCTTATAGAATATCACCTTCCTATTATAAACTATGTGGATAGGTGTCTCATGAAGATGAAGCAATAAATTAGTGACCACTTAATCACCTGAATTACTGTTATCATCTATTTATTTGTCTAGTTTTTACAAGTTGCAGGATTAAGCCTAGGGTTCTCAGTGTTCCAGTTAAGTCTGTGTGCTTGCTTTTAAGGCAGGAAGTCTCCTGATTCACAGGCTGGCTTTGAACTCACTATCCGCCTCCTTTGATTCTCAAGTGTTGGAATTGGCACTCCTGTGCCACGACTTCTTGGCTAAGTGTCTTGAATATTAAAACATAAAAGTCATCTCCCGAATGATATATTGTCATACGTACATAATTAGATTAAAAAAAATGCTACTTAATGTCAAAGGTTTTTTTTTTTTAAACTCCTCTGATCAAACAAACATACCTATGCATCTTGTTAAAGATACTATCCATTTACTAATCAAATAATCAATAGTCTTTGGTGCTCTCCTTTGATCAATAAATCTTTAGCTTTTTTCATTCATCATCTTCTGTAAGTGGTTTTAAAAGGTAACAACTCAGGCTAAAAACAGCAAGACAGTGGCAGTGTAGAATTAGCAGATGACCCAATGGCCTGGCTTTGCAAAAGGAGGGTGCTTTGGAAGTCATTTGATCCAACATTAATTTTGTTTTGGACAGACAGGGAAATGGAAAACAGAATAGGAAAAGAGATCACCTTTAGGTCATATCTATATTTTTTAACAATGATTTTTTTCCTCAAATGTTGTGTCATGCCTAAGTTATGATCTAAATAATAGTTACAACAGGGAATAACATTAGCCATTCCATTAATTACTCCTCTGTAGACATTACAGTTGTGAAAGCTAAGCTTCTGATCCAACCCCACCCTGTGTCTAAAGTCATCTTTCCAAAAGGCAAACCATGTAGCTGTTTCCGACTTTAAGCTCCTCTGTGATTCTTCCCTACTCTTAAGATAGAAATCAAAACTATTCAGCCATGTGTAAAATGTGAGATCTAGACAAGCCACTGCCTCTCTAGACTAATCTTACAGTGCCCCACCTCATTTTCCTCTTATCAGCTGCAATGACCTTTAAGTTCCTTGCATACACCTTATGTCTTCCTCTCAGTCAAGGCACATGCTTATTCTCCTTATAAAATGCTTCCCTTCCATCTTCTCCTGGGTCCTTGATTTCTCCTGGCTGACTTCTATTCATGACCCACATCTTAGTTCAAATATTAATTCCTCAGAAAAATCTCCCCAAACTTCCTATACCATTGATGTATATTAAGGTTTCTTTTTTTACAGATTCTTATTGCACCTTGATTTCTGTATCCTCTGTCTCAAAAATGTTAAATCCATGAAGGAAAATGCACGATCAGTTTTTGCTGATGTCCAGATCCACCTTACACAGTTCATAAACCATGATAAGATTTTAAGAACACTCCCTGCTACCCTCCAGGTCTAGGGATTAATCCAAAGGTCCTTCCTTGTGGTAAGCAAGCACTCTACCACTGAACTACACACCCCAAACACTCTTTGTTTGTTTGATTGATTGTATGTTTGTTTGTTTGTTTTTGAGACAGGGTTTCTCTGTATAACCCTGGTTGTCCTGGAACTTACTCTGTAGATCAGGTTGTCCTTGAACTCAGAAATCTAACTTCCTTTGCTTCCTAAATTGTGGAATTAATGGCATGTGCCACCACGTACACCACCACCACCACCACCACCACCTCCACCATCACTTGGCTTTTCTTTTTCCTTAAGCCTTCCTTTTAATTTTTCTTTTGAGTTTGGGTCTCACAAGTTACACAAGTTCTCTTTGAACTTACTTTGTAATCCAGAAAGGCCTGAATATTCCAATCCTGCCATTTTAGATCTTTAAATTCTTGGGATTAAGGGTCTTTACCACCAGGTCTGGTTTCAGAAATATTTTCAATAACTGTTTGTTGCATACATAGTATGCCCATATGCCCTGGCCACTGACTAGACTTTCAGAGCATCAGTGAATTCAAGAACCAAGATTTGGAGTCAGAAGCATGAGAAGTAACCAAGAATTCCAATGGAGATATGATCTCTTCACAAAGTAAGATTCGCCTTTCCTAAGAAAAGTCAGCAGATAAAGCAGTTGATTCACTTTCTATGTGTTCTGACCTCCTCTGGGTTTGCACGTAGCCTCTACATTGCAAAGATAGGAGAGTTGAGTTAAAACAGGCTGTCTGTCTTTAACAGGGAAAAGATAAAGAACATTTTTGAAGAGATTTATCCTCTGTTCACATTTCCTATCCCTCTGAATAATGCTTCCAAAATAGGATCATGTCTGGTTTCAAGCCCGGTTCAGTTCCAATGACACTACAACCCATTCATTTGAGAACCTGCCAAATGAACTCTCTTTTTTCTCCTCCCAAATTCCTGCTGGGTATTATTTTGTTGCCACCAAAAAAAAAAAAAGCCTTAGTTGAAATGACAACTCCTTGTTGGGAGAGCAGCCAGGGCTTTTCCGCAGGAGGTGATGGCACCATTTGCCCTCATCCAGAAAACAAAACAAAGGCATCAGACTGAGGGCTTCTGGGAGCGCCAGAGCTGCAGGGGTGTTTGTTCAGTATTTGGTGATGGTGCAGGACTTCCTAGTCAGACAAGCTTTGCTTTGGCAATGGGCTCCGACTTGAAGCATTTAAAGGCTCCATGGGGATGACAGGGGCTCAAATTAGAAACATGAAGGGAGGAGAAAAAAGGGTGAGACTTTTACATCATAAAGAGTGGCCTTTCTTACAACAGTGGCCTTTCTTACAGCAGTGGTCTCCCAGGAATTACTGAAATGGAATCATCTCTTAGAAGGAGTTATTGTGTCCTGTTGGAGAGAAGCAGTTTAATCCGAGGCCCACGCCACACAGAAATCTGAAACAAAGGGAAAATACTCATCTGAAATGTCATCACTGAGGTCTAGTTTGCTTTGTTGTTCAATGTGAACTTTTCAGCCTAACTCAGCCCATGATCCTCAGTGTGTCCTTGATATGTGACAGTATAAACTAAAAGTCCATGTGAGGATTAAATGAGGCGCCTGGCACAGGCTACTGCCTCAATCAATATGAGCTGCTGTTGTTTGCTGCTGCTGCTCTTGCTATAATTATATTGTTGCTGTTGTAACAGGATGTTAAAATTGAAATTTCTATTGATACAGCAAGATATAACAGAAGCGAGATCCCAACATCAAGCCCATAGACACAGAACTTAAAAAGGAAATGAATTCTAATTAGTTTCATAACTAAAAATCTCAGTCAGAACAAACATACACAGAAAGAGAGGGGGCGGGGGAGGGAGAGAGAGAAAGAAGATCCCAGAGAATATAAAGGGAGATTTCCATTGAGGGAACTATTACCATGTTTGGAGTCTCTAGCATCCTAGGATAGACATACAAATCCTATTACCTCTAACCCCATATTCTATGAAGAGGCCCTTTGAGTGCTACTTAAAGAACTTGGCACCTGTTGTTAGAAAGTGGGAAGAACAGTAGGCCAGGTTTTTATCTCCACTTGCAGAAATTCTAATGGCATGTGTTAGAGGGGCAGAAAGGACTGCAAGGGATTGACACAGGCATCTAGAGGATTCAGGTAGAGAACTGCTTGTGTTTTCCAAGGACAAAAGAAAGAAACAGCATGCAAGCTTTTTGAATCCTCTGAAAGAGTCCCTAAAATGAAACAAACTACCAGAAAACCAGTACGTAAGGTGGATCTACATCAATTAGCAAAAGAGAAATCACAATGTCCCTAGTCTGGAGAGAAATCTTTAGCACTGGGCATCACAGCAGAGACAATTACCCATGAGAAACGGGACAGCTTTAAAACCTATTGGAACTGGAAAGGACAGAGTCAAACAAAGTCTGACCATCTCCATCCTTAGTATTCTCTTCTGCTTTGATTATAGAGGAAGAAGGGAAAGAAGCATTAGGTTAGAATTCTAGTGAAGGCCAGAGGTGCCTGTTCTCAAGGTCACCACTGAGGGGGCAAGGGGATTTGACTTGTAAGGTTAAATATAGCAGATAGAATGTATAACTGTACTTGAAAGCATGTTAACAGTGCAAAAATCAAGGAGATGTGATCTTAAGTGATTTCTGATTGCTCACATTAAATACATTTAAAAAAGTGTGGAAACCAGTACACACACACAGACACACGCACACACTCACATCTATAGTTTCCATCTTCAATGGAAGCCCTAATTGTGACAGTACTTACCACATTTGTAACTTTAACTAATGCTCTAATTAAATATCTGCCATGCCAACCAGTTTGCTCCATAAAAACAAGAATCATGGTCAGTTTTAATGAACTTGTATATGCTCAGCACAAAAAATGTATTCTTTGTATCATTGTAATAGTCTTAAGCTAGATGGAAAACACCAACATGAGGAGGGAAACTACACCCTAGAAAAAGCAAGAAAATAATCTTTTTCCAACAAACTCAAAAGAAAATAACCACACAACCATAAAAATAACATAAAAAAATAACAGGAAGCAACAATCACTATTCCTTAATATAATATCAATGGACTCAATTCCCCAACATAAAACATAGTCTAACAGAAATATGTTTCATCAGAAAATGTTTGTGATTCCTCTTTTAATTTGGTAATTTTTTTTTTTTTTTTTTTTTTTTTTTTTTTGGTTTTTCAAAGCAGGGTTTCTCTGTGTAGCCCTGGCTGTCCTGGAACTCACTCTGTAGACCAGGCTAGCCTCGAACTCAGAAATCCGCCTGCCTCTGCCTCCTAAGCACTGGGATTAAAGGCGTGCGCCACCACTGCCCAGCGGGTAATGTTTTTTATGTCTACCATTTTAACTGTATTATTTTCCATGATAATCTTTAATTTCAACATTTTTTCTATATATTTCTTCAATTTATCAGAAATATTTTCCATGTAAATCTTCAGTTTTGTCAGAAAATGTTTATAATTTCACTTTCAATCAACTTAGGAATATTTTTATGCCTACCATTTTATCAGTATTATTTTTTCCATGAAATAGTCAGTCTTAACCTGTTTTTCTATATATTTCTTCAATTTTATCAGAGATATTTTTCATGTAAATCTTTAATTTTATCAGAAAATGTTTATAATTCTACTTTCAATCAACTTAGAAATGTTCTTATGCCTATCATTTTATCTGTATAATTTTCCATGATAATCTTCAATTTTAATGTTATTTTATATTTTTCTACAATTTTATTAGAAATATTTTCCATGTAAATCTTCAAATTCATCAGAAAATGTCTATAATTTTACTTTCAATCAACTTAGGAATATTTTTATACCTACCATTTTATCTGTATAATTTTCCATGAAATAGTTTTAGCATGTTTTTCTATATATTTCTTTAATTTTATCAGAAATATTTTCCTTGTAGATCTTCAATTTTATCAGAAAATGTTTATAATTCCACTTTCAAACAACTTAGGGATATTTCTATGCCCCCCATTTTATCTGTATAATTTTTCCATGAAATAGTCAATCTTAATGTGTTTTTCTATATATTTCTTCAATTTTATCAGAGATATTTTCCATGTAAATCTTCAATTTTATCAGAAAATGTTTATAACTCCACTTTCAGTCAACTTAGAAATATTTTTATGCCTACCATTTTATCTCTATAATTTTCCATGATAATCTAATGTTTTCTATATTTTTTTTCAATTTTATCAGAAATATTTTCCATGTAAATCTTCAATTTTATCAGAAAATGTTTATAATTCCACTTTCAATCAACTTAGAAATATTTTTATGCCTACCATTTTATCTGTAATTTTCCATGATAATCTTCAATTTTAATGTTATTTTATATTTTTCTACAATTTTATTAGAAATATTTCCCATGTAAATCTTCAATTCTATCATAAAATGTTTCTATTTCTTTTTTCAATTAATTTAGTAATGTGTTTTTATGTCTACCATTTTACTCTTTAATTTTCCATGAAAACTGTCAATCTTAATATATTTTTCTATATGCTTCTTAAATTTTGTCAGAAATATTTTCATGTAAATCTTTAATTTTATCATAAAATGTTTTTACTTCCTTTTTCATTAAAAAATAAAAAATAAAAAAGTGTCAATAATAATAGTTCTTATGTTTTATTATTATTATTTTCTTATGGGTTGATGGGAAACAAAATTCACAGAAGAGTATCCAGGACAAGTGTGTCAAAGGCATCATCAAAATCATTTTATCTGACCCTTCTTGACTTCCATCCAGCATTTTTTTTTCTGAAGCAAATGTGAATTATTAAGTCTTCTTGACACCTGCTTGGTACTATAACAATAAGGAACTTCTCTTAAACTGCTTTCTTTCTGCCCACTGAGGAGATCAGGCAAGGACTGAGTACATACAATTCTACAGCCATTAAATCCAATTACTTCTTTTAAAATCATTGGCAAGTCATTTCAGTTCCAAGACATTAGTAAAATGAAGATTCTAATTCCCCATCCAAGTATTCTGTAAACCAAATGAGAGTTCATACCTTTGACCTCCTATGATGCTATCATCCAAAATTAGCACTTGTTGCTGTCTTTTATAGGCTTAGGGTAATCAAGTATAACCTAGAAGAGGGCACCTGTCTTCCAGAGAAAGCAGTTTTCTTCTGAGGAAGGTCAAACTCTCTGTGGGCATTGCCCAGCAACTAACTCCTGGCTAATGTTTTAGCCAGAGGCAGGAACCAGTCAACATCTGCTCCTAATATTCAATTCTGCCTCTTGAGACAAGATAGGTTGCGACTAGTCAAAGAAGGCTGAGAGCCACACCATGTGTGATCTTCTGCTGCCCTCTAGTGTCTGCTTAAGATGTTTGCTCCCGGGAATGACTGCTTTTTCCCAGAAAGAGTCTGTGATTACAGAGTGCAGCTTGCTGGGTACTAAAGAGGAGCAGAAAAGAAAATAGAGACATCTTTGGCTCAAGGGAGCTGGAGTAAAAATTATTGCAACAAATAACAGTTCAGAATAGAGTTGCCTTATAAGACCCATACAGTACCACGTTTGGAGATATACACTATAAAGTGAGAATAGATGTAACAGTCTGCTCCATCACTTACAGTTCTCAAGATAGGCATCTGAGAATATATGCTGGGAAGGAAAATACAGAGGTGGGAAGAGATTAAGGATGCAGAAGGGATCAAATATAACATCGAAAGAAACTCTCGGATAGCAGGGCAGAAGATGTGCTAAAAAGCTGTTTTCAGATTACTCAGAGCTAAGGCAGGTGATCAGGGTTTCATTCTCTACTGCCAGGCTATTGTCCGTGAAATTGAATTTAAGTAGAAGAGCACCTTTGCCTATTTAGTATAAAAAGTGACTTACATCAGTGACAAGGAAGTCTCACAGTATCCCAGGACAGTGCTGATGGCAGTAGAGGTTAAAGGTAAAATTAGGAGACATCCAGAGAACTTCCAGCCACTATTCCACACAGTAAGGATGGAGAAAGACTCCCAGAGGCCTGCCCTTTGCCACATGGCACAAGCAGACCATAGATACAAAAAGATTTACTTGTCACCATGCCATTTGGTGTGAGAGAGGGAAGACATCAATAGACCCGCCCACTACCGTGCCACTTAGGCGGGCTGTAGATAACTAGAGGCCTGCTCGCCAGCACACCAACTGGCACAAACAGAGGGGCTAATCCAGATATCCACTAGCCATGTGGCTGCATACAGCCGGAGCCACTTACAATGTGCAAGATTGACAGATGGGAGAGAAAGAGAAGCGGAACAGTTTAAGCATTATGAAGAGAGATGGAACTGGAGAGGTGAGTAGTCAGCCCTGCTGTCTGAGGCCAAGATGAAGCCTCACCACTGGCTGCTGTTGCCACTGAGATCTGTAGTTATGCAGCAGCAGGGGTTGGTGTTGCTGTCAGTGGTTCATATTACCGCTAAAAATCTGGTCTGGGATATCCCTGGTCTGGGATCATGTGAATGTCCAGAGGCTATGCAGAACGGAGACTTCCCCTCACTGTTTGTGGCAAGCTGGAGAGCTTGCCCCACTTCTCACAGGAGGCAGCACTTGAGAGAAAAGGCCCTGTGCCTTGCCTGGGCAGTAGAGTGGAGCTGGCCCAAGGGCATAGGTATGGGAGAGATGACCCCCCCCACACACACATACTCATATGCCCTGAGGTGGGCTGGGCATGGGGGGATGCCCTCTACCCCCTTGACTCTCACCACCTGAGACAGTCAGGAGAGTTGACCCCAGGATCATGAGAGTGGGTGAGCTGGTGCTGCCCCTTGCCAGAAGCAGCACTCAGGATAGTGGGCCCTGCACCTTCCCTGAGAAGCCCAGTAAAGCTGGCCCTGGTAGAGTGGGCACAGGTGAGACAGCCCGGTAGACTGGAACACAGAAGAGCTGGCCTCATCACTTGTCTCCCATGAGGTGAAGTGGGTAAGGTGGGGGTGATGTCCCTTTTTCCCACTCCACCTGCAATAGTGGGAGAACGGGCCCCCAAATTCATGAGAGTAGGAGAGGTGGCCCTGGCCCTCATCTTGTAGCTGCAGCACTTAAGAGAGTCTACCCTTCACCTTGCCTGGGCAGCACAGTGGAGCTGGCTGTGGAGGTGTGGTTGTGAGTAAGCCAGCTCTGAGGGCCTGCCTCCTGCCAGTAGCAGCATTGGGTGGCCTTAGCAGGACCGGTGCTGGAGATCTCACCCTGGTATTCAGATAAGGAGGAGTCAAAGGCTAGTCCTTCTCCAGTACCCTCTATCTCCTTCTGGTAACTTAGAGGGTTGGGAGACTGGAGGGATGTCTTAGTCAGTGTTAAGGGTAAGCAGTTCTTGGAGATGCTAGCACCCTGGATTGGATATACCATTCTTCTGTAACAAGGCTTGGAGGCAGAGAGCAGGTCATCAGGCACACCAGCCACTGTCAACCCAAGAAGAGGCTGCTGGGTTCAAACACTACCATTTCCTTTGCTGGAGTCAGCTGAAGGCTTTGGTTAGAGGAACAATGGGACACAAGTACCATTCTTTACCACTTTTAGAACAGAACCATAGACTTTCACAGTTTTCTGTTTTTCAAAATATTAACTCTACCTATGTTACAAGGTCATATTTAGGCATACTTGGGAACATTTTATAAAGTTTTCCAGAGTGCTAATATACTCTATTCTCTTGTCATCTTCCAAGTAACTACGTATCTGGGATCAGATGACTAGCCAGATCATCCAACACAAAATAAGATTAAAGCAAAGGGTCGCAATCCATCATGAATTCCCTTTCTCAAAGTTGAGGCATTGAGTCAAAAGAATAGTATCTACTTCAATTGTACAGATACACATATCAGGCCATAATTTATGTACTTATTTTGCAAACTGGATCACATCTGGTCTCTCCGAATCTTGACAGCAATGAGAAGCAGGTTTCAATATCAAATTCTAAGCATGAGGAAATGGCATATTGCAGATGTAAAGTCGGGGTCTGTTCTATTTGTTGCTGTTGTTGCTGCTGTGATAGAACACTGACTGACTCAATCCTGGGGAAGAAAGTGTTTGTCTTATAGTTATAGTGCATCATCAAGTTAGTCAAAGCAGAAAATCAAACCAGGGACCTGAAGGTCAGAGCTGACGCAGAGAACACGGAGGAGCACTGCTCGTTCGTTAGCTTGCTCTCTGTGGTTTGCTCTCGTACCTCCCTTTCTTATGCCGTGTAGGCTGACCTGCCCAACCAGCATGCTAGAAAACGGCCCCCTGAGAAGCCCCCAGGCAAGTCTGATGTAGGCAATTCATCAAGTGATATTTCCTCTTCCTAGGCATGTCCAGGTTTGAGTCCAGTTGACATAAAAATATGACTGGGTTCAAGAAGATCTGGGTCATTACTTTCTTGCCATATTTCTAAGCACCTTTTCCCACTATGCTAAGTGATCCCTCACTCTGGTGGTGATAAAGATTCCAGTCTGGATAGCTATAGATTCCAGAATGCAAGCTCTATTTTTTTTTTCCGGTTCATGATATCTTAGGACAAAGGGCTGAGGTGCCTATTTCAAATATCAAAGCAGAAGCTGGTTGCCAAGTTCTCCTAGCATTCCTCAGTCCCTACATGTTACAGGGTATGGCTGGTATACCCCACTCTCGACCCTAAACTCCTCCTGCCCAGGGCCTGGGCTGCTCTTCCTCTAGTTGCCCTTGCCTATACAATCCATCCTGACCTTTCAGTCTAACTTTTAGCCTCCTTGCCAGTCTCTTGGCACAGGCTGTCCTTGTTGATCAGTAGTTCCTCTCCTACCCCTTCTCCCATCTCACATGGTTCAGCTCAGTCTGATCATGTTCAGTCTAGACGCTTCCAGATGCCGCTGCCTCTGGCTATGTTCTCCTTTTTACCTACAACAAATCTTCTCTTCCACCATACTTAGAGGTAGTTATGTCCTTTTCTCTTTCACTTTTGTCCTTTCTTTTCTCTTTTGCCTGGTGCTCAAACCCAGGTAAGGTATAAATGAGCCTCCCTCTAAGGAGCTTAGCATCTCCTAATTGAACCAAACTGCTAATTTTGCCCCCCTGGGTGTGGATTGCTTGCCTGTGCTGGCTTCTGCCACCCACCATATTTTGGCTCCAAATTCTAGAGGCCAAGTCTTCAGCTGCTCTCCCCTCCACCTGCTCTAACAATCCGACTCTCCTGAGTATTCATTAAGTGTTTCTCTAGCTCTTGGAGCCTACCACACCTGTCTGCACATACTAGACACTTACCTTTCCTTTATTCAATCCCCAGCCCCTTTCCCCAAAAGCCTTTCCCAGTCCACCTCGCCAGCTTCTCTTCTTCCTGCTCTAACCACTTGTCTCTCCTTATCTACTGTGTAAGTATCATCCCCAAGCTTCTTGTTTTGTCTACTGTTACTACAAAAGCCATCCCAAAGCTACTCCCACCTCCACTGGCTAATCACAAGGACAAAGTACTTCTTTTCGCTGTGATTTGGAATATTTCTCTTTCACAAGTCTCTCAGTCTGTTGAGGATGTGGTAGATTGAGAGTCTTGTCACCACCACACCGAACTTTCTCTACTCCCTTTGCCTCTAATCCTCCTTTGGGAGGGAACTAAGGAATTGTGTATTCCCCTTTTTTCTGCCTTTCTTGCTCTTTGACCATTGGCTCGTCCCACTCAAAACCTAGCCCCTCAACTCTGCTTAAGTCTTGACCCACCCTTGAACTTAGTGATGTCATTAAGCCTTGTCACCTCCATTTTTTACTGCAACATGGCCTGGCCACAATACAAATTCTACAGTCAGTCTCCACGTCCAAAGAATGGCACACTTGCTACCAAATCTTCACTTATAACAAATGCTGCCAAGACACAAACCAAATGGTCTAAGCCTAATGTGCAGGCTTCCTTTGCTCTCTGCTCTCACCCTTCCCCTCTCTCATGCCATGTTCACCAGGTGCTCCTGGCAAAAGCCACACCCACTCCTGAAACTTACCTGAACCCAGACTTTTCAACTTCAATATAGAGAATAAGGCCCCACCACAGCTGCCTCAACCTAACCCTCTTCCTTAGCTCCAATGTCATTCTCTAGTATACTTCAGCCAGTTCCTCATCCCCATCCTGTCTCAACCTCAATAGATTTCTCTTCATTGCCTCCTGCAGCTCATACCTACTCCCACACTGATGGCCTCTACACTCTCAGGGAAGTGGCAGATTCTGATGACTTTCTCCATGTCCCTTTTTCTATGGCTGATCTCTCCCAGATAGAAAGACACCTTAGTTCTGTCTCTAGTGACCCTCTAGCTTTACCAAAGAACTCAGATACCTTACTCAAGCAAACAACCTCACCTGGCATGACCTCTATGTCATTCTTCCCTCTCCTCTCTCATTCCTGAGGAAGAGGAGAGGGTCCATCAGCTTCTGAAGTCCACACAGATGAGGTTCATTTCATAGACAGTTCATATCCTGTCAGACACAGTTGCCTGGTCAGACCCCCTCTGGAACTACCAGGTTAATATTGAGAATCAGTCTGCTGGCAGGATATCCGGGGACAAAACAGGGACAAACTGCCCCCTGGCCAGTTTTCAAAATGTCTCCCATAAGGCAATTAATTTTTAAAAACTGACAGAGGTTACATAGAAGCTGGCTTAGAACCCTGCAGAGTTCCTAGCTTGGCTTATAGAGGTTCTTTTAACCAGGAATAAGAAGAATGCTTCCTTTTAGCAGGTATGAACTATTTTTTTTTATCAAATCCCTGAGGGAATGGTGGCTTTGGTGTAAATGTCAGACTTTGGGGAAAGGGATTCCTTGGGACCAGACAATGATTAGCAATAAAATTCTTAAAACAACATGCAGCTCAGTTGTTAGAGGGTATCTTAGTTAGGGTTTCTATTGCTGTAAAGAGACACTATGACCAAGGCAACTTATGATAAAGGACAACATATAATTGGGGCTGGCTTACTGGTCCTGAGGTTCAGTCCATTATCATGATAGCGGGAAGTATAGCAGAATCCAGGCAGGCCTGGTGATGGAGAAGCTGAAAGGTCTACATCTTGCTCCAAAGGCAAACAGAAGACTGACTTTAAGGCAGCTAGGAGGACAATCTCATTGCCCACTATCACAGTGACACACTCCCCCCAACAAGGCCACAAGGACACACCTCTTAATAGCTCCATACCTTGGACCAAGCATATTCAAACTACCAAAGGAGGTTTGCCTAACATTCACAAAGCCCTAAATTCTATTCCTTGAACTGGAATAAATCAGGTGGAATGGTACACAATGTAATCCTGGTACTTAGAATGTAGTCAGGAGAATTGGGAGTTCAATATCATCCTCTGCTACTTAGTGATCTCAAGGCAACTTAGTGGTCAAAAATGTTTTCTGCTGTCACAGAGGACCTAAATTCAGTTTCCTGCATCCCATCATGTCACTCATAACTGCCTGGGATTCCAGGTCCAGAAACTCCAAGGAATCCAATGTCCTCTTCTGACCTCCATGGGCATACTCACATGAGCCATGAGAATCTTGAAATACACATGAACCCACAAGGATAAAAAAGTTAGATATTTATAAGAAGTCTATAGATAATCAACAGGAAATTTCGTGGGAAATTCATAGTGCATCTAAAATGGTAGAATCACTATCACACACTTGGAGTTAGGACAATTTTTATGACGCGTGAGTAATCAGGAGCACATTTTATTAAATGGAAAATAGGAATGTGCACAGTAGTTGTGGTGGTTTGTTCGTCCCAGGGAGTGGCACTATTAGAAGGTGTGGCCTTGTTGAAGGAAGTGTGTCACTGTGGGGTTGGGCTTAGAGATCTTCCTCTTAGATGCCTGAAGATGCCCAGTCTGTTCCTGGTTTCCTTTGGATAAAGGTGTAGAACCCTCAGTTCGTCCTGCACCATGCCTGCCTGGATGCTGCCATGCTTCTGCCTTGATGACAATGGACTAAACCTCTGAACCTGTAAGCCAGCCCCAAGTAAATGTCTTTTATAAAACTTGCATTGGTCATTGGTGTCTGTTCACAGCAGTAAAACCCAAACTAATACAGAAGTAGACAGTTCTTATGTGTGAATAGAAGAGAGGAATATAAGATACATATATAATACTTATAGATGATATGTATATTTTTCCCTTAAAAAAATACTGACAGGCATAATCAAACTAATAAAATGGCTACCTACAGAGATAATGGAGAAACATGGATAGAGAGATTTTTATCTTATTTTATAAGATTAAACTTTACAGAAATCAAATAAAGACAGTTGTTTTGTATTATTAAAAGAGAAGAAAAACATATATGTTCAAATTGTATAGAAACTGAAAAATATCTATTGTACATCAAAGTTTTAAAAGAATTAAATTGGGCAGAAGACACCCAGAAGCCCAAGAGTCACTAAGATGAGCAAGTATGTGGTGGAGAGACGGGAGTGGAAGATCAGCACAAAGATGTGTACACAATGGAGAGAGGCAGACCTGGACATTCGAGGGTGGTGAGGAACAGTCTGATATGAGTAGTGTACACTACCACTTACAACCGTGGTGATGGCCCAGCCTGTGTTGCCGCTGAGGACCATGTCTAGGTCCACCTTCCTGTAGCAGCTGAGGTCTGTGATAATGTATTTCCCATGTTATCACCAAAGGTTATGCAGACATTCCTGGTGTGGGCTGCTGCATGAAGTCACATTGATGGCTGAGAGCTGTGCAGAGCTGGCTCTGCCCCTGGCCTGGATAGCATGGGAGACCTGCCCCTGTGGTGTGAGCATGGGAGAGTGGGTTCTGCCTTTTGTCTGTGCAAAGTAGGAGAACAAGGCTTTGTGGCTGGGTTTCGGGAGAGCTGGCCGACTCAGGTATTACCCAGACATCCAGGGCTTTGAGTAGACCTACCCCAACATCTACCCCATTGTGAACTCCTGGAATGCATGAAGGGGACAGTTCTGCAGAACAAAAGCTGCAGGATTGCCATGACACATGACAACAACAGGATATCAGAGAGGAATCCTGGTGAGGACCCAGTATTGATAGTGTAGCAGAAGCCAGAGGCCTAGGACCAGACCAATGACACATTGCAATGAATGTTTGTAAGTAAAGCTGTTTTAGCAGAAGGGTATACTGTATGACACACTGTGACATACCACAGCTTTCACTGTAAGATGGTTTTGCTAGTGGTGACTTTGTTTGTTTGTTTGTTTGTTTTCCTTTTGTCGGGGAGATTGCAAGGGCAGAGGGTGGATATGTAGGGCTGGGGAGATAAGTAAGATTGGGCTGCATGATTTGAAATTGACAATAAAAAGTTCTTTTAAACAAAACTAAATAGAAGGGATGGAGACTTACTTAGTAGTTAAGAATACTTGTTCCTCTTGTAGAGGATTCTAGTTTGATTCCTGTACCCATATGTAAGGTAAGAAATGTCTGTAACTCCAGTTCCAGATGATGTGACACCCTCTCCTGGACTTCATGGGTACTGCATGCTCATGGCACATTGATATACATCTAGGCAAAAACACTAATAATGCACATAACATAAAAATAAGCCTTTTTAAAAGAAAGAAATAGTTAGAGAGAAGAATAACATCTAGTGTCTTTAAACACAGTGTTTTGTATTATATGTTTAGTGATGTTATTCCAAATAGAAAGTCATCTAGGAGTAAATGTTGTAGATGTAAGGGACCTGCAATTGTGTTACTGGGATGTCATTATGTGAAAAATTCGTTCCCTCCTCCTGTTTCAAAACAATTTTAGAGCATGTTTTGGTTCATGGCAATAGTGAGAGGAAGGTACAGGGATTTTTCTATCTCCTTCCCTAATCTATGCTTAACCTTCCTCCATCACCACTGCTCCCACCAGTGTGATGTAATACCCTTGATGAGTCTTCACAGATATAGTCACCCACTGTCCACAGGTTATGTTAGAGGCAGTTCCTAGTACTATTTGGACAAAAGCTTCTATAGGTGCCCATGTATAGCTTTATAAAGATATATGTTTTCATTTCCTTTGGATGAATACTAGAAGATATGACTGCTGAGTCTCATGATGAGAGTGTGCTTTGCTTTGTGTTAAACTTCCAAACTGTCTTATAAAATGGCTTTGCCATTTGCATTCCAGCAATAAATGAGGCTTCTTCCTATCAGTACACATGTTGCTAGCATTTGTCAGTGTTCTAGGTTTGGGTGTTGTGATAGTTGGATAGACATATATTGTCCTAGGTATTGATTTTTGGTGATATGTAATGTGGAGTATATTTGTGTGATGCTTATTTACCATTTGTATATCTTCTTTGATGTGCTATTAAGTTTTGACCCATGTTATAAATCAAGATATCTGCTTTTTTTCTATATCTTTTTATTTGTATCTCTGTACTTCTAACTCTCTCTCTCTCTCTCTCTCTCTCTCTCTCTCTCTCTCTCTCTCTCTCTCTCTGTGTGTGTGTGTGTGTGTGTGTGTGCATATGGAAGACAGGATACACATACTGTATGTCCATATGGAGACTAGGTGTTGACGTTGGGTGTCTGTGTCTATAGCCCTGCACCTTAATTTTTGAGACAAGATCTGTCACTGAAGCTGAAGCTTAGTAATTGGTTAGACTGGCTGGCCAGTTGGTCCACAGGAGATAGAAACAGGAGGATTACAGGTGTGGACCACCATGCTCAGCTTTTCTATGTGGGCACAGAAAATCTAAACTCAGGTCCTCATGCTCTTAGCCTGCAAGTACTTTACTCACTGAACATTCTTTCAAGGACCTGTTTGTTTTCTTTCAGTGCATTTTAAGATTTTTTTTTGTATATTTCCAAAAATTCTCTATCAGTTGTCTCTTTCATAACATTTTCTCCCAGTCTGTGGCACCCCTCCCTATTTATTATCTACATGCTCTTTTGTAAGGACACAACCCTTTAATTTAATAAGCTCAGTTTATTATTTCTCATGTATTACATTTTTGATTTTAAAATAGCTAAAACCTGTTCCTACTTTAAAAAAACAAAACAAAATATTTAGTAGGCAATAACATAAAACCATGTAAGATGAAGGTGATAAGCTGGGATATCAGAGACTTTCTGTCCAGTAGAACTCAATCTAGTCAATAGCTACTGCAAGGGTCTTGGAGATTCCTCAATTCAAACCTTCAGTGGTGACTCCAAACCTAGCCAAGAACTTGACCTCTACTTTGTTAGATACTTTGAAACATGGGAGTGTAGTTGGATTCCTTGATTCACAGAAACTCTGAGATAATATATGCGGGTGACTTTAAGTGTTAGGTGGAGTCACTTGTTATACAGTGGGAGACACTGATACATGGGAATTTATATTATTTCATAAATTGCTATTACAATATTAAATAGGTATTCTCAGATAAAACTTGTCATGATACATGAGAATTTTAGCTCCTTATACTTTTCTCCTCTATATTTTGCAAGCAAAACACTGCTTTTTTCTATCACAATTCATCTGGTAATGAGGGGATGAAAAGGGACCCTTTTGTTGAGATTAGCAATCATAGTAACTGCAAGCATCCATACAGAGCACTTTACAGATAGCTCATTATATCCTTTAGAAGGATATGCTAAGCCAGGGGTGGTGGTGCATGGCTTTAGTCCCAGCACTTGGGAGGCAGAGACAGGTGGATCTTTGAGTTCAAGGCTAGCATGGTGTATAAAGCAAGTTCCAAGTTAGCCAGGCCTACACAGAGAAGCCCTGTCTCCAAAAACAAAAACTAACAAATATAGAATGACCCTCTAAGTCACTGAAAATTCATATTTCTGAAATGTGAATATTGGATATTCATGCTAAGCTCACAAGGTTTTCTCAGTTCCATCAAGTTAGCAACCCCAATATCAAGTCACCTCTCTTCATCTAACCCCCAAATACCCTGAAGGCGGTGAGGCTGCAGCTTTGTGTCCTGTTCTCCCGTGGTGATGTTTCTCAGAACACCTCAAGGAAAAGTAAACCAATCACCAGGAGATCATAATCAAATCTGCCACATATTTCTTGACTTAACATTGTAATCTCTCATCTGTTTTGAAGACAAAGCAGAAACCCAAGAAGGCCAGAAAGCCTGAGGCAGGAACTAAAGCAGAGATAAAGGAGGAATGCTGCTTTCTAACTTGCTCACCAGGCTTGTGGTCAGCTACCTTTCTTATATCTCTCAACACCATCTGCCTAGGGATGCTCCTCCCCATATTAATTATCAGTCAAGAAAATACCCCACAGACCTGTCTACAGGTTAAGCTGATGAAGGTGTTTTCTCAGGTGAGATTCCTGAATGTGTCTAGATTTGTGTGAAGTTGACCAAAAAGAAAACAACAACAAAAACAAAACAAACACAAAACCAACAAAAAAAACTTACCAGCACAGCTACTTAGTGGGGTACAGGACAACCTAGGTTATACCCCCAAAACCTGCCTCAAACCAAACAGGAACATAGTCGGGGTTAGTTTTTATGCAACCTGATATACAGGTAGTTCCAAAGTCCCCTTAATTTCAGAAGACAGAAAAGGAGAGAGGGTGGAACATTGTACTTCTCTCCTGTTTTGCTCCCAAAGCAAATTCAGAGTCAAATATGAATAACCATGGCCTGTAAACACAGATTCTTCTCTATCCCAAAGAACACACTCTGCTGTAGAAGGGGCCTATGAACATTTATATTCACAGAACAAAAAACTCCTAATTCAATATACTTTAATGCATTGTGGAGGATATCAGGTAAGTCGCTACAGCAAGATAGGAAAATGTCTTTTATCTTTTCCAGATGTTATAATTTTCTTAGCTTTGGAACTATTGGAAGCAGGTGATCTTCTGCCTTTAACAATACATTTCAACTGTCACAAGAATGTTAGGTCAGAGCCAGTGGTTGCTAATAAATGGCCATTAAGAGAACTAAAGCTAGCCCAAGATAAACTGACTACGTATCTACACCATGTTCTGTCTTTCACAGTCTTGAAGTTCTAGGTATTTGGTTAGTCCATAGGCTCGCCAGCACAAATATAATTTCTTCAAAGAACTTTGAGTCACATGTTCTCTGGGCAGTCCTTGGGAATTCTGGGTACCTGGATTGGCTCAGGGCTCTAGAGTTATCTGAGATAACAACATTGTATTCAGAATGTATAATTGGGATATCTGGTCAGGGATAAAATTGTGTGAAAACTCCTGCATCGCTGAGAAGAGAGCTGAGCTGGAGAATGAATAGCCTGGTTCAGAGTTCCATCAAAAATGGATGTCCAGTAGATACAGAACTTTGGACAAGAAGTGGGGGCGGGGTATAAATTTGCTTGTCCCACCTTTCCGAGTTCCTGGTAACTCATCAAAACAACCCGTAATTTTATTTTGAGATAAAGAAACAGAGAAGTAAAATAAAGTTAGGAGTGCTTCTTAGAAATTAAATCCAGGTTCTGGTAGGTAGAAACTGGTTACTTTAGCATTTAATCCTTAGGTCTCAGCTTCTTCATCTCAAAGTCTAGTTTGTCGGGAAGTATTTCAAGATACCACTGTTTTTGTTTGTTGTCTTATCATTGTGCAATGGGTACACAGCTTGGTGGAATTTCACATATGAAAGCATAATTTTTCAGGTTCCTTCATATTCCTAACTAGTACTGTGTGTTCATCGAGTAAAGAGCAGGTATTACCTGTCTTCAAATTACCTTCAGGACCAGAAGGTCCTAGCCAGTCAGTGGGCCACAAAAGCTCCCACGTGACAAGGCTCAACGCAGCCTTTTCTCTGTTTCTCCCTCTGCATCCGTCTCCATGATGTTTGACAAAGAAAACCTCTTTCCTAAGGGGCGTGTGTTCTGTGACTCCACTGTGGGATGTGTCACAGGCAGAAACACCTAGCCCGGAGGACCTGCGGCTCTTTGAAGGGAGTGTCCTCGTCTTCCCTATCTAAGGCTAAAAGAGGCACCTCTCTGAAAGGTGCCCGAACTCCTACTGGGGGATTAGCATTGACTAACTGTGTTTAGACTTTGAAACAGGGCAGAAAGCTGGTGCAATGGCCTAGGTTTGGACCCATTCCTATCTATTCAGCTGGGCCGCGGGCGCTGGGTCCACGGGCCTACAAGCCCCAGCATGCCTCGGAAGGCGGGGCAAGTTGACGGACAGGCAATTCTACGAATTGTCGACTGCCATGGAAAGTACGCGCTAGCGCATGCGCAAAAGGCAGCAGGCGGGTGGGTTGGCAGCGGTGGACTCGCGTCGGAGCCGCGGGCGGTCAGGTAGGGGGCGGGAAGGAGGGTCTGCGACCAGGGACTGGTGGGTCGCGGGGCTCCAGGATTGAATGGCAAGATTTGGGGATTGGATCGGAGTGGCAGGACCGGGTTCTGGAGGGACGAGTTCAGGAGAGATTCGGCGGGGCTGAGATGCAGCTGGGGGAGGGGAGCAAAGGGGCTGAGGAAATTTGCAGTTGCAGCATGTCGGGAGGTATGAGGTAATGTGGGAGCCATGCGGAGAGACGGGGTGCAGCATGAGGGAGATGGGAGAACCTGAAGTCCCTGGAGGTATCTCGTTGCCGAATATCAGAAGCAGAAAGGAATTGGGCAGGCCTGGATGAGATTGGGTGTTGGCGGGCAGAATCTTAGAGGCTTTGAGGAGAATGCTGTAATGGTAGCAAGATCTGAGATCAAAACAGCCAAGGTCTTGGAAGATCCTAATTGCTGAAGAGAAAGGGATTTCTGTAGCGGCATCTGGGAAAGATTGAGGGGTGAGTTCCCAAGGGAATCAGTACCCAGTTAGCAAATCGCAGCAAAGGTTTGAAGGTAACACGTGAGGCAGGACGGGGGCGGGGGTTGGGAGGGTTGGAGGTGGCACAGTACAAGATGGGGAATGCAGATGAGGGATCAGGTTGAAGGAGGGCAGAAATCTGAGGTACAGGTTTGGAGTTTGGAGGTGGCATACAGGGGGGATAGGTGTGGGAATTTGAAAATAGATTAAAGGATGTATCAGAGGGATGTGGGACACATTGGTGAGCTATTGGTGAGTTGCAAGGTTGCAACATACAATCTAAAAGGTTGAATTCTAGATTTGGGATTTAGCTCTGAGAATGAGGTTTGTAGAGGATGAATGGTGGGGAGTGAGTTGTAACTAAATTGTAGAATTCAAAACCAGATGAAATTTGTGAGTTGGTTTTTATGCCAGTAAAGGAGGTTTTTGTTTGTTTGGTCTCTGCATAATTGAACCCAGAGGATCTTCTGCAGACCCAGAGACATGAAAGTAATTTCTAAATAAACTATGTATAAATGATTGGAATTTAGGAGAATGTAGGAGTTTGGGAATAAAGACACTAGACTTGAGAAATCCTGAAGGAGAATTTGACATTCTCTGAAGGGCAGAGTCTTCCTCACTTACTCACTAAAGGCCCTTTAATCTTGAGGCAGGCATATATTCTCACTGAATCTATTCTGACCACCCCAACCTCTCTACCACAGACCCAATATTATAGGCTTTGGGGAAGAAGCAGTAGACTACCTAAGGTCTTCTGCTACCTATCCCTTTCCCTGTACCCCTAAGCCCTCCAAGGTATGAGCCAAAATTATCTTAAACCTGACATTATCTTATAGGAGGTCCATTATAGCTCACAGAGGCAATGGTTCTGTGAATGAAGTTTTAGAGCTGGGTGAGAAACAAAACAAGGTTGGAGCAAGGGGGAGCCTCATGTATACTGAGTATTTAGCCTGTGCCATTACCTAAGGCCAGAGTTCTCAGACAGGGTGCTTTTGTTCTGCCAGGAAACATTTGACGATGATGGAGAGGCATTGTCAGTTTTAATAGTTGAGGGGTTGTGGGGGATACTGGTTCTAATGAACAACCCCTACAATAAATTATCTTCTAGCCAGAAATGGCAATCATGCCAAAATGGAGGGACCTGGCATCAGAGTCAAGAATTCTCCGTTCAAATCCTGGCTTTCTCTCTTCCTGCTTTGCAATCTTTAAAGAGTTAATTGACCTCTCAGTGCACAAGCTTTTCGGGAACCTACGTCATAGGATTGCTGTAAGGAATCAGTGAAATAAATCGGGGTGCTTACTGTGTGGTGCCCAGTAAGTGCTCAGAATTTACTCTTTTCGAAAATCTTTGTGTGCTTTCTTCTCATGATAGTCTTTCTAAATATACTTTCTATGTCCAGTGTTACAAATGAAACTAAGGCTTAGGAGGTCACTTGTGTAAAGCCATATAACTGCCACGTAGATCCCCACCACAGAATATCCCCCCTTGCCTTGCTTGTTTGCTGCAGTCATCTTGGTCTTCCCTTTTCAGTCTTTCCTAATGGAAGGAGGCTTGCCCCGTATTCAAAAGCGAGGTGACTTCTCTCGATCAAGAGAAGCCCTGGACTTTGTTCTTGCTTTGCTCTTAGACCAGAACCTGTGAGGAGATAGTGCAAGGAGCTTGGAGCTACAAAGCTGAGATAAGGAGGGCTCAGGCTCAAGGGCTGTGCTAGACGGAAGGAGGCTGCTCTGAATGCCCTCCTTTGTGTGTCTTGTCTCGGTAACAGAAGGGTAGCATTGTCTTTATCAACTCCAAACCTAGCTACTTTACAGAAGGCAGTTCTCAAAACAAAATTAGACTGTAGCTGAACACTTAGCTGCGATATCAACACAGATCACTTAGGAGAACACCTGATGGAGGCTGAGTTGGCCTTGGAATCAGCTGTTTTACTGCCTGCTTGGTGGTCGAGCATTTGTCAGCCTCTGTCTAAAAACACAGTGAGCTCCATTGAGTGCTGATTAATGTGCATTTCTCTCCATGAAGCCCACAATCTAAACGTTACACCTGATTCTATAAGGCAGAAAGTTAATAGGTAGCTTAAATGACATATCCTGGGTTACAGAGCCAGTGGCTAATTGGGCATGTAAAACAGAAGTCCCAAGTTGACAAGTCTCCTAAAGTGCGCGCCCTCCTGTATGCAGATGGTGTTACCTTTGGGAGACTTCTTCCATTGCACCTTTCTGATAGAGCAGTATGTCTTAAAAGTCATTCCTGGATGAATATTCCAACCTCTTAGCCAAATCTTGCCTGCAGGTAACAGTAGTCTCATCTTCTATGAAAGTACATGTTTTGAGTGAGTCCTTTTGTGCACAATTCACATGTGGGCATCTGAGGGACTACTCTACTCTACCACAGAAGGAGAACATGCACGTGTTACTCTTTTCTGAGTGTTATTTAGGATGTGGACTAACACTTCCTTCACACAGTTAAGAGATTATATGTGATGTGTAGAAGGTGCCTGACACTCATTGCTCCAGGTGGCAGTTAGAAGACATGGTTTTAGCTATCAGCAGGCACCATAAGGGCTCTCAATCTAAAGTTCACAGGCTTGTCTCCCCAGCCAAAGCTAGGTGAAGAGTCAGTTTTGTTAGTGAGTGGTCTTTGCCGCACTGAGACAGTTTCACACTTGCTTTGAATTGGGTTAAAATGCATAAGGAGTAAATGCAGTTTGAGTGCTGGCCTGAAAGGGAGTGATAAATCTCTAAACAAAATAAAAAGCCCACAAGTCACGAGAGCATAGTAATTGTAGAATGGTCCTTCATGTCGTTTTTAGATAATGTTTTTTCACATCTCTTTCTAAAAGTTGTCCCCATCCCCATTGTGGCAGGGCTACACTACTGATAATTGCTTAGTCAAGATCTGCTTCCTTAATTGCTTAAGGTTCTAATCCCCCATGAAAGAAAGAGGGGCATGGAAAATAAAGGTATCTAAAGAATGCCCTTAGGTAGAGACTCAAGTACTGACTGAAGATTCCATACCTTGGCTCTGCTTGAGATCAAATAACAATCTCCCAGAAGGCCCTGAGATTAGATTATTTAAATGGATGGCTGATGCCTTAGGTATCTGCCTGAAGACAGGCACCTGTTCATTTTCTATCACAGTCCGGCTAGTGGCTATGACAAGCAGTAGCAATTGCAGTCACCACTCCTGCTAATAATAAAAAGACTCTTTATCCAGTTAATTCTGTGCCTAGCTTGGTGCTGTCCAAAGTGCTTTAGGCTCAGTCTCTTCTAATCTCTGCCAGAGAGAAGGCATTGCCTTAAAAGGCCATTTCATAGATAAGCTGAGATGTTAGGTAACCTTTCAGATCTCCACTGTAAGTGGTAGAGCTGGGATCTAAAGCTAGAATGCCCAGGTCCTGCATGTACTTTCTTAATGCTTGTAGCACCATTAGCTTCCTGCCTGTGCCCCTTTTCCCAAATTTTGCCTTGTGATGTGGGAGTAGCTGATTTCCCTCTCTTGGTCTCAGTTTCTTCATCTGTATTACTCTGAGAACACTGCTCACTCTAGCTTTCCATACTTAGTCTCTGCTAGAAGGGACTCCAAGAGTTGATATGTTGATTGGAAGTGGTGATTTCATTTACTCATTGCTTCCTAGTCTAGGTAACCACATTCCCAAGTTAACTAGTCCTTTTAGTAATCTTTATATGCCTTGGCAGTCCATGAAAGGATAATTCTGCATTCCTTTTGAAACTTGGATTGTAAACCAAATTATTTGCTAATACCAGTACTCATTCTGATTCTTAATGCTCTTACTTGCTAACAGAATTAGGTTCGATAGTCATTGTCATCAACTATGAAAAAGCCATTGCTTGCCTACCAATTATCAGTTTAAGTATCTACATGCATTATCCCTAGTACTGTTCTCATGGTAATTTTCTCTTTCTTTTTCTTTGTCTTTTTTTTTTTTTAACTAAGAAAATAGATAAAGAGATGTTAAAGAATTTGTCAGGCCTAGAATCTCTGAATAGCTTGCCAGGCATGGAAAAGTTAAGTAACTTGCTTAACTTCTAACTTTTAAACAGATTAGGTAATTTGCCATTTGCCCCACATTCTGTAAGTGAAGGCACAACAATTCTGTCTTGTTCTGTCTCACTTCAAGGTTTATGTTATCTGCTTACTCTTTGTTCTTTCAACTCCCTGGCACCTGTTTCACACACTGGCAAAACTCAGTGGCTGTCAAGAGAGTATGAGACTGTCTTAGATCTGTGAGAACACATACAACTTTAAGAGATACAGTATCTGAGTCAAAGAGATGTGCTGGTGTCAGGGTGGGCTGTACACTGTCAATCACTATTTCGAGCTGGTGATCGAACAAGGTAAATGGAGGTTATGTAAAATGGAAAGGGAAGACTTGGGAGTATAGCCTGAACTATGGGAAACGTGTTCAAGAGATAGTGAAGGCAGCCAGGATTGTAAATGGCATGTTGACTTTTCATTCTGCTTGGTTACTGATTGTTATAGCTGGCAGAAGATGGGCAGCACATCTGAAGGCTTGGCATAGTGAGGCAGTTCCTTTCACTGTAACAGTCTTTTCAGGGAAGGTGAAGTCAAATTGAGCTTCTGTATGATTCAGTCTTGGTATTAATGGTAGTGGTCAGACATGCCTGTCTGGAGGAGAAGGCGGAGTCTGCCTGGCTGATGGGTCTGTCTTAGGCTAAGTGAAAGCTGTGTACTGGGATTTTGGTGACAGAAATAGGTTCTGGCATTTTTTTCAGATCTACACTTCTCTGAAGCCAGAATCTTTAGTGCATGGATTTTTGACATCTTTTTGGAGAACCTGGGAAAGCCGTAGACTGGAGAAATAGTTTGCGGTTGGATCTGGGCATAGTCAATTCATTTCATAAAGCTGATAGCTTACACAGGCAGGAAGCTTTTGAATTGAAAGAAATGTGGGGAAAGAATTTGCTAGTATTTTTACAAATTGGCAGACTTGTTTAACAAGCTGGTCGGCAGTGCCAGCTCCAGGAAGAACAGATGTCCCTGCACAATGTAAGGTAACATGCTCGGGATCCAAACACCAAATGCTGCCCTCAGTCTGTTCCCACAGATGACAGGAGACAGAAGAAAGCTATTGGTTAGGATTGAGTGGCTCTCTCGGATCCCGGGTCAGGGCTTCTGTTGGTGTTTCTGTGGGGCTGCCCCATACCCACAGCATTTGAGAATTGAACATTCACTGTTGTAATAGCCACAGGAGACCATTTAAAGTTCATGCTGCCTAGTAATTTGTTGTTTTGTTAAGGCATGGACTTGAGTTGCAGTGGTTGCAAAGCAAGAGTGTTGGACTGGGTCACTCAGCTAATAAAATCAATTCGCTGTACTCTGTTGGCTGACTCAGCTAGATGATTGTTCCTTTTTCAGGGAGAAAAGTATGTTTTAAAGGCAGCGTGTCCTAGAGCAGAGTCGAGAGAGCACTTGTTAATAAATACCAAAAGATATTTTTTTTAAAAAAAAACCTTGGAAGTAATGTTGGGTTAAAAATAAGTAAAGGTACCATGTTTGACCACTGAGACCTTGATCTAGTTTTTTGAAACTTCAATGCTGTCATTGCTAAAGTGGGACAATAAAAATCTTAACCACATTTCTACAGTGAGGATTGAGTGAGAATAAGCATGCACAGCATTGTGTAGCACGTAGTAGGTACTAGGATACCAGAGCAATTTCCTGCCTGTAGAGGGACGTCCTGGAGGTAAACGTGACCCCCCCCACACACACACACACAAGCATATCAGTTCCTTGCTGCTGAGTACTTGACCTAGCATACGCTTCACAACGAATCTCCTATTTTATTTGCACATGAAAAATCACTTTGTCTTCAAGTTCTCTGATCATCCTCAAATGACTAGATCTCTGTACATCTCACAGGTCCTGCTCTGTTCTCCTACAGTTTTCACATACGGCTAAGAGAGAACCAGAGTTCACTAAGGACCCTGCTGGTGCAGATGTGATCCTTCCTGACCCTTATGGAAACCCAGTAGAGGATATGCTGTTTCCATTTTACAGATGCAGAATATTAAATACAGAGAGTCCAAGTGCTCTCTGTTCTTCATCCCAGGTCACAGACCTTTGTGTCTAGCATCTGCTTTCTCAGCTTTACTAAGGCTGTGCCCTCTACCTCGAGTTCCATTCTCCTGCCTCATTTCTGTGTCCTTGCAGGCCGAAATGAGTGCTCCAGCCTCTCTGAAATTTAATTTTTTTTTTTAAGTAAAAATGAGTCTCCTTTACTATCTATCAGACTGAGTCTGCCTTGATTCCTAACTTACATATCTTATCTTTCTAAAGTCAAGCAGGATGTGCATGCTGAAATGTATTGTCTTGTTTCCTTCTGATGCCTAGACTACGATGGGTTGCTAGGTTAGAAGATGAGCAGATGGAACACTTGTGCCCTCCTTATCTGATGGTTTGCAGATTACTTAAAGGCAGTCATCAGAATTTTCTCTCTGAGAGAAACATCAAAGGCCTTCAGCTCTATGGTGGAATGAAAAGGCTCGGACAGGAAGCTCCCACAGTGTTCTTTGCTTACAGTTCCTGTATGTGTCATTGCCTCCTCGCTTTTCAAGACTTCTCTTACAAGGAGCACCATTTACGAGCGACCTTGCTCAGTTGTCAGGCTCCATTACTCTCCCCACTGTATTCCACAGTGTAGACCTTCATGTGACTTTCCCTGCTGGGCAGGGTTATTCTCTGCTTTCCTGCTTGTATATCATATTATTTAACCCTTCCAGTAATTGTATAAGATAGATGCTGTCATTTCTGTTTTATAGATGATAGGGAAACTGACGTTTAGGCAATTCAGGCTTTTCCCTGAATTCTCCCATAACATAATGCTTTAATCGTTTGTGTGTGTGTGTGTGTGTGTGTGTGTGTGTGTGTGTGTGTGTGAGAGAGAGAGAGAGAGAGAGAGAGAGAGAGAGAAAGAGAGAGAGACTATTGCCTGAGTCATGACTGCAATACAATGTTTATAAATAAGTAAGTGATTAAATGGATGATTATAGCTATTCTCTAAGTGTTTCTAGCCTGGATTAACCTATATAGAAGTGGAAAAATGAATAATGGTTTGTTTTTCTCTTTAGCAGGAAATTTGACACTGGGGCATGAATATTAAGCTGTTTGGCTCTAAGCTGTGTTAACAGGAACCTTCGCTGGAAGAGCAATGGCGGCGGCGGCAGCGGCGGCTGCAGCAGCTTCTCACCTGAACCTGGATGCCCTCCGGGAAGTGCTAGAATGTCCCATCTGCATGGAGTCCTTCACTGAAGAGCAGCTACGGCCCAAGCTGCTGCACTGTGGCCATACCATCTGCCGCCAGTGTCTGGAGAAGCTCCTAGCCAGTAGCATCAATGGTGTCCGCTGTCCCTTTTGCAGCAAGATCACTCGCATCACCAGCCTGACCCAGCTGACCGACAACCTGACCGTGCTGAAGATCATTGACACAGCTGGGCTCAGTGAGGCCGTCGGGCTGCTCATGTGCCGAGGCTGTGGCCGGCGGCTGCCTCGCCAGTTCTGCCGAAGCTGTGGTTTGGTGTTGTGTGAACCCTGCCGGGAGGCCGATCACCAACCTCCTGGCCACTGCACACTTCCCGTCAAGGAAGCAGCTGAGGAACGGCGGAGGGACTTCGGGGAGAAGTTGACTCGTCTAAGGGAACTCACTGGAGAGCTGCAGAGGAGGAAGGCAGCCTTGGAGGGGGTCTCCAGGGATCTTCAGGCAAGGTATAAGGCTGTTCTTCAAGAATATGGCCACGAGGAGCGCAGAATCCAGGAAGAGCTAGCCCGCTCTCGGAAGTTCTTCACAGGCTCGTTGGCTGAGGTTGAGAAGTCCAACAGTCAAGTGGTAGAAGAACAGAGCTACCTACTCAACATTGCCGAGGTGCAGGCCGTGTCTCGCTGCGACTACTTTCTAGCTAAGATCAAGCAAGCTGATGTAGCACTCCTGGAGGAGACAGCAGATGAAGAGGAACCAGAGTTCACTGCCAGCCTACCCCGGGAGCTTACCCTGCAAGATGTGGAGCTCCTTAAAGTAGGACACGTTGGTCCGCTGCAGATTGGCCAAGCTGTTAAGAAGCCCCGGACGGTTAACGTGGAAGATTCCTGGGCAGTGGAGGATGGAGCTGCATCTTCTGCCTCAGCCTCTGTAAGCTTTAGAGAGATGGACATGAGCCCTGAGGAACTAGTTCCCAGCCCTAGGGCTTCCCCTGCAAAACAGCGGAGTTCTGAGGCAGCCTCCGGTATCCAACAGTGTCTGTTTCTCAAGAAGATGGGGGCTAAAGGCAGCACTCCCGGCATGTTCAATCTTCCAGTCAGTCTCTACGTGACCAGTCAGAGTGAGGTGCTGGTTGCTGACCGAGGCAACTACCGCATACAAGTGTTCAACCGCAAAGGCTTCTTGAAGGAGATTCGCCGCAGCCCCAGTGGCATCGACAGCTTCGTGTTAAGCTTCCTTGGAGCCGACTTGCCCAACCTCACGCCTCTTTCAGTGGCCATGAACTGCCATGGGCTGATCGGTGTCACTGACAGCTATGACAACTCCCTTAAAGTCTATACCTTGGATGGCCACTGCGTGGCCTGTCACAGGAGCCAGCTGAGCAAACCCTGGGGCATCACAGCCCTACCATCTGGCCAGTTTGTGGTGACTGACGTGGAAGGCGGGAAGCTCTGGTGTTTCACTGTAGACCGAGGAGCAGGAGTGGTCAAATACAGCTGCCTCTGCAGCGCTGTGAGGCCCAAGTTTGTCACCTGTGATGCTGAAGGCACAGTCTATTTCACCCAAGGCTTGGGTCTCAATGTGGAGAACCGACAGAATGAACACCACCTGGAGGGTGGCTTCTCCATCGGTTCTGTGGGCCCGGATGGGCAGCTGGGCCGGCAGATCAGCCACTTCTTCTCTGAGAATGAAGATTTCCGCTGCATCGCTGGCATGTGTGTGGATGCTCGGGGTGACCTCATTGTGGCTGATAGCAGCCGCAAGGAAATTCTCCATTTTCCCAAGGGTGGTGGCTACAGCGTCCTTATTCGAGAGGGCCTTACCTGTCCAGTGGGTATTGCCCTCACACCCAAGGGGCAGCTGCTGGTCTTGGACTGTTGGGATCACTGTGTCAAGATCTACAGCTACCATCTGAGAAGATATTCCACCCCTTAAAAGATGAGAAGTACCAGTTTCTTCTTTCTCCTAACCGAGTTTCATTCCCTTTCCCTTCCTTCGTTGTTGATGGTGCCGTAGAGTAGATGTGATCTGTGTCCTAATTCTAGTAGGACTGCTCTAGAATCGTAGAAACTCTAGTTTCTAGTGATTTTGTTTGTTATGCCCCTCTTCCCACTCCCCCTCCCCCTCTCTCCTTCTGAATTTAGAGCTTAGAGCTTTAACAGGTACCTTATCCCAAATAGAATAGATGATGCTCTCAGTAGAATTTGCTTAGCAGTTAGGCGCTTCCAAGGCAGGCTTTAGTAGAGAGAACCACTTTAGCCCTTTGCCCGTGTGTTTGAAATTTGTATTGGTATTGAATAGTCATTGATCTTTCCCTTTGGACTCTGAGGTCCCTAGTCTACTGTCTCCTTCCTGTTACGGTGTGCTTCATCTGTGGCTTTAACTCTGGCTGCATTCTGTGTGCATGCTCCAGTGGGATCTGCTTGACCCTTCAGTGATATTATATCTCTGTAGCATGGTGTCTCCTTTGATCACCTTTACCAGTGTGAGAGTGTGTCATTAAGTGCCACCAAAGGTGACACATAGTCCCTTTGGGAAGCAGGACCTCTTGACTGGGGAATTTCTGCCATCATAGATTGTCTTTTCATTGCAGACGTGCCAGAGGATGGTTTGACCAACCCTAGTTGGATATGTTGAACACTTAAGTCTGGAAGTCGCTTGCCTTTTAAAGGAGTTTCTAAGTTAGAATCATGCCATAGCCAAGGCAGATGGGAACATATAAGCAGATGCTAACATATCCAGCAAACGTGGGATATGTTCTAGGGCTCAAAATGTTTCGTACTCCTTCCACTGACCTATGCTAAGAGTTATTGGAAGAACTGTATAATGTGAGTTTCGACCAACATTGTGGGAAGGTCAACACATCCATTTTCATCACTAAAGAACAACCCATTAGGTAGCTAATCTGTATTTTCTTCAAGTGGGTGCATATTGTTTGACTTTGAGATTTATTCGTGTTCTATCAAGCATTAAACTAATAAAACTAATAACTTTCTTCATCACTGATGTTCATGTCTTAATTAAACATGGGATTTGGGAAGGGAGAGAGTAATAGTTTGTATTATGCCTTTTTGCTTATCTCTACTGTGTTTTGTTGACAGCATAGCATTCTACTTCATTTAAAGTGCAGTCCCAAATACCATTATGTAAAGATAAACAGATCCTCACTTCCATGTCCATTTGAACAGGATCAGTCTAGCATCACCAGCACCCTGTTCAAAAAATTAGGAGTCCACCATAGGCATTGTAGTATGTAATGAAGATAGCTATGTATGTGTGTTTCAGACTAGAAGTGAGAGTGTAGAACGAAGTTCTGCAGGCCTCCATGTCTGCTAAGCAACATATCTTGATCTTAGGTGCAAGAGTGATTGCAAGCCAAAGCTTTTGCTTTTGCAGAAACAAGATTGCTAAGCTAAGGAACCCCAAATTGTTTTATCGGTGGCAGTATCATCATAGCTGTCAAAGGATGGGTAAAGAAATAGCATAATGGTGAACTAGTTCTTGCTTTCAGTTAGAGAAAGCTCCATATGTGGATTATGAAATTGCATCTGATATTCCAAGTTTATAGGATTGAGAAGAAATTAATCCAATTAAAAGTGCCTCAAAATGACATAGTCACTTAGAACCATCAGTCGTGGTTCCCAGCAGTAGATCTGTCTTAGCTGGGGGTGGGGGACTTGTGTAGGCAGTTAACAGTCATGGAAACCTTGGCCACACACTGTGGAGTGGCTGATGAATGCAATGCTGTTGATAAGAGGGCCAGGAACCCTCCAGCTGCCTTTCTGTTTGGCATTTCGATTATCCCCATTTCTACAACATAGTCCTGCTTTGGCTTTCAGATAATGCAGGTATCTGCTGGTGTGATCTAGCTGATTTTCTCTTTTGATATTTCAGGCCCGGGGTTGAATACAGTCAGTTTACAGCTCTCTACCACGTTGTTTCAAAAAGCAGATTGTGGCTCCAAGAGACATTTAATCATAGCCATTGGGTGTTTGTCCTTTCAACGAGGCAGCCTCTTAGACACATGAAGTGTCACATGCAAGTCTGTCCTGTAAAATCACTTAAGAGCAGTGGCTCTAGTTGCAGATTAGGGGGTGGGGAGAAGGGCTATCCTCACCACAACTCCTATGCTACCACTGTAAACTTTTAGGGGCTTATAGAACCCTTTCTGAAAGCCATCAAGCTACAACATGCTAATCTTCCAGTTCCATCTTATTAGCATGGAGTCTAGACAATTTGCTTAACAAAGAAAAGAGAAAAGAAAAGAAGCATGCCCTCTGTGTATAGGAGAGATAAGAGAATATGGATATGAAAAGCCTGACCCAGTTCCCAGAGTACTTGACAAATACCAGCCATCTAGCCATGTAGCTTTAGATACAGCAGGGTTCCATTCATATTCATATTTTTTTCTACTTTACATGCTTTCCAGACTTATATTTGGCCAGTGTAGCCTTCCTCCCCCAGCCACAAGTACCCTAATAAGTTTATCTGCCGGCTCCTCCCTACAAGCTAGTTAATATTGCTTGTTTGGTATAAATCCTCATGCCATTGTTATCTGTCCTTGTGTCTGAGCTTTACTGAGGCCAGCCTATCTCATTGTGCCTCATTTAAAATACGTTATCACTTCATTATTCACTTTTACTACCTGCTTTCTAAAGCTACCTAGGGCATCTCCCCTACATTGGATAGAAAGAGATTCCCAGTCAAGCACTTTGAAAGATTTATAAGAAAAGCAAGTAACAGTCAATTGCTTGATCTGATCTTTGCTCCCATGACATTCTTGGAGAATAAGGGGAAGTGAGAGATTCATTTTCATTTCATTTGGCTTTGTTAAGCATCTACTATAGGATAGGTACTCTGCCTTGTTTTTAAAAGAAAAATGAGACTATTGATCTTTTAACTTTCTTGTAATTATTCCAGCATCTTTTCTTGTCTGCAGTGTTTGAATTCCCCTGTTCTGCCACTGTGTTCTCTGCGTGCCCTATACAGGCTGAATGATAGCAAGAGTACAGTTCACTCTTCAAGAATACAGAGCACCACTCCTGTTAATCACAGTGAATTTGGCTGGAGTTTGGCAGTGTTTCTGCTGTAAGGCAAGTAATGCTGAAGAGGTCACGCCATTTGCATCGTTCCAATTGATGACTTCTTAAGGGTTGGAAGGCAGGTCTAATATGAGACTTGGGTCTTCCTCCTCATCTGGGTAGGAGGTTGGTTTACAAATGGAGATGTACAGCCCCAAAAGGGATTATACAACAAAACACAGTCATGAAACTGGGTATCTGGATGAATGTTACAAGCAGGGCAGTGGTAAGATAGAAAGCAGTTAAGCAAAATATATTCTCAGACTGAATGCAGACTATGGCCTTATTTTGTTAGTGTTAATGCCGATGTATTAATGCTGATAGGATCCCATCTCAATGCTAGCTTATTGAGGCAGTCTTGGGACCAGCAGTGTTTTCAAGTGGGAAGATCACTGGATTTTGTCTGGCCTTCTCATGTATAAGAAGCTATAGCACTGCAGGTAATCTCAGAACATCAGTTTCAGTACACAACAGGCAATTGGGAGAGGCTAGTTATTTCCCTTTTAGCTATGACCTTAATGTCTCCTTAACATAAATTGTATAAATTGTGGTTGACTTCTCCACCAAAGTCTTTGCACTTTGCATATTATTTGCTATATTTTTATTGTGTGTTCATAGAAAACATTAACAGAAAGAAAAAAAAAACCCTGCATTTCAAAATGTGCCACAGCTCAGTTCAGTTGTTTCTATTCTGCAGCTTATGCAAATTTGTCTCAGTTATTAGCCAGATGTAACCCTGCTAAGTTATTGTTTCTTTTTCTGGTAAAAGGCAGTGACAGTCTACATCTCAATGGGTGAAGGTTATGAGAATTAAAAGATAATAATGCCAAGGTATATGTAAAAATGCCCAATTAAGAAAATAACCTTTATTGTAGAGGGCAAAGACTTCCCTTTTGAGGGAAGTTGATCTGCATTTTTTGTGTAAATGCTGGCAAGAAATTCCAGGCCTGTGTTGGTGAAGCAACCATTTGTTCAACGTGGCCTAGCTTCTTAATTAAAAGACCTGTTGGCCCAAGAATGGGATTGCTGGAACAGCAAAGCAGAACACATTCACAATTCCTTGTCTCACTAGCAAAGCTGCATAGATCCTAGTCTAATTTCAGTAAAGCAAGTAAGGTAGCATCTTAACTCAGAGCGATAGATGGATTCAGGCAATCAGGATATGAAATGATGATCTACACTCATTATGTATGTAAGTGCTTGGAAGCAAAAATTTTGGAATCGTGAATGTTTGTTATTCTTCAGCTAGTATGAAATGAGTTTTCCTTCAGTTCTGTAGTCATTGAATCACATAAAAGCCACAAATCACATTCTAAGGAAGTGTTAGGAGATATGGTTATAACCTGGATTTTAGAAGAGAGAGGTGCTACACTTGGTCCTGCTTCCCAGCTTAGTAGCTCTATGAGTACTCGTGGAGCCTGGCAGTCACAGCTTCTTCCTCTGTACTGTAATGGTTCTGGTTCCCACTTCCCTGGACAGTTGTAAAGAGACATGGAAGGTATAAAATGGCAGTCTACAGGACACTGCTGAAATCGTATGTGAACTGGAAAATGGACCTGAAAGCTACTCTCATTTGTGTCATAAGGATGGTAGGAATTGGTGAGGAAACAATCTCTACCCTAGCACCGAAGGAAAATTATTTAGTTACTCACAGAAATCCCAAAGGAAAGACGGGAGCAGTTTGTAATGTCAAATGCATGGGCTTTTGTCTTCAATGCTATTGAAATCAGAAGTTCCCTGTAGTGATTTACTGTTTACTTGGTTATAACTATGACAACATTGCATATTTTCAGAAATAATAGGGCCTGAGATAATATTTATTCACCCACCTGCTCATTAAACACAAGAGACATCTACTGTATTATCAGCAATAGTTGTATGAATAATGGGTGGGAAGACAGATCAATCATGAGCCTCACAGTCAGTTAGCTTGTAGTCTGGCTGCCAAAATAAAATAATGTAAACCTTACAAATACTGAAGGATAAGACAAGTGGTATAAGACAAAATATGCCAAGGATTGCAGCAAAAATGCTGGTAGAGGGACTCTGGCTAAAGTGCCTTGTAAGTATGGGTGACATTACAGACAAAGCATGTTGTTAAAGGGAAGAGTGGGGTTGTAACAATAAATTAAAACCAGAGCAGAGGGAGAAGCCCAAAGACCTAAAGAAGTCCAGTCGCCCTGTAAATATTAAGGGTTTGTTATCCAGGGCTGAGCTTTGCCTGTTCATTGACCATATGAGGCGCAGTGAGGCTGCATTCGTGAACAGAATCTTGGAGTCTCCTTGGTGGAGAACAAAAAATACAGTTAGTTGGAGTCTCTGATTTGATATTGTCCCCTAAATTATTTTCCTGCTTTGAAAAACCATGAAATAATGTGGCACCACTCCTCAAAAAGCATAAACCAAAGGAGCCGTGTACTCTTTTTACTTTATACAAGAGTTTCACTCTTTTTTTTTTTGCTGGAAATTTTTACAATTCACCGATGCTGCTTTTGCCCCATAACTAGACATGCTGGTAAGAAAGCTCAGTTGTTTCATCTTGTCCTTTTAACCTCCAAGCAACTAAAACCAAGTTGGTCTGATTTGCCTTTGGAACTATTCTTGGACCATCTTAGGAGTACAGGTACTTCCAGAAAGCCTCCTGTGTGAGTAATAAACATTTTTATGTCTGATTCGTGTGAAAGTGGTGCTATTGACTTCCACATCGGAAATAAGTTTGTGGTTAAAGAAAAAAGTTCTACTTTTGGTGAGGGCTACAGCAGTTGACACAGCAAGCTGGGGGTGAGGCAGTCACCACTATTAGGTGGCTCTCAGGGTTTGGTTCTGCTTGTTAACTGGTTCTGGAAGGGTAGCATACCTCTGTCATCTGGGCTGTGCTGACTGGGCTGCATTTGCTGAGCCCCACCAACCATCACAGATGCACTCGACTAGGCTGCAAGATTTGATGGCCAGTTAGGAACAAAACACTAATTCTGCTCATAATGTATCAGCCCAGACCTGAGCTGTGACCGACACTGAGACTCAGAAGAATGACTCTTAGCCTGCAACTTTGGTCAGTTGTCCCTAACAAGCATTAACTCCATTCTGTACAACACTCACAGGAATTGGTATAGCCTGTGTACTTTGGGGTCCTGTAAATCAGTCATGTAGAGGAAAGCCCATACTCCTGAAAGCAGATGGGTCCAGATGACTACATAGAATATGCAAGTCTGATTCTCAGCATTAGAGCTGATGTTTGAAACCCATATATCAGATCTACTTGTAGAAGACTTAATCCCAATGCTTCCATAGCACCCATGCAGTGTGGCCAATGGATGAATTCAAAATTGACTTAAGCCAGGCATTCTTAAGCCCTTATAAGTAGCTATTGTAGTCAGAGGAGATCTTGCTCCTGCTGATAACAGATCTCTGACTAGAGGAGGAGACTTAAGGAGGAGACTTAAGGACTCCCCACCCTGTTATAGGCAATAATTGCCCGAACACTTTAATACAGAAGGACAAATAACAACAACAAAAGAAACAGGTCCACAATTTGACCCAGTTGGAACTGTACACTTTACTAAAATGATTTCTTTAGCCACACATAAACAAGATTAAAGCTGCTAATTTGCTTTTCTATCTCTTCAACCTGCCTTGTAAATTAACTTTAAACAGTTGCTAAAATTGGAAAAATTCTGTGTCCTTAATAGTGGGGCTCAAAGTGTAGCTCTATCTGAGAATTCCCTTGTATTTAAACAGGGTACCCTGTAATCTCAGGTCATCCTGCTGAGAACATTTCAGGACATGTAAGGAAGAAAACTAGGTATGTCTCATTTCAGTGAACAAAAATACTGCCTTGATTAAATTTCCCATCTCCCACAGCACCCATCAACTTGACTGTCCCATAGCGGGCATGGACACGCTGACCTAATGAGTCATAAAGTATAATTAAGTCTTGGATGCTAAGCAGTTGCCTTGCCAAAATGGGACTACATGGACTTTCCCATCCTCCTGTTAAGTAAAATGGTGAATATGGCCTGGTTTAAATGAAAAGAAGGCCTGTGAGGTTTGAAATCCATATACCAGACCTACTTAGAGAAGAATTATTATCCCCCCAGCTTCACCACCTAATGGCTTAATTTCCACTGTTCTTAAACCTACACATAACAAATGGCTCCTCACAGTGAATTGTTGTAATCCTAATGTTGACGGTAGACCTGCTAAGGTTAACATGCCAATTATTGTTGATATTACTAATTCTTATCTGATTACCAACTGGTAAATACTTTACAGTTGTAGATCTGAAAAGGGGATTTGGTTTCTGTGCCTGTTTTAACAGCCTGAGCCAGTTTGCCTTCACCTTCAATGAACACAGTACCCTTTTACTGGAATACGTGTTGGGAGGGTACCTCAAGGGCTACGCCCTCATCCAATCTTTGTATACACATCTCAATCACATTCATATTTTGTTCAGGAGCATGGTGATGACACACTGATCACATCCTTCATCATGACTCAGAACTATCCTTAAAAGGATCTGATATCCTCTTCTGGAGTGTGTGAAGACAGCTCCAGTATATATATACATATATATACATATATATATATATATATATATATATATATATATATATATATATATATATGATACATAAATATTAAAAAAACAAAAACCATGATTTAAAAAAAGCCTTATTGCCACATTGGTTAAGTTTCTGAAAATTCTAACTTCTGAAGACAACATATATCTCATTTCATGTTTTACTTAAGCACATTTGTCTAGTGACTCACAAATGGGCCCACCTTAACTGTGCTTCTGTGCAACAAAAGACTCAAAATTGTAATATAGTCTTACATGTCAATGCTTTGGAATTTCTCAGGCCTCCTGAAGTCTCTGAACCTGATTGAATAGCTGTAAGTTATCTCATTACATCTGATACCTCCTTAGCTCCATGCTATTATAGTAAAATTACTTGCTACATATTGGGCTATTCTAGCATGGGTTGGATGCTATGGGATCTGAGTCTGAGACTTCCTACATTTAGCTGCCTGTTAAACGTTGGGTAATGGAAACAACATCTAAAAGCTTAGTGATGGATGTTTGCTATACAATAGAGCCATATGGCATAGTCCATCTGTTGTAAAAGGTTTCCTCTAGTCCTTCTCCCTTGCTGGTACCTTAATGCTGGTGAAAGTTGTTTTCTTCCCAGACCCTTGGATAACTTTCCTTGAATTTAACTGAATTAACAACAAATCATGTTTATATACTTCACAAATGACATACCACCGTGATAAGCAATGAAGCTTGTTGGAAAGCTGCCAGTGTGTAGGCCTGAGCTGGAATCTCCCTGATAACAGAATACAACCCAGGAACAGGCACATGTGGATCTTTAAGCACTGGGTACGCTTGTCTACAATCAGCCTCATTTTCCCAGGACTACATACTCTTGGACCACTGCCAATGATCTGCTCCTCTGTTGTATGAATAGCAGCAAAAACAGGTCTCTACCTAAGGCTCCCTCTTTGGAAGACAACTCTGAATTGCTTTCCGTAATGTAAATGAACATTAGCTACACAATACTCCATCTATGTATAGGCATTCCTCACTCTGTTCAGCAGTCCAGACATGACTATCAGTGAGAATGCACTCGTTTCCCCTCTCTAGTTCACCTCTTGTAAAAGTATTTACTGGAACTTTAACTTCCAGATTCACAATGCAGTCCTCATAGACAGCCATAACTGTTACTTAAGCAAGTTCAAATTCCATTTAACAAAACAGTGCATGTTTCAGCCATCAAAAGTCAGGAGTAGATCCTGAATCTACCTTTGATAAAAATTGCAGAAAGCTTTCAAGCCCTATGTCCTTCTCCTCTTCAGACCCACATCTGGGCAGCCTGATAAAAAAGCATAAGTATTTCCACCTTGGCTGCCAGAGCAGAGTTCATGCTAGGTAAGTTCCATACAAGCTATGGAACCAAGTACAGTCCCACTGTACACTCTGCACCACCAAACTGTATAAAAGCCAAACTGGCTGAACGAGGAGGACACAATATGCATGCCACACTGGATGGGGAAAAGCTGGTGGCAGAAGACATGAATCCTTGCAATAAGATTTGATGAAAAAGAGAGGCCATGAATTTGAGGGAGAACAAGGAGTATACTTTTAACACTGCTCATGTAAAAAGTAATGGAGAGATCAGGAATTCAAGGCCCTTACCTAAACATAATAAAAGCAATATACAGCAAACCATCACCCAATATCAAATTAAATGGAGAGATACTTGAAGCAATCTCACTAAAATCAGGAACAAGACTGGGATGCCCACTCTCTTTGTGTCTATTCAATATAGGACTCAAAGTTCTAACTAGAGCAATAAGACAACAAAAGGGGATCAAAGGATACAAATTGGAAAAGAAGAAACCAAGGTACCACTATTTTCAGATGATATGATAGTATACATAAATGACCCCCCCCCAAAAAAAATCTATCAGAGAATGTCTACAGCTAATAAACAACTTCAGCAAAGTGGCTGGATATAAAATTAAACAAATCAGGAACCTTCTTTTATACAAATGATAAACAGGCTGAAAAAGAAATTAGGGAAAGAACACCCTTCACAATAGCCCAAACAGTATGAAATATTCTAGTGTAACTCTTACCAAGCAAGTGAAAGATCTGGACAACAAGAACTTCAAATCCCTGAATAAAGGAGATCTGAAAAAGACCTCAAAAGTTGCAAAGATTTCCCATGCTCATGGATTGGTAGGATTTTTTTTTTTCTTGGTCATGGTGTTTCTTTTTTCTTTTCTTTTTTTTTTTCAGATATATTCATTATTTACATTTCAAATGTTATGCCCTTTCCTGTTTCCCCCCTCCCCCGAAAATCTCATAAGCCATCTCCCAATCAACCCTCCCCCGCTTCCCTGTCCTGGTATTCCTCTACACTACAGCATCACATCTTTCTAGGACCAAGGGCCTCTGTCTATGAGTCTGGAGCCATGGGTAACTCCATGTGTACTCTTTAGTTGATGGGTGACTCATATTGTTCCTCCTGTGGTGCTGCAAACCCCTTCTGCTCCTTGGGTCCTTTCTCTAGCTCCCCCATTGGGGACCCTGTGCTCAGTTCAATGGCTGGCTGAGAGTGTCACCCTGTGTATCTGTCATGCACTAGGAGAGGATTGATAGGATTAACATAGTAAAAATGGCCATGCTACCAAAAGTAATCTACAGATTCAACCCAATCCCCATCAAGACTCCAACACAGTTCTTCACAAATATGGAAAGAGCAACTTTCAATTTCATATGGAAAAAGAAAAACCCCAAGATATCAAAAATAATTCTTAACAATAAAAGAACTTCTGGAAGCATCATTATCTATGAACTTAAGCTATACTACAGAGCAATAGTGATAAGAACCACATGGTATTTGTACAGAGACAGAAAGATCAATCAGTGGATTAGAATTGAAGATGTAGAAATAAAACCACACATCTATGGTCACCTGATCTTTGACAAGCCAAAACCATCCAGTGGAAAAAAGACAGCATTTCAACAAATGGTGCTGGTTCAAGTGATGGTCCGCAAGTATAAGAATGCAAATTGATCGACATTTATCATCTTGCACAAAGCTCAGTCCAAGTTCATCAAGGACCTCAACATAAAACCAAATACACTAAATTGAATAGAAGAGAACGTGGGAAAAAGTCTGGAACTCATTGGCACAGGGGAAAATTTCCTAAACAGAACTCTAATAGCTCAGGCTCTAAGATCAACAATTGATAAATTGGACCTCATGAAACTGAAAAGCCTCTGTAAGGCAAAAGACACAGTCAATAGGACAAATCAACAACCTACAGATTGGGAAAAAGTCTTCACCAACCCCACATCTGATAGAGGGCTAATGTCCAAAATATATTAAAAAAAAAAAAACTCATGAAGTAACCGCCAAAACAAAACCAAATAACCCAATAAAAAATGGGGTAGAGAGCGAAACAAAGACTTCTCAATTGAGGAATCTTGAATAGTCGAGAAGCACATAAAGAAATGTTCAACATCCTTAGTCATTAGGGAAATGCAAACCAAAACATCCCTGAGATTTCACTTTACACCAATCAGAATGTCTAAGATCAAAAGCTCAGGCAACAGCAGATGTTAACAAAGATGTGGGAAAAGAGGAACACTCCTCCTCCATTGCTGGTAGGATTGCAAGCTGGTACAACAAATTTGGAAATCAATCTGGTGGTTCCTCAACAAATTGGAAATAGTTCTACCTGAAAACCTAGCTATACTGCTACTGGACATATACCCCAAAGATGCTCTAATATGTAACAAGGACATGTGCTCCACTATGTTCATAGCAGTCTTATTTATAATAGCCAGAAGTTGGAAACAACCCAGATGTTCCTCAATGGAAGAATGGATACAGAAAATGTGGTATATATAAACAATGGGCATACTACTCAGCTATTAAGAGTGACAGCATCCTGAGTTTTTCAGGCAAATGGATGGAACTGGAAAATATAATCCTGAGTAAGGCAGCCCAGACCCAAAAGGACATACATAGTATGTCACCAATAAGTGGATTTTAACCCAAAAGCTCAGAATATCCGTGATAAAACTCACAGACCATGTGAAGCTTATCAAGAAAGAAGGTCAAAGTATGAATGCTTCAATGCCACTTAGAAGATGGAAGGAAATAATCACAGGAGGTAGAGGGAGGAAAGGTGCTTGGTGGGAGAGGGGAGGGGGAGGGAGACAGAGGGGCAGATTTAGATACAGGAAGAGACAGGAGAGAAGTCCAGAGAGGACCAGGAGAATTAATAGAATTATCTAGCAGTTGGGGATGGGGAACTGGGGAGGGGGGACCACTAGAAAGTCCCAGACACCAGCGATGCTAAAGGTTCACAAGACCCAATGGGGATGACAGCCAAAATACTCAACAGAGGGGAGACAGAACCTGAAGAGACCACCCCTAGTAGATAGGCCCTCAGCTGAGGGAAGGGGCCACTCACCCATCTCAAAATTTTTAACCCAGAATTGTTCCTGTCTAAAGGAAATGTAGGGACAAAAAATGGATCAGAGAATGATGGAAAGGCTAACCAGAAACTACCCTACCATGGGCCCCACCCCATCTACATACATGAATCCCCAATACTATTGCTGATGCCAAGAAGTGCTTCCAGACAATAGCCTAGTATGGCTGTCTTCTAAAAGACTCTTCTGCCAGTATGTGACTAAGACAGATGCAGATACTACCTGCCCACCTCTGGACTGAGACTGGGGACCCTGATGGAAAAGTTAGGGAAGGACTGCAGGAGGGAGCTGAAGGGGACTGCAACTCCATAGGAAAAACCAACAATATCAAATAACCAGGCCCCTCAGAGCTCCCAGGGATGAAACCACCAACCAAAGAGTTTACATGGGTGGGTCCGTGGCTCCCACTACATATGTATCTGAGGAATGACTTGTCTAGCATCAATGGAAAGAGAGGTGCTTGGTTCTGTGGAAGCTTGTTGCTCCAGTGAAGTGGGATGCTAGAGACAGAAGTGGATGGGTAGGGGGAGTACCTTCTTAGAGAAAAGAGGTATTGGGGATTTGTGGAGGGGAGATGGAAAGGGGAACATCATTTGAAATGTAAGTAGATAAATAAATATATAAATAAATAAATTAATTAATTAAATGGGTGAATATTCTGGAGGGTTTGGGAAAGAGAAAGGGGAAGAGAGGAATGTTGTAATTACAATACTATCACCAAAATAAACAAAAAGCAGAACTAGTTTTCTTTCCCGTTCTCCGAAGCTGTTGGGAGCCCCTCTGGTTTTCCTCAAAGGCTTCATTATATAAGCAATACATCATTTCATATCCTGTAATGTATATATTTTGCCATCAACCTCAATATTACTTGGTGTGTGTGTGTGTGTGTGTGTGTGTGTGTGTGTGTGTGTGTGTGTGTGTGTTGGGGGGGTTGCACTCCCCTACTTGAGAGAAAGCTTTAGAGTTGAATATTGAAAATGACTTCATAATATGATATATGAGAATGTGGTTAAGTTTAATTTCAGAGCAGCCACATGTGGAATAGCATTCAATAATGAAACTTAAAAATACTAAACCTATAAATCTCTTAAGCCTCTTGAAGTGAAAGTTGTTTGACTTGCTTAATGATTCTGTAAAGACATCAGGAATAAAGTTAAATAGCATGGTGTGAGGGATACAGATGGATAGGATCCACATATCATCTCATCTGATCCGGGACTTAGAAGTTGGATCTAGGAGAATAAGCTTGCACTAATTGATACATTGGGAAAAAGGTCACAGAATGAGGAATGGATGTACCAGAGTCAGTAATTGCTAGTGAAATGAAGAAGAAGGAAAAAAAAAATCAAACATAACCCTTCCATTCTAAGGACAACAGCCACAGATACACTTTTTTTTTCCTTGTCAATGATTTCCAACCATTTGGTATGTATGGAGACTATTCTTAAGTATCTTATAATGTGTTGCACAAATAAAACCGACCTCACACTGAACAGCATAAGCAGTCTTTCTGAATGCAATAAAGACTGTCTAAATAAAATGTCAAAAGCAATACAGAGTCTGGTGGAGGAGTAGCTCCCCAGAGAAACAAACTGCAAAGAGGAACTTAACTTTTATTCTGGGAGATATTGTCTTCTGTGATTTCAATATCTTTTGCAACTGGGTCCCAAATCTCTATTTTTCAGGTCTTAGCCTTTTCCACATTGGACTGGTGTATATCTAATTGCCTTTTAGTTTTGCCAGTTTTATCATCTTAGAAGCCTAGACTCAGCATGCTCTAGCAGACGTCAGCTGTGCCACATCTGACCATCTGACGTCCATTCATCATTCCACCTAAGGTGCCCCAGCAGCCATTCAGATTGCAGAGCCTGGAGGCCTCTTCTCTAGCCATTTCATTATCTCTTACCTTCCTCTTCCAGTGATTCATAAAGCCCTATTTGCTATAGCTTGCACATAGCTTGAGTCATATCCATTATGATTGCAGGCTTAGTTTTCACAGCTTGGAAGTGGTGAACCCTTTAGTATGTGAACCGAGGTGAAATGCCCTTAGGGTATTGGAAGAATGCCATCAGAAGGCAGTTTTTAATGAGGCTCCTTATTAATTTTCTGGAGATAATTGTTATTTTTTTAAGGCTGTCTCTGATCTCGTCTGGTCCTCTCATTTCTGATTCATAATATAACTTCTTGCTCAATGTAAGCACCTACCCCTTCTATTCACATTTCATCTCTCTGAACACCAAAGCAAAGATTCCTGATTAGTTTGAGGGCTTTGACAGTCCAAAATTGTGAGTTAAATAAACATCTTTTTATATAGTTAGGTCAAATTTTTATAATTATGCAAAGTTATCTCCTCATTATACATTAAATTAGCAATTGAATATTTTTCCACATACATATATTCTTTTCTTTATCCTCAGGACAACGGAACATTAGGCTGCTCTTATTATTGACCTTGGAACGCTACTGCAGCTTCCTAGATTAGATTTTCTTGATTCCCTCTGACTTGTTTCACTTTAGAGAATCATCTCAACTATGAAATAACTGGAAGTCATCTTCCCTTCTGGATCCACCCTTTCTTTGTCTTGATGCAAAGTCTCACAGGAAGAGAAGAATGCTTGAGAATGCATTTTCAATGGGATGGTCTATAGGATGTGTCACTAAAGCTGTTCCAAGATAGAGAGGTACAATTAGATACATGGCCTCTTGAATTTCCTCTCAAACCAGAAAGGAAAGGGAGCTATCTACCATCTGAGTCTAAAATCCCTTCCTTTGAGAAAATTAGCTGTTCTTAAGATCATGTTACTTACTTTTATATTGATAACTGTATTACATTAAGGATCTTTTCTTCCTTAAATATTAATCATTTTTATGCACCAAATGTCAGGGACTTCTCTAGCCATGATCTCTGAAAGAAAGAGGATTCCACACTTCTGGGCATCCAAGGAAAGGGAGGGACTCAGGACCTTGAGAACAAGGGCTCCTAAGAGGGAAGCTTGAGACCAGGAAAGGCACATTAGGTGAATATTAAGATCAGTCCCAACTCAGTGGGTCATGCCAGTTTTTAAGACCTGGCTTAAAGTCTGCCTTCTGTGCCAGAGCTAAGGTGATATTAAATCCAGGTAGCTAGTATCATGTGTCTTAACATTACACAGATTGGATTGCCTCTTTCTCCACCCTCCTTGACTAAGTACTTTGACTTATTGCAGAGAGAAATGCTTCTCAGGAAGAAAACTTTCTGAAGCACTCCCTATGACTAAATGATATCCAAATGTAAAATAATGATGGTGCTGAAGCAAGAAAATGCAGAGAAGGGAAGAGAAGTTCTCATTTGCCATCTCTCTGGCTTTGGTAACTCATTTTATTCCTATGCTCCCTACATCTCAGTTTCTTACTCATAAATATACCAACTACAGAAGCTGTAAATATTAAATTAAGCTAGGTGTGAAGTATGCAGCATACCTCCTGGATAATGAGTTCTAGTACATGGTACCAATTGTGATAGGAATGCCATGGGTCATGTATATTTTGGAGTCAGACAGTCTTAGAATGGTATTCTGCTTCTGCCTATTACCAGCTATGTGACAACGAGCAGATTCTACCTCTGTTTTCTTGTTGAACAATATAAGCTCGGTGTTCTGTTGTGTGGGCACCATCCACACATTCCACTTTGACTTCAGGTCAGGCTGTCTGACAACACTATGTTCTTCTATTCCCATCACCAGGCTTATGCAGAGCTCATCTTCAAAAACTCCCAGATTAACCAGAAAGAAATATCCATGGTTTAAGAAGTATCATGAAAAAAAAAGGCAAATATTTGTCACCACTGTAGCCAGGAATGGAAAGAGGTACACCATGATGTTTTTTGCTTGGGAAAACCAATAATATGAATGATTATTGATGGATCGATAAGGATCTCAATAATAAATGAAAATAATAATAGCTACCATTCCTTGGCATTTATTATATGTCAGGTGCAATGACAGTCACTTTATAAACATTATTTCATTTGATCCTCATTCTCATAACTTTAATGCAATACAAATATTACTAGGTTCGCTTTAAAGTTTACAGAAACTGAGTCTCAGAGTACAAAAATGCCTTGATTCAAGTATCTGACAATGGGACAGATGTATCACATATACCCTGGTTATTTATTGAGGGGGCACATTGACTCACTCGTGATGAGTTCCTATTGTGGACCAAATAGTTCATCACAGGACTCCATGGCATCTTCACAACCTCCATGTGTGATGGAGATGTTTTCCAGCTTTTCATTGGTGCTTACTTAATTGGCCTATTATTTTTACTTCATTTGCATCATCTGGTGATTCAGTCCTTTCTATTTGTAACATTTCTCAGCTATGCATGGAGGTATTGCAACTTCTCTAAGTACTAAGCAATTTGAGGCATAGCAACACCCAATAGTTCATCAAAGAAACCAGAGGCATTCCTTGGGATCACCTAAAGAGATCAAGGGACTATTAATCTCAACTGTTTCAGGATATTTAAATTCTGACATGTTGGGTCTTTCCTCACATTCAACTTTGCCCAGAATCTCCTTCCTCTACATTTTTTTTCATGATAAATGCCCACTTAGACACCCTACTGCCAGAGCTCTGATAGACATCCAAAGAGATGCCTCCAAAGGCCTTTGCAGAGTCAGGGGTCTATCTCTTAACCATGTACCTCTGCTCAGTGCCTCTACGCATTCTTTAGCTTCCTCTGTTATAGCATTTACTAAAGGATAACCAGAAGGGACATATGGGAGGGTTTAGAGGGAAGAAAATAAAGGGAGAAATTTTGCAATTATAGTCTCAAAAAATAAAGTAAAAAAATAAAATTAAAAATGTTGGGACATTCTGTATATCAGCATTCCCTGTTTAACTGTGACCTTATCTTGTTTTTTCCTTGCTATTACACAGAGCATGGTGTATATCAGGAAGTCAACACACTATTGTAGAATGGTGGGGAAGTAAGGGAGAGTGAAGAAAAGCCATCACCTGAGGCAGAGAGAAAAATGCAAGGGTTTTTGTGGCAGCCCTGAGAATTTTTGCCTGAGGAAGACAAAAGCATTAGTGATTGTGTTCTTTATCCAGAGGATTTTTTTTCTCACTGAGAAAGTGATGAATATAGAACAAAATCTTCATAATTCTGTTCAAGGAAACTTTATATTCCTGGTAAAACACAGCTGATAGAGAGATGTCCTGTTTGATAACCCTAGACACCTAGGGATACCTTTAGGCCCTGCATACCATGCTAGGGACCCGGTCTATGACAGAATCAATGTGGTTTGGTTCCAGTTTAAATAGACTCAACACAACTAGCTTATGATAGTGTCAATCTCATACTCTTTCTACCAAGAACTGTTCCCTTCATTGAGTTCCTATAAGTCATCAGAGTTTCAGGTATGGTATACCCTACATTTGCATATGTCCATGAGCAGGCAAGTATAGGCACATACATGCACACACACACACACACACACAGACACACACACATACTCATGCACACTATACTATGTGAGATAATAAACAGTCTGCCAAAACATTATTATTGCTTGTTTATGAATATATATGAGGTTTTAGCAACGAAGAGTTTAAATTTATTTAAATTTTACAATAGCTAAGACAAAAATATACCTAGCACACTGTTTTTCCCTTTGTGCCTATCAGGACTAATCCTGCATAAATTGTCTTCAATTTGACTTTCCCATAAGAAGAATGGGAATGGCTACCATATACAAGAAAGGAAATCACACATGAGTCATTATTTCCTAGTCTCAGCCCCTTGCAGACATTGTGAAGCAATCTCTGTATTCTGTACTACTGAGATGGGTCCTAACCCCAAATCTCTATCAACACAGTCCTCCAAGCACTCATTAACATCAGATTGTAATGGTCTCAAGAGAAATGAAGGCCTGGCTAGATGATTTCTAATGTCTCTTCCAACTCTGACCTTTTAAGGTTTTTGTCACTTTACCTTGTAATGCTGCCCCTAAACTAAGATTTAGAAGCAAGTTTTACTGAGGAGGACTGGTGAGGAGAATATGTCTACATCTGCCAAAGCCGAGAGCTAAACCTGAATCTTCACTTTCTTTCCTTCTTTTAGCTGCCATAAGAGAAATGGAACAAGAGAGCAAACGGTTCCCTGGGGTTTCACACCAACAGCTAAAGAGCTCTCTGAGGCTGCTGTGGAATAGTTGGATGAACTCTGATTTTTATGATTAAAGCTGCCTGGTTTCAAATCTTCACTCTGCCGGGGTTCCTGGTCTGAACCAATGACAAGTCAACTCACCCTTCTGAGCCTTAGTTTCCTCAAGCATAAAATTCAGATAGCAATGCCTACCTTAACAGATGTGTTGTGCAGAGTAAATTGGATGAAGTAATGTATGTGAAAGTGCCTTGTAAGTTTCACTGTGGCTGAGTGCATGGAAAGGATTATTATTCTTGGTATACACCCATAAGGAAAAAGACTAGGGTGTTCCGTTCCAGATGGACTCAATCTAAAATGGGGAACGAATGCTTTTTTTGGTCATTTTATCTTGTGGAAACAGCAATCTCATGGGCCTATTTGTGTTTAATGAAGCACATCCTGTGTCGCCTTTTTGCATGGTTCTGAGAAGACATAAGTGGGCTCTCTCCTCTGGAGTGCTGCAAAGTAGGTGTCCAGCTTATATTTAACCTCCTCCATCTCTCCTAGTTTGCTATAAAGAAAATAACAATAATTCATTGCTAGACTGACCCTACAGTCAGTACAGAAGCCAGGATACAAGGAAGAGGAAAAGGGGTTTTTGGTCAGCTCTCCATCCTATGTTGGTCCAAAATAAAGATGAACGTGTTTAGGCTGAGCATTTTAATCCATGCTACAGTTGAGGGAAGTAGAGTAGGCCCTGGGTTCATGCAGTTTGGAAATAAAGGAGCCAGGTTTATCTGAGTCCAAAATATGAGTATTCTCAATTCTTCCACAAAGTGCTTCTGAATAGCACTTCAGGAATGAAGTTCCTTCATTCTTCCAGAAGCAGGGACTCATGGATAGCAGAAGAAGGCTATGTATACTTTCTTTCCCAATAAAATACAAATATAGAGAACACTTAGACTTAGATACTAAGACATATGATGCCCCCAGGCTTATATAATCATTCATCCTTAAATACACATCACTGATCAATTCTTAAGCATGATGCCACAAATATTTACCAAGCAAAATGATCTCTGCCTTCACAGAGCTTCCAGTGAGTTACTATAGATACACACAAACTATGAATGTAAAGTTACATACTGAGATGAGGTATATGTCCCATGTATACATCCTTCAGTGAGTACAAGGAAGATGCTCACCTTAGCCTGACTCTTCTTGAAAAGTCTCCTGCAAAAATACCATTTGAGTTCAGTGATCTAAAGTGATCCAGCCTATGAAGGTCAATACCCAGAAGAAGGCTAAGTGTCAAAAGAACTATAGATTGTCCTAGCATCTGAAGGAAGGTAATAAGACTGAACAATAGAGAACATAGGGCATATGGCACTGAAGAGCTTGGGTGGGGACAGATGACACCTATAGGATCTTGAGGCTGTGGAAATGATTTTAGATGTTATCCTCAGTCCATGATAAGAGCCTAAGGAGTTTGAAACCAATGATCAACATAATAAGGCCTCCAGTTTGATTGGTGACAGTTAAGTTTATGTGGCAAATTGATAGAGGCATGGGAGCATAGATGTCTGGTTAAACATCCTGGGGATATGGGATAGAATGACTTTGAATGAGATTAGTATTTAAACTATTAGGCTGTGTGAAGCAGAGTGGCCTCTCTAATGTGAGTGGGCCTCATCTAAGCCATTGAGGGCCTCAACAGAACAGTTAGGCTAACAATTGAGCTGGAAGAATGGCTCTTACTGGGCTGCTCTAAGCCTGTTGATGGTCCTTTGTGCTTTCAGACCCTCATGCCAATATTGATTCTTCTTAAGCCTTAAGCTTTCAGCTTCCAGACTAAAACTACATACTACCTAATACAAGTAGCCTAGAAGTAAAGTATCATTTCATCTGGGTCTCTAACCTACTAACTCCTTAGTCCCTGTAACTATGTAAACTAGTTCATCAAAATGAATTTATGACCATATCTCTTACCAATATCTCTTTCTCGTGTGCCTGTATATGTGTATGTGTGTGTGTGTGTGTGTGTGTGTGTGTGTGTGTGTGTGTGTGTGTTTCATTATCCTGGCACTGTTTCTCTGGAGAACCTGAATGTTGCATACATCATTAGGGCTGTTTTGTGGCACAGACTAATATGGGGCAAGAGTTGCTTCAGGTAGGAGGCTAACCCCAGACCTGAGACATGCTGTGATGGTCTGCTTAGGGTCAGAAGGCAACATTAAGGTGGAAACGGTGAAAGGCAAGAGCATCCAGGAACTATGTGGAAATGCAAGTTGATGAGGTTTGAGATGATTTGAAACTAGGGTAGAGGAGTCAGAGAAAACGAGGTACTGCGGTTTCCCACACTGGCTCTGCCTCTAAACAGTGAATAGCACTTTTCAATAGAATTCGAGAAAAGCACTGGGTTCTCACATAATATAGTGTTCATGCTGCAAGAGAACAAACAGGATAGCAAACCTTGGAGGAAGGCTTGGAACAAGAGGCTTAACTGATGTATATGGCCAGGTCATAGTGTAGGGACAACAACAGAGAATCTAATAGATTGACACAGAGATAGCCTACGATAGGAGCAAAAAGACATACCCCCTGGTACAATGTTACTGGTTTGGCAAAGAAGGAGGAGCCTGCGAAGGGAGATGAAGAGCAGCAGGCAGGCAGGGAGGAGAGAGCACACACAGGAAGATCTGGTTTCATACAAGCAAGCACAGAAATGCATCAAGCTGGAGGCAGTAGACTGTCAAATGCTACTGAAAGGTCAGGCAAGATGAGAGAAAGAAAGAAAAAATACGGCCCCAGGTTATGAAATCACTGGGGAAGTCATCTGGCACCCTAGCAGTCTCAGATCCCAAGAAGAAGGCCTTTCATGTCTCCTTGCTGTCTTTGAAGCAAGTTCCCTCAGGAAAAAGAGAGCTCTGCAGAGTTCGCTGGCTCACAGCAGCCCTCGGCCACACCTGTCAGCACAAGAGGAAGTGACAGTTGACTACATCTTGGTATTCTCCTCCTCCAGCCTGATGCCCTGATCTGCCTTTCAAGCAGCAAAAAAAAAAAAAAGTAGCCCAGGAATGTTCCAGTTGACATTCATAAGTATGTGGTAGTTCAGAGGGAAATTCATTCCTTAGAATTATCATGGAAATGTAAAATAGAGATAACACACCTTTAAAAATGAGTTGTTTCTCTGTGGGAGCATCTCCCCATACCACAGATTCGAGAAAATTCAAGAACAGCATTTGCTGAACAGAATGTTCTTTCACAGGGCACAGAGGTTTGGGAGGCTCTATGCTTGGAAGATTTAAGCTGCTTTGCTTCTAGACTCTGTCTGCTTCTTTGGATTTGGGTTTCCCTTTGTCACTTCTCTTATTCTTTCTCCTCCTTTTTATTCTTCCTGTTCACTCACAGATGTTAAACAATCATTCACATATTCATAGCCATCCACTTATAAAGTCACTTTCTGAAAAAAATTTAAAAAAACAAAAACAACTATAAACTAACCTGTAAGGACCGGTAATTTATGTATCCATCACAGACTAGTACATAGGAGAAAGTGTCGCCAACCCTGGCTGATTCCTCTCAGGTCTGCCTCCACAACCCCCTCCTCTGGTTCTAATGCTGTAGCTGAACTCACTGGTCCATTCCCCATCCTAGACCAATCTGAACCATTCCTGGCCCCGTAGCAATTCACAAGCGATGGTAGGAAAATCTCAATTACATCTCCCCTACCTCTGAATACATACATGGGATCACTGTGATCTAAATGGGTAGAGGAGTAAATTGGAAGAGGATAATTTACAGTTGTTCCAGCTCAGTACTAGACACATCTATCCACTGATTTCTTATCTTATGTAGGCTATACAACCCTGCTTGCAAATATGGAAAATGTCTCACAGAGTGGACCCATTTGCCTGTGATCATACAACTGGTCCAAACTGTGCCTACTGGGTCTGGCATGGCCTTAGTAGAGACAGAATGATTTGGTTCCTGTCCCTAGGACAGGGCAAGAAGGCCTGGGCCTACATAGGGGTTGATGGCTGCTATGGGCATAAGACTTGTTTGTATAACAATGGACATATTTTACATTCCTCCTTCAAGGTATGGCTTCCCTGTCAACATTAATGACTCCATGATAATCAGAGTAACAGGAGACAAAGGTCTGGCTAATATCTTAACAAAATGGTAAATACTGGGACTTTCAGGACAGCCCTTAAGTCTGTGAAAAAGAACTCTAAAAACATGAGTGCAATATGAATTTTGAAGGGCTACATGAATCTAAAGGAACAAAAACAGCTTCGATGTGGACCAACCTGTCAGAAAAATACTAAGAAAGGAGATAAAGAGATTTAGGGAGTGGTGATCACAGGAGATCCCACCCAGCTAAGTTTTTTGTTGTTGTTGTTTATGCTTATAAAGGCAGACAAATTCCTGAGTACAGGTCAGCCTTGGACAGAGCAAGGTTAGGCCCTGGTGTGGTAGAAATGGTAGTTTCAAGATGGGGCCCCACCCAATTAGCTTATCCTGTGTGCTTAGCAGAGACAGGCAGATCTTTTGCAGTGAATTCTTTTGCAGTGTTAAAAGAAAATGAGGGCTTGTTGGCTCCTAAAAATTAAGAGGCTGGAGTCACAGGGTACTATTTCGAAGGATAATCAAAAGGAAACCTGGAGTAAATGACTGGATAGATATGTAAAATAAAGTCTGGATTTATGATCGGCAAGCCTGATATAGCTGTCTCCTGAGAGGACCGGCCAGAGCCTTCCAAATACAGAGTCGGATGCTTGCAGCCAACCATTGCACTGAGTGTGGGAGGAGCACTATCCCCAATGGGAGGAGCACTGAAGGAACAGAAGGGGTTTGCAACCCCATATGAAGAACAAGTATCAACCAACCAGACTCCCCAGAGATCTCAGGGACTAAACCACCTACCATGCAGTATACATGTCTCCTGTTGCATATGTAGCAGAGAACAGCCTTGTCAGGCATCAATGGGAGGAGAGGTCCTTGGATCTATAAGGTTGAATAGATGTTCCAGTGTAGCAGAGTGGGTGAGTGGATAAAGGAACACACTCATAGAAGCAGAGGGAGGAGGGATGGGATAGGGGGTTTCCAGGAGGGGGAGAAACCGGGTAATGGGATAACACTTGAAATGAAAATAATGAGAGAGAGAGAGAGAGAGAGAGAGAGAGAGAGAGAGAGAGAGAGAGAGAGAGAGAAATTGAGAGAAGCTATCTAGAGGATTTTTTAGATTAGCAAGAGAGAACTGCTTGGAGAACTGTCTTGAGCAGAGAACAGCAAGAGAAAGCTGTCTAGAGAGAGCTGCCTGGAGATCTCCAGAGCAAGAAAGTAGAACAGAGAGAAAACAGACTGGAAAGCTGTCTCCAGCAGAACATAGGTCACCAGCTTGGACCCACAATTTGACTTCGAATTGTTTTTGCTGCTTCCGGACAGCCCTTCTCTCAGAACCCCTCTCCAAGCCGAGGTTGGTCCTTGGCCTATGCCTGTGATTTTAAGCATAACTATGCCAGTTATGAAACTTTATTTTATTCCCAAAAGAAAGACATTATTCATGAATGACTTTATAAAGAATCATAACTAAGGACTCAGTATCAATGTCACAGATAAGCAGAACTGTTAGCAAGGCAGATGATGAAATAAAGCCCCAGCTTGGGGTGGAGGATACTGCAACATGCTTTGCAAGAATAATACTAGTGTAAGACACTCAGAATGTCACTTGAGCTTGGAGAAAGGCATGGGACACAGGTGATGGTTATAGGAACCTGATAGACTGAGCAGTTTACATGTTAATCTTGCTTAGTATTCATAGCTTCCAGGGATGGTTTTAGATACATAATTGCTTTTAGAGCCCAAGTTTTGCTAGATTAGGGTCAGCTCAGGTACTATTTTACTGCCCTGCCTAGTCCTCCAGGCTTCTCCAGAGTGATGGAAGCTCAACTCCCTTTATCTATCTCCCTGGATCTTTTTATTATTCTTTGGCATACCTAGGGGCTATTATCTTGGCTTTTACTTTTCGCCTATTACAAAGAGGAAAATTTTCAGGCCCCTTATTCTTCCTCCAGAAGACACTATTAACTAAGTCGTGGTCTTTTTCCCAGTAGCCACTCCTCAAATGGGTAGAACTAGCACACAAGGACTTTAGGCCTGGAAAGGGCTGTGGCAATTCTTTTCCATATCTGGAGATGCTGACTGTAGTAAAGGAAGCTTTAGGCCCAGTGGGGATTCGATTCCCAGTGCTCTCATTGAGAAGTATGTGGTACAGGAAGCCTACTTTCTCTTCCTTTTGCAGAGGGAGGGGTATGTACTCTTTTCTTCTTTGCTTCCTGGGGTAGATGGTAGGATAAGAGTATAGTCACCCAGTAACTGTAGAGTGCTATGAAAATGATCACTGTTGCTTTTCAGGTCCTATTTGATCTTTGCCCCAGCATGGTCCTTCTAGTCTAGGAAAAGCTACACATTTCTGCTGAATGGAAAAGACATTTGCAAATGCCACCCTCTTCCCATGGCACATGTAGTTCACAGGGAGAATCAAAGATAGAGGCTATACATTAAGTAGGGCTGGGGCCAAGTCTAGATTCTTCAGCTGATGTCTATAATTTTCATTTTATTTTAAGCTACTGTTTTTCATGAACAAATAAGTATTGGAAATTTTCCCTGCGGTGTTTTATTTTATTCACCCAAGAGTTGTGCAAGGGAATAATTGTCTCTCACTTAGCATGAGGCATCTGAAAAGTTGAAAGCTACTACTAAGTCAATGGGTATATAAGAAGTCTAGATGTGTCTCACTTCATTGCTGCTCAAGCTCCTCTTTTCCCACAAGCTCTGCTCCCAGCTAACAGCTACAAAGATTTAAATAACCTCGGTCCTTGTGTTTAGCAGATGTTGATTTTACATGGCTGACAGCTTGGAAGAGAAATGCTATCAATTATCTCTGAATCCAAAGTGTTCTCAACATCTTTCCTTTTGTTTTATAACTTCCCCAGTCTTTTGTATTATTCTTTTATTCTTTTATTGTATCAAAAAATAAATCAAGAATTCTGATGGGCCATAGGGGGGAGAGAGAAAGAGAGAGGGAGAGAGAGAGAGAGAGAGAGAGAGAGAGAGAGAGAGAGAGAGAGAGAGAGAGAGAGAGAGAGAGAAACACTGAAAATGGTTATCTTGGCTTCAGAGCATCTCTATATTCTTCTTGGAGCAAATATAGACCATGAAAGGAGTAAAAATATATGTAGAATGGAAACCCAGAAACAGAAAGCTCCAACGTCAAAGTCACCCAGTCCTTGAAGGAGGTGGGTGGGGGGAGCTCAGCTGCTCTTTTAGCTTTTCTTCTTCTCCCATATTTCTTGTAGCAGATTCCATTTTTTATTACCAAGAATGGGATATTTTTCAACAAGGAAGCCTAGGCCCTGAAAGCAGCCAAGGATGGAGATGGGATGACATTTAGCATCACAGTAGTATCCCAGGCCCCGAATAGGGCATGAAGCAAATTAGTTTGGGGGCCACAGCAAGAGAGTGTTTTTTATAAACATAACCTAATTGTGTTACTTCAAAGTCCTGAAGCTTATTGCCCTGCTTAATGATGCATCATGTTATTTATAGGGTGGTACAATGAGACTTCTATTGATTTAATGCACTTCCTTAAAGACTGTCATTGTCATAGCCATAAAACGGAGCTATTCCCTGACAACTCAATTATGTCCTCTGAGCCTATAAACTAACCATACCCCACACAGCTGCATGCAGGCAGCAGGCAGGGAGCAATCACAGCTAGGGATGCAGAGCCCCCAAAAAGCAGAAAGAAAGACTACAGATCTGGCCAAGGTAGATTCAGGGGTTCTATCTCAGAGGCATAGTCAGCAGCTGACAAGCACTGAAAGATGGCAGGAAGCAACTTCACTTTGCCTTGACATGTGGAGCTATGTGACTTAGCAGAGACTTCCTCCTTTCATTGAACTTTAATTTCCACAAGGGCAAACTGGAGGGCTAAATCAATGATGACTTCAAGGGCCACAATGTTCTGTGGTTTGTGTTTATGACTTATGGGTTTCCTGTAGCTGGGTTGTTAAGTTCTATGGAGAAGATGTAAGCAGGTTTGTATCGTCAATCCTTACCATTTGTAATCAAGAGCCTTTCTCTTACAATTAATTGATACCAATAATATTAACTATAACAGAAAGCAGTGTAATATAGCTGGAAGAAGGTAAGGGAAGGAAAGGAAAGGAAAGGAAAGGAAAGGAAAGGAAAGGAAAGGAAAGGAAAGGAAAGGAAAGGAAAGGAAGAAAGAAAATGGCTTTTGTAGGTAGACAGTTCCTACATTGGTTCTGCTATTCATCAGCTGTGTCTCTATGGGCAGTTGACTCAGCATGTCTGAGACTTGGTTTCTCAACTGTGAGACTCCATTTTTTTTTTTTTTGGTTTTTCAAGACAGGGTTTCTCTGTGTAGCCCTGGCTGTCCTGAACCTCACTTTGTAGACCAGGCTGGACTTGAACTCAGAAATCCTCCTGCCTCTGCCTCCCAAGTGCTGGAATTAAAGGTGTGCGCAACCACCGCCTGGCAAGACTCCATTTCTTAAGTACACTGACCTATCAATGTGTGCTTTCTAGGAGATATCTCAATGGTTAAAGTGCTTGCTGTACAATCAGCAAGCATGGGGACCAAGGTTGAATCCCTAGCACCTATGTAAATGCTAGGCAGGCAGAGCAGGCTGCTATAATCCAGCAATTGGCAGGTAGAAAACAGGAGGTTCCCTAGTATGTTGGCTAATTAAGTTAGCTGGATACATTAACTTAGGTTCAAATGAGAGATGCTGCCTTGATGAGCAAGGTGGAAATAGTCAAGGAGAACTCATGTCAGCTTTGGTCCTCCACACGTGAATACACCTACACACATACACAGGCATACATTTATATTCATGTGAAGAAACATACACCACACATACACACACATACACACACATACACACACACACACACACACACACACACAGAAAGAATAAAATGCAACCTTACATACATGTGATATTTCCAACTTTGTAAAATGCTAGTCTGTACATCACCTCCCTCTTTATATGTGGTAGGTACATAGAAATACATTTCACAGGAAGGGAACATTGAGGACACAAGGGATGATTTTCCAAATGTCAGTGTCAGACACTACTCTTCTGCACTAGCCCACCTTAGGTTGAAGGAAATAAAAATCTATTGACAGCTGAGAAGCAGGGAAATTGAAGATGTGGCGTCTCTCCATGAGACTAACAGCCCCTCTGTGGGGGACACATGTTACTGTCTCCTGGGACTTGAGAAGCAGGACTGACAGTTCTTCTTGGCTTCTCCCAAGAAGCCCAAAGAGGAGGCATCATGGAGATACCACTCCCTATCCTCTGCCTTTATCTCTGGCAAATATCTCAAGGGGAAAGAATGTTTAAAACCAAAATAAAGCGGAACGAGCCTACAGTATAAGAAAAGAGTTCTAACACTTGAATGAAAGAATCTTGAGGCAGCATGTTCCCTCACCTCGACCATCGTGAAGTGAAACTCAGAGAAAGCCAGGGAATTGCCAAAGCCCACCCAGCTCACAGACAGGAGAAGAGAAATGGGCTCTGGTGTTTCATCAGTTGCCGTTCCTCTGCACCACTTCTGGCCATCACCTTCGACAAGCCCCACCCCTGACACTTACCTTTCTGATACTGGAGCCAGAGCTGCTGCTGGACCTTCTTGCTGGGAAAATGGATGATGCAGGTGAGCTCAGAGCCATACAGAGCCTCTGCAATGTAGTGGGAGCCATAGTGCTGGATGAAGGAAAGCAGCTCATCCCGACTGCTCTCTTTGGTCAGGATCTTTAGGACGTTGGTGAAGCCTGGAGAGACAGGGGCACATGTGAGTGCTTAGACATCAGAACTTGGTAGCTAAAAAACTGTATGCCAGTAATGGCTCTTCCCAGCTGGGATATGTGGCCTTCACTCTTATCACGGTGGCTGCAGGCTGTCATCTCTAGGTTTACATGCTTATAGCAAAGGCTTACTTTCACTGCCGGATAAGGTGACATAGTGGAACCCGTCAGGAGTAGATGACTTGCCAACCTACGTGATGGTCACTTAAGGACACAACCAGAAGTTGAGATGAGGCCTATGATTGAACAGCTAATGTATACCAGACAAGATAGACCATTAAATGCTTTTATTCTCTTAGTCCAAACGCTGCAATGTTGCCCACCACACCTCCAATTAACCTAATGAGAAGCCAAAACTTAAAGACGGTATGTAACACATTTTGGCTCTGCAGCTAACAGAGCTTATAACAAACTGATTCAGTCTTAGAACAACTGAATCAAAATATTCATTATTTTGTTTTCACTCCAAGTAAATTGTCTGGAGTCCCTTTGTTGCTCTTGTCCCAGCCCAGTACAGATTCCATATCAGCTCTAGGTCCTTGCTAACTCATTCATCTTCCTTTACCCCCTTGCTCTTGTTTCCTGAAACAGTGGATACTTTTTCTCTACTGAGATTGCCATGGAGTTTTCTGGCTGCTTGCTGTACTGTTGCAGTGCACAGCTCGGCTCAGACTGCTGGACCTAGGATAGGGCTGGTTGAGCCATGACCCAGGAGCTGCTGTTCCTCATTCACTCTTCTTGTGCTTGCCTTTGAGAATGGGAGACTGGTTCCCTCACCATTCAGCTACTACCCAATTCTCTCCACAGCATCCAACAGAGCTTTGGTATGGGAAATGCCTTGGAAAGCTTGAGAAGGAATAATGACAGCCCAGAACACACTGCCTTGATTTTCAAACTTGGAGCATTTAGAGAACAGTAAATGCCGGGAAGGGCTCTCAGTAGATCAGGTCCCCATCTACATTGAAGGATAAATCATCTAGAATCCATGCAGTTGTTATGAATTCTCTTTTCAGGTATCCCATAAACTGGAGGAGTCTGCAGCACCCTGCAGTTAGACTTGAGCTGACGCTACAAGTGAAGCCCAGACTAACTGTCTCTGACTGTTGTCACCATTCATTTTTCTTGGCATTATTTCTTCTTCATCTAAAAAAGCCTATGCCTTTTAGATCCTTAAATGCTCCTGTCCTCCTCCCTGCCACTAGATAATGTCCCATGACTATATCTGGGCCTACAGGAATGCCTGGGTCATCTCCTATAACCCAATTTGTATTCAGTGAAGCCTGGGCTTTCTATCACTGTTTCTTCTTTTAGATACTTGCTGTACCCCAAGAATACACTGTCCCTGTACATGAATTTACCCCTTCCCAAGACACACCCATGCTTAAAGATACTATGAAGTCACCCCTTTCTTAGAAACCTATTCTTGTGTGGAACACCCACCTCTTCTTTCTCTCCCCTAACACCACACTCTGAAGGATTACCAGTTTTACAGATAAAAGGCCTCCTTATCTGTCTCTAAATTCAGAAATGCATTTTTTCTGTACCTACCCCTGTCAGGCACACCACCAGCTCCTGGAGCCCAACAAATACCAGCCATAGTTATTATAAAAAGACCCAATGCCACATCAAAGTGCAAGCACCTCTCCTACATTGAAAATGAGCTCCAATTTGCCAACATTTGATTTACAAGGAGCTTCCAGGAACATCATTACTGATTAATTAAAGCAGGGTACACCTTTGTAGTTCTAACAGGAACATCACAGTTATATTCACAAGTGCAGGGTGAGGGGGTGGAAGGGAAACAGAAATAGAATTCAAAGAAAGGGTGCTTGATTAGAACAACCTCTCTCCATCAACCTGTTAACTCATGCAACTGGGTAATTAATACAGTGGGATTAATAATGAGATGGTTTCTGTTAAGTGATAAGTGACAATGCCTAGGAGATGTCCTGTGGCTCCTTAGCTAGGCAGACAAAAATACAATCAAAATGCCGGCTCTGTTTTCTTTTCTGGCACTGACTGGCTGTGTGACCTTGGGCTGGTTGCTTAACCTCTTTGACTTCTAGTTTCTTTATCTGATGACAGATAGGTTAGATTATTACCTTCCCTTGTGGGACTGCTGCAAGCCACAAGACATGAAACATTATAACATGCTTGACAGATGTCGGCAACAATCACGGTTTGTACTTCCCAGAGGGTAAAGTCCTCCCAGCCCCAGGATGAAAGAGCCCCATTTTGCTGATGACTAAAGTAGTACTGAAAAACAAAAGTAATGAAAGAGAGAAGAACTCAAGAAATAATTAGGGGACCCATGGACAATAAGCCAGTGACAGTGTTGTCAGAACCAGAGTAGAAACCGCCTGGCTAGGTGTCCTCTTCCCAGGCACTACTATTTAATACCATATTCTCCAGTTCTCATTTATCTTATTCTTTGATCAATCATGGACACCAACAATGATACTCTTAGTTTCTGGAGAAATTGGGATAAACAGATCCCATGCTTTGTCTCCAGTTCTCTGGTAGACAGACATGATTCAGATACAAATCAGATACTTTGGTAGTACTTCCCTGGAGGTATTCCAACACCTGGGATTTCTTGCTTTTTTTTTAATTTATTTTTTTTTTGTTTTTTTATTTTTATTTTTTTTTAGAATGGAGAGTGGAGGAGGCTCCAAAGAGTTTAGTGTGGACAGCCTAGGCAGGGAGAATGAGGCAGAAGGTATGGCAAGTGCAAAGCCATGAGCAAAGAAGTCCCATCTCAAAAACTACAAATTACACTCCCTGCTGGAGCTCAGGGCTCACCTGAATAAAGAATGATAGATGCAGGTGCATATGGTGGTAAAGATTGTAGCTGCATGTTATTGCCATAATGGCCAAGGAAAGAAACAAAGAGAAAATGGAGGAGAGAAGAAGGTGCAATCACAAGCCAGACACACTTCTGGAACACAAATATTGCTTAGGTTACTGTTTCTCTCCTTCCTGTGGTCATACTTCTTCACCATCTCTTTTCCTTCTGTGCCATACTGTCTCACTGTTTTCTTGTCCCTACTGCAGGGTGCTAACATCACTGTATGCTATGTTGTCCTATCTAGATGCTTTTTCATGATTTAATGCGAGCCAGGGTTTAGGGCATCCTTATCCCTTGAGACCATGTATTGTGTGAGGGTAAGTCCTTGGGTTGCCAGCTGGGCAATAGTCCTCACCTGCTGAGAGGGTGATGGTACTCAACTTCACACGATAGAGGTTGCTCCGGACACGCCACTGTTGCACCATGGGGTAACCCATGGCCTCGTCATACCTGATGTCTCCTAGAGGGAGAAATAAGATGGCCACATGAGCTCAGAATGAAGAAAACTTAGAACAGTACACACTCTGCAGTGTAGGGCTCTGCTTTACTGGCCACCTCTACAAAGTGAAAAGAAGCTTGGTCCTGACTGTTGCTTTTGTTAGAACTGACCACTTTACCAGTTCTGTACCACCATGCTTTTTAGCTGTATCTCTGTGTTTCTCTTTGGCTTCTAATGCCTCTCTACCTTACAGGCAAATGGTCAATGTTGTATCCCACCTACCCAAGGCCATTTGAGACTTATCATGGACATTAGACATCTCAGTTTCTAAGATTTCCCATTCGACATTGCAGCTATCCATCGTTGTCTTATCTCAGGGGCATAATGTGAGACTTGAATATGGTAGCAGAATCGAAAGCTCTTTTAGAAAGAGACATTCTGTGCCTGTGGGCCTGTAGACATGTAGGGGACAGGAGCATATTTTCTTTGTCTCAGACTATTTGTTTTACTGTACTGCAGCTGATTTTTACATTGAAGAGCAGCACTGAACAGTTACAACAGAGACCTCTTGAAAGAACCCTATATGTGCCATATACCCATCCCTACCCTGCTGTAGGCCATTGGTTGTTAATATGGGTATTTATAAGCACTATGTGGCAAATGTGTATACCTACATACATTTTCCCAATTCAAATAAATGAGAAACACTGGCTAAACAAACTAAACATTTTTTAATCTTCACCACATTATAATAAGGCCCTGTGAAGATGCTGCTATTCATGGAGCCTTCTTTCTATAGAGAGATCTTTAAGAATGCATGTTCCATAAAATACATTACAGAAATTACAGGTATTGTAGTGATGCAATGTAAACAAAGAAGAAATGCAACAAAAATGATGACAAGCAGTTAACACCAGGTAACAGATCCAGGACAAAAAAAAAATACTGCTTTCTGATTTGTATCTATCTCCATTTTTAAAAATTTCCACCCAAAGTTCTGCATTCTCTCTTTCTCATAATCATGAAAAAATGCATTATAACAGAAACGCTAGTCATGTTATCAGTTATTAGTGTTGTTATGTATTTGTGCTTTCCTATGCCTCTGCAAATAGCAGGCACATTCCATATCCTTTTCTCTTGTCCCCTGGTGAGGAGGCACTTAAAGAGATATTTGATACAGAGATTAAAATGAGAATCTCATTGGAACAAATGATTTCTTCCTGGACATTTCTGTAGTATTAAAGTTGTCCATTATTGTCAACTATTTTTTTTCCTCCGTCTTTAGCCTTTTCAGGAATAATATAATTTTAGATGCTTTCATTTTCATCTAAAATATTCATGATCCCCTAAGATACGTCCATTGAAGTGAGAATTTTTAGTTATAAATATGTCCTGTTTATCTGCTCTGTCTTACCTCCTTGTGTGATGCTAGGGAGGAAAGAGAGATTGGATGGAAGGAGGAAAGAGAAGACTATGCATCTGACCCAGTGCAGAGAAATTAGTCTACTCAAGGATTCCCTGACACTGGACTCCAGGCAGCTTCTAGTCCCTGTCCCATATGCTACTGCCTGGCCATGCTCACAGCTGTAGTGTGCAGAGAAGCAGTTAATAAACAATGAGGCCTCCCCTCTGATACAAGATAGCTTAACATTCTGATGTTGGCTGTTAAAAAACAAAAAAACAAAAAACCTTTTCTAGTGTGATATGGTGCTCAAAAGCATGGAGGTGCCTTATGCTTATCAAACGATTTATAAAACTAACTTCACTGCTTCTCATTCTATCCTGGACCTCCTTCATAAGTAGCCATTCATTACTCTGTCCCTCATTTCACATCTGGAATATAAACTTGTCTAGTAGAAGGTTGGGTTCTTGACATCAAGGGCAAGGGCTCCATTGTTTGCAGTTCTCCTACAGGATCCAGAATGGATCTCAGCATTCAGTTGGATTTTTATAGTTTCCTAGCTGGAATACTTTCTCTGTATTCTTGATCAGGAAACTACGCCTGGTTCTTTCTCTACCTACCCTCATAGTCCGTGTGCAGTTCCCCACTTGTAGAAAGGTGATGAGATGAAGCTCTGGTGAGAAGATGACTTTGCCATGTTAATTATATTTTAATGATTTATTTTTACTTTATGTGTGTGGGTATGTTGTGTGCATGTATGTCTGTGAATAATGTGTACAGTGCCTATAGATACTTGAAGAGGATGTTGGATGCCCTGAAACTGGAGTTAGAGATGGTTGTGAACTATCATGGTGGTGTTCGAAAACAGACCCTGGTCATCTGCAAGCATAGCCAGTGCTTTTAACTACTGAGGCATTACTATTGTCTTTGGTAATTTTTTTTAAAAAACAATTATAGCAAACATAGCAATTCCTTTATCAAGAAACTTTCAAATGTCCTTGAGCCAATACATAGAGTTATAACAATCTGTACAATTAAAATTACAAAGAACCATAGTAAACCAAAAATCTTATATGCATGATCTTTATTCCTTACTATATTTTTGATTAAAAAAAACCTGCCATTATATTCCTGTTGCAAAGATGGGCACTGCCCAAGAATATACAACAATCAATGATGGATCAGGTCTTTAGACAACTTTCCTATGGACCATGTGAAGAAATGGCAGTTCTTACAAAGGGTGAGCCTCCCTTAAGGGAGTTTTCCAAAGAGACATATATCTCAAGGATATAATAGACTAGACCTGATGCCCAATCAGTGGAGAGAATTCAACTAGAATACTCTATGTCACTTAGAATTTCTATGATCATAGGAAGGGGAAATTAAGGAAAGCATAGAAGTCTTTAACACACTTTACAGAAAGTTTTTCATCTGTGGGTTCATTTGATCTGAATCTTCTTTGAAGTGGGACAAGTCTGGGAGGTAGTATAAGATAATAGATTAAGGCATCCACTTTGGAGTCCAGACTAATTAGGCTTAATCCCTGATCATAATTTATGCTGTAGCTATGCAACCTTGGAAGAGTATATGGCCCCCTTAGCCATCTGAAAACAGAGTAGCAACACTCTTGCAGGATCATGTTGGCTGAAAAACAGAAAAGACCTTGCCTCCCAAGAACACCTTCCATCCATGTGGGGTTTTCTCTGTCAATACCATTTTACAGAAAAGGCTCATGGTAGTTAGATCCTTTGTTCTTTGTCACTCAGATCTTTTGAGTGATGGAGGGGTCTGTCACATCGCAGGATAATTCCTGTGGGACAATCCTCTAATTGTCAGGATTCAAGGGTGGCCATCCTGGTTAATGTATACTACCCAACTATTCTATCACCAAAGTAGAGTTCATAGGCTTATAGAATCAACCCCCCCCAAGAAAGAGGTACCAGAATAACTGGAAGATGATACGGAAGATAAGAAACACACCCTGGGTGAAAATAGAAAAACTCTGGCACCTCAGAAGAGTGGCTGTGAGTCTGCAGAGGTCTGAAAGGTGCATCTTACCAGTGAGAAGCTGAAGGTCTGGAAGAGGCTCAGAGAGAACCCCCCGGCATTGCTCTTCCACCGGCAGCGGGATCACCAACAGCCCATCTGCCAGCTGGGGAAAGTCCTTGATGAAGTTGTTCTCCCTGTAGGGTAGAGCAAAGAGATTGAAGAGTAGAGGAAGGGAACATGGCAATGGTGGGGCAGGAAGGCAGGAACCTTGTCAGAACAGGCTGAGTGGCCTCCATGTAACACTAGCTTTCTGAATCATAGCTCTGACCACGGGGTACAGAAAGCAGGCAGGTTGGGCATCAAAGCCTGGAGCACCCACTGACTAGCTCCTTATTGTTTCACTTGCAACCAGAGTTTCCACTCCTTTAAATGAGGCTTAGATCTCAGGGCTGCTGTAAACACTTAATGGGATCAAGCTGTCAGTTGTTTAAGATGTCCTCTGAGGCTCTATAAACTATATATTTGGCTGTTAAGCATCCCTTTGCATAAGCAATGACAGGGGGTACACCCGGATGTGAGGGAACTGAGCATCAAACAGTGTTTGAAGCAGGAAACAAAGCTAAACTGAAGAAAAGAAAGTTCAGAAAAATGCATGTGTGTTAAGCTAGAAGGAATTCTGGAAATACTTTGGCTCAGACAAATCTGGACGACTAAGGTCTTAAGAAAGGGAATAGCTTGCTTAACAACAACCAGTAGATTGGACGCAAGCCAAGATCTCTTTGCTCTCAGACTAGGGCTTTTTGCCTTACCCTAACTTCATACGGGCCTGCCTCCAAGTGATCCACAAGACAAACCTCTAGGTGACCCAGGAATCCTGAATCCTGGATAGATATGGTTTAAGAGGACAGATCTCATTCTAGACAATAGACTGACCTAAAAATGGAACAGCCGGCCACGAGACATAGGAAGCTTGCTGACACTAGGAGAGTGTAAGCAAGGAAGGTGACAGCCAGCTGGAAAGCAGCGTACCAAGGGCATTTCCCTATTTAACCTGACTTGTGAGATCACTTCATGTTCAGAGACCCTCAAAGTTAGAAGCACTAATTATAATCTGCAGAGGGAGGAGGAGAGGGAGAGAAAGAACAAAAGGAGGAGAGTGTTTATACCTTCCCTTTGCCACCTGGCACAGGCACCCTTGAAGTGAAAAATCAGAGAGAAATACAAAAATACCTGATGCTAAATCAAGGCATTTAATGCCTGGACTCAAGGCAGTTCACAAGCAGCTGAGAAACTGCCTACTGGGTCACCTTCTCATCTTTACTGCATATGCTCACACCATTCCCCAGAGATGTTTGAAGTCTGTCACCAGTCCATTCCTTCACTTAGTGAAAATGTTCTTTAAGGCTGGATCCAGAGAAGGTGATGTTATCCCTACCTTAAACATCTCCAGCATCACCATCACCTGCTCCATCATTCTCATTGCCATCTCTTTTATTCATTGCATCTTTAGTTTGCTCAGTACTAGCAAAATACTTTACATATATCTTGGTATTTAATCTTTAGCATGGCTCTTGAGCTAGTGTTGTATGTAAAAAACCAAGAAGCAACAATGAGAGTCTAGGTTGATGAAAACAGAATCTAAAACCAGCTTTAGCAGAATCTGGGCCTCTTTTCAGGGAATACATGTGCACTGTGGTGAGTTTCCTAGCTACTCTTGCTATATAGCACAGTATTTTGTGGGTACATTATGTCCATCTGTAGAATCACATGATCTGCTGATCTGGGAGCCACAAACAGCACAGGGTATGGAGATATCAGCTTTCCAGGTAATGGAAATGCTACACTCAAGATAGCAGCAGTGAAGTGGTTGCTGAGACTACAGATCTTTCATTAAATGTGCAGTAAAATGGAAGCATGTCCTAGACTGGTCACATAACCCTGAGGTGAGTACTATAGACCGAATGATCATCAATGTCCCTTGTTCTCCAGATCTTCTCAACCTGTTAAGAGAGAGAAACATTCCCATGCAGTAAAACCAGTGAGCTCCTTATAAGGCATTCTGGTTGGATTGTAGGAAACCCTTCATCATGTGACCCACAAGTACTTGATTTATAGGTAGGAGAAACTAATTGTAATGGCTCTGAACATTGGTCTCCAGCTCTCCCACATGACATCCTACCAGAGTAATCAGGGACAAAGCTACTAAATTTCAATTTTCTCTTCTATAATACAAGGATCATAAAAGTTTCCCAGTTTGCTATAGAGGAAGAGTAGAAATGACTTTCTTTAGCATGTACTGTCTGTCAGGCACCCTGGTAAGCACTTTACCCAACTGTATGAAGTAGTTGCTGTTAAATCCCCCAGGGTAGAGATGAAAATTTTAATTTAAAAGAACTTTTACAACTCAAGGCCATAACATTGCAGGTTTGAGGTCCTGGGTAGTGAGGTCACAGATTCCATACTTCTCATCTCAGTAAGGTAAGGGCTGAAAGTCCTGCCCTTGGATGGACAGACTGAAGTCCTCAGAGTCATAAAAGTGTCATTGCTTGAGATTCCCAGACACCAAACAGGTCTAGGAAGAGAAAAGGGCCTGTGGCATCTTACAACCTGAGTGCTTGCAAAGACTGTTCTCATTGAGAGCTCAGCATTTCTCACTCTGCGGTGGGCATAACCTCATTCTTCTGCTTAAGCAATAGGGAGAAGTTGGCTCCACAAAGTGACAAGTTTCCTCCAGTGATTTACTGTCTGAGCACATTTGGTAATCAGGCTTTGGAGGGATATTTATTTCTTTAGGCTGGAGGTTCTCTGTATATCCATCAACTTCTTTACATGTTTTTAAAACAGCAGAAAAAGGAATACATATCAACTAGTATCCCTCATTCACCTCCTCCAATCCCTGTGCTCCAAGTCAGTCTTCTGACATCTGATATCAGTGGACAACAGAAAGATGTACAAGGGCAACCCCAAGTGGCAGGAAACATGGTTTAAGGTGTCTTTCCTTCCATAAACAGTTCCCTCTGAGTTCCAGAAAGAAACATGATAAAGCTTATGAGGGAGGAGAAGAAGGATTCAGGTAGCATAGAAAGCTAAGAGTGAGGCACACTGGCAAGGATGAAGCGCAGAATAACAGCATAGCCACTCTTTTCTGGGCAATAAATCCATTCCTGGCTGTCTGGGCAATGGCTACAGTCGTGCATGACCTCCGCCAGCAGAGGGCGCCCAGGACCTTCACATCAGCCTGCTCTCGGCCTAGGCAAAACAGAGATGGGGAAAACAGCCTTGGGAATGTTGTGCTGGGAAGAGAGAACCCTAAGAAGAAAGCTGAGAGAGCCTGAAAGTCCAAGACTGAGCAAGGGACCCAGAGGTGGCATATGCTGGCTCAACATGTGACTATCAAAAGCAATTCTGCTCTTTACCTCTTATGATCTTCTCTCTCTTCCTCTCATCCGCTCCCCCCCACTCAGTGTGTGTGTGTGTGAGAGAGAGAGAGAGAGAGACAGAGAGAGAGAGAGAGAGAGAGAGAGAGAGAGAGAGAGAGGAGAGAGAGAGAATGAGAGAGAGAGAGAGGCAGTATTAGTCTAATTTTAAAGGTGAGGAAACAGGTACTTTAGTTGGGAAGTGACAGTAGCCACAGCCCATGCTAACCACTCTGGTTTGTAGCTTGGTGCCTGCACTAAGCAAATTTATGTTCAACTGAGTACTCATATTCAGAAAAACAGCCAGGATGGGGTCTGCTCTCTTGATCATTGACTCAGTCAGGGACAGTTTTAGAGATGAGAGCAAGAAGCACTCATGAGAACAACCACCACAGAGCATGCTTTCATGCATGTGCATTTGGGTTTGATAGTTTATGTCTACGGAAATATATCATGTAAGTGAATAATGTTATTTCAAATTAGCAAGAGGGTCACTGTTTAGACTAATGTCTTCAAAATGCAGCCATGTCCAAGGTAAATCTCAACTGATATTATACAGAAACAACTCAGCAAAAATTTTAAGCACATCCTAGAACTCTGACATTGAGTGGGTACCCATTCTCCCTGCAAATCTGCATGAATTCAAGTCCTGTTTTACACATGATCAGGGCTACAGCAGAAGGGGAGTACTGGATGTTCCTCCACTGAAGAAAACCAAGAAAGAATAAGGATGCTGTAGTACTGTCTAGAGGAATAACGGTGCTGTATTACAGTCTAGAAAGTCCCACATAATCCAGCCCCTGCTGACTCCTGCTGCCCATTCAGGACCAACATTGCCAGGCTGTACTTACTGTCCCTTTCATGGGACAGGCTCCAACACTATAGCCCCCAGCTGGATGTGTCCCCTCTCTGGGGAGGTTTTGCCTTTTTTCAATGCACTTGGACAACTTTTGTTCATCACTCAGACCACACAACAGGCCAATACTTTTACAAAAATGACTCAGATTACATCTGTCACACACATTTCTTCCAAGAAAGGCTTTAAATTTTTTTTAGCCAAAGATCCACTCATGGAAAACCTCTATTTCTCACTGGACTGCAGGCTCCATGTGTCTCCAAACAATGCATTAAGACTCTCTGAGGGCCAAACTATGAGAATGAGAACAGGTGAGTCAAGTACAAATGTGTGGTGAGACTCTCTTGATAACACGAAAGAAACAAAAGATAGCAGCATGCACACAGCTCCTAACTTTAGATAGATACATCTCTGATGCTTCACTGTCTAGAATGTTTCCTCACCAGAGAGTTATTAAAGATTTGAGTTTAGCCTTTCTACAAGATGATTCAAAATACTTTGTTAGGCTGACTGATTAAAATGTCATGATTGTGGAGAATTTGGATGTTAAAATACAGAGTTCAATTGTCTAGGGCTATCTTTCTTCACTTCTAGAGCAATTCATTGGCTATTTATGTCTTACCTAATATTTTGCTATCAGGTCAAACCTTCTGAAATACATTATCTTGAATGACCATTAGTTTCCATCAATCCAAAAGCTATGAATGTCATCAGACAGCGTCTGACATCGATAGCACAGATTTCCCACATGTTACTGTAGCCTGCTTTCATGATGTTTCCACCAATGCTTTTGAATAAACGTCTTTATTATTTTTTTTATAAAAACTTCATGAGACCATTTCCATGTTGGAATATGTTATTTGGAGAAAGTACCATGAAACTCATGTTCTCAGGCCATGATCGCCCTGATTTGGCTTAGGAATATTCATCTCTTACTCCCTTTGATGTGAAACGTGTTTTGCATCAACAATGCAGATGCTGTGGCTTCCATGAAGATTAGACATAAGGGGCTGAAGACTGATGAACTGAGGAAGCCAGGTGGGGAAACATGAGTTCCCTAAACAGCTGACATCAGGACTCAAGCATGCATTCATATGGAGGGTTGTTGGGTACATGGGGGGGGGGAGCTCGAAAATCACTTTTTCATAACAGTAGACTAGTGTCTCCCAGTTAAAATAAATCCTTCCTATTCCCTTTCTCTCCTGTATTGTGTTTGTGAATAGGTTCCTGAAGTTGTTGGTATCTGACTATGGAATGTGCAGAGCCTTAGAAGTCATAGCCACAGATTCAAATTCTATCTAAGAAAGTCTGTCTGTCTGTCTTTCTCAAATCATACATTAGGTTCTGAATCTCTTCAGGGTTTTAGACACAGTTCAGCCAGGGCCTGGTTCACATTATTCACCACAAAGCAGCTGCTGACCCATGTACAGAGGTGAGGGCAGATGTTTTGATCCTCCAGTGTCACCTGCAACTCAGCTCTACGTGACACTAAATCTACAAACAGCTCCAACTGTCTTTCTCCCCTTTGGTCAACCATGCTGCTAGGAAGGAGGGGCAGGGGAACTCCTACACACTTTCTCCCCACCCTTCCATCCCTGGCATTCCCCCCTGTTTCCCTTCCACTTCAAGAGTATAGGTGATGGTGTTTCTTCCCCCCACCCCCATCACCCACCCACCTACCCCTATTTCCCCACCTCTGGGAGAACACCCTCTCAGAGACAAAGGAGAAGGGAGATGGCATGAAGAACTCTGGAAGGCAGTGTTTAGAAGCCAGAAGCATCCCCTCTCAGTTCTTTGGAAATTAGCATTTAAATAGAGGCATTTGGGAGGTGAATCACCCTAGAGTCAGTCAGTGCTGTCTGCAGCCTGTTTTTGCTTGGAGAAGGCTAGGAGAAAGCTGGCCAAGGATTTTCAGTTTTCAGGCATGGGACTCACTGTGTCTTTCTTTCTATTCCTAGGCTGCTCAGAGCTTTCTAAAAGGGTACCATCAAACTCCTAATGCTAATGAGGATATCTACCTGACTTCAACTGTGTCCTATCCCTCACCTCCAAATGAACAGCCCTTCCGCCAAGAGAGAAGAGGCACTTTGGCTGAAATGTGGGGTCCTCGGTTTATTTTAAGAAACCACATGTGGTTCTTCCTTGGTTCTGCCACATACAGGATTTGAAGAAACCACTTCCCTTCTTTGGAATTGAGAAGACTCATGGTGGAGCTGATGCAAACTGTAGCATTTTGACTATCGGGGTCCTATAAATCTGGTGATTAATATTGGCTTAGCCACTTTTATCTTGAAACTTCACCATATCCAGGGAATAATTATAAATGATTTTCTCATGGTCTAGTGCTTGAGGTGTCAGGATGATAGGTCTCACTATGAAGTATTCCCTATAAAGTCCAGGTCAGCATAGAATTTGTAATCCACTTGTGTGAGTAATGGGATTACTGGTGTGTGCTGCCACATTTAGCTTCCTATGATGTCACTCTTAATACTGGACCTTAATTCAAGTTTTGGGTCAAGACACTCAATGAAGAGTCATGTTTTCATTCAAACTTTCATTCATTAATCAGTTCATCCTCTGAGCTCTATTGCGTTGAGACACTGGGGATACAGTAATGCTATTTTATATCTGAAGGCTTATGTAACTTACAGCCTATAAAGAAACATGTATTGAAAAATGCTTCGTGTGTGTGTGTGTTCCCAAGTTAATGTTTTTTCAAAAAGTTAAAGCAAGCTTTTTTTTTAAATCTCTCAAGATCATATTTCTCTGGAATAACACATACTAAATCAATGCCATCTATCTTTTGGTAGAAGAACAGATATCATCCAGAAAAGGAGGGACTCCTTGCTCAGCTTTGCATCTCAAAGAAGGCTTTGTAGTATCTCAAGCCAGACAGCTCCATGAGTAAAAACTCCTTTTTATATCAAAAACCATGCCTGGTCACCTCAGATCACTGTGTTTTATTTTAACATAGAGACATTGCAAGTAATGACCTTAAGGGAGTTCTGCTAGACAGGAAAAGAAATAGCCTTTCTTTCTGCCACTTCAAGAAGCTGCTGAAGAAGAAGGATAAAAGGCCAGAGATCAGTTGGAGATGTTCCCAAGTTCCTCATTCAGTCTCAGTCTTCTAGAAATGATGTGTTTTACACATGTACATGAAGGACAAGGGTGATAACCCACATGTATAAAAGACACACCAAAGGTTGGTTGCAATTTTTGGTGAACAACGGTGATGGAGTTTCCTTCCCCAGAGTCAGGGCATAATGTGTGGGGTTTGTAAGCCCCCTTCACTCCATAAAACAAGTACTTTCATGAGCGCCAAAACTAGATGATGCCTTTTCCTGTTTTGACTCACAGGGAACAGGAGATAAAGCTGTCAAGATTTCTTGCTCCCATGGAGGCAAGGATGCTGGAGAAGGCTGAGATTGAACCAAAGAGGATTTCAGCATGCGGAGACATCCATTGAGTGAGTCTTCCTGAGTGTCTCTCAGATAAAAATCAAAGTGGCATTTCCTTCAGGGGAACTGTCATAGGGCTCTTCTTTGTAAGAAGTGTCCTTGTGTTTTCTTAACATACAGTTCTGGTTCCTATGTCAGAACTCATACACTTAGCCAGTTGCAGCCGTTCTCTACGTTTCGGTCTCCTGACTCAGATCACAGATTTGGTTGGTTCCTCTCAAATCCTTTTTCTGGCAGGCTGACTCCAGGTTCTGATATGGAGCCAACGTTTCATAAACATGTGCCCTGACTAAGTCCCCATCCCTTCTCATAGGACTACAGGAACAGCTTGTTAATAATGCTATCTGCATGTAGCCATGTCCCCTCCAATTTTTTAACTGTCATGCAACCAGAGTGATTTTCTACAATGACTATCCTACTGGATCCAGTGATATACTTCAGCAGGTAAAGTTGCTAGCTACTAATGCTGACAACCTGATTCTGACCCCTGGAAAACATATGGAAGAAGGAAAACACATCTTCCAGCTACTCCAATGACTTCTCCATGTTCAGGTACACACACACACACACACACACACACACACACACACACACACACACACACTCACTCACTAAATAAAATATAAAAATATTAAAAATACCTCTGAATGCATGTATTAGTATATTCATATCCTGCCCCCACCATCACAACTCACCTTACACTGGCCATCTTATAGCAGCACAGACTTAACTGTAGGTCAAAACACTGGCATGGATTTCATATCTAAAGCCAAGATAGAAACAGGCTGCATTCTTCCCAGTTAATTACCTTGCAATCTCCAGTTCCTTAGAGATATCCACATTCCCTGCCTTTCTTCTCCATCTGTAGGTAGCCCTCTTCATTTGAGAACTCTGATTTTAACCTTGGCTTTCTTCTACTATAAAGACTCTTCTTATTTCACTGGGTTCAACTGGATCACATGAATAATCTCTCTAACTCTGCTCATCTGCCTAATGCCCATTTTGCCATGTAAGTTATTCATATTTCCAAGGATAAGGAAATGGACATCCTGGAAGCAACTTAAAGATTTCTCTTTGCTTCACCATCCGTGAGGACATTATCAACACTTCTCCTTTCTGAATTCTCTGACTTGTCACAGTCCTAATTTGAAACCAGCACCAGCATTTTCACATTATTCTGTTGTTCCTGGTCATTGACTGACTCCTTCATTGGACCACAACTGCCTAAGGGCGGGAACCATGTATGTCTGTCTCATGAATTGTGCTAAGGATCCAAAAAACTAAAGTAGTCACTGATGCATACACATGGGGGACTCAATATGTGTTTACTCAATGAATAAACAAAGTATTCAGCTGCAGCCTATTAATCTCCCTCCAGTTGACTGGATTATTGCCTTAATCTTCTGCTCTATCTATTCCTCCTTTTTCCCCTCCCCTCTCTCTCCCTTGCTTCTTTCTCCTTGATAACTAAGGAATTTCTAACCTAGCATATAATAGCAAATCTTATTTAAAATTCTTTACATTTATATATTAATTTACTCGATGCCTTTGAAAGTCAGAGAACAACTTGTAGAAGTCCGATCTCCCATGATCCTGAGCATGGAGCTCAGATCCTCACGCTTGCTGTCTTGCTGACTCCCAAGTCTGTTTAAAAATTAGTGACTATTGATTATTTACAATATGCTAGTAATTATTCTAAGGGCTCCGAGCATACTTTTTATTTTACATGTAGAGTAACTAAGCAGTATGTTGAGAGGAAAGAGAAGACAGAGACATAATGACATTAAGTACTGAACTCTTTAAAAGCTAGGATTTGAATGGTGTTACTAATGAATGCTTAATTTTGCTCATAACTGAAAGGTTGTCTTGTTGAAAATACTAGTGCTGGTTGAATGCCCCATATGGATGCTGACATCAATAACAGCAATGCCCTTTATTGAATGCACACCATGTGTTAGGTGGTCTTCAGGCTCTGCTTCCAACATGCTAGGTAATCTTGTGAGATTAGTGCAATTATCCCCATAATGGTGATTAGGAGACCAGGGCTCTGATAGGTGATATCACCCTCCTAGTGTCACCTAGTATAGAATCGAGACCATTCATTCTACTCTGTTCCATACTCATCACACCCACCTTTCCTCCTATTTCCAGCCCTGCTTTCTCTGGTATATAGTTGGACACATTGATGCTGAGTTAAGCTGAGTTACATTTTGGCCGTGTCTCTGCTCTGAGTGCAAAAGAACTTCTACCCATGGCACTGGACTCACTTATGCATTCTAAGCATAGCCATTCCTAACTCTTGCCCTGGTAATTGCCATTCCTAAAATTGAAAGAAATTGCAGGCTAGAGAAACATTATCTTTTCCCCAGCCACTTCACCCTCCATCTCCTTGTCTGTGTGTGGTAGCACAGGGATTCTGTGGCCTGTCATAACATTGAGAACAAGCTGAGTTGCTCTGGCTATTGTTATGGAGCATTTTCTCAGACTCTTCTCTCTAGTTCTCAAGCAGGAATCAAAGACCCTGATACTTTGACTTTAGAGTTGGAATCGCGGAGAGCCCGACACTGCTAGATCTCTGCATTTTTCTGACAAAGTGCTATCATAATCTGTATTTACTAGATGTTATAAATAAGAGTCACAGAAGAAAATTAGCCTTGCACTGATGATAGCCCAGACACACCCAGGTATTTAGAACTAAAATGGCCTCCTTCCACATAGGTGCAGGCTCAGAAGGAAGGATTCCCTAGTTTAAGGAAGCTGCCAAACTTCCCTTGTGAAGGAAAAGTGCTTCTAGTAGCACTTGCTTGCTCCAGCCACCCAGTCCTGTATTAGCTCCCCCAACCCTTCAAGAGTCTAGCTATTCATTTATATCACAGTTAAATATCATCCTTAGCGAGGTAACCCAATCACAAAAGAACACACATGGTATGCAGTCACTGATAAGGGGATATTAACCCAGAATCTCGGAATACCCAAGACACAATTCGCATATCAATAGATTTCCAAGAAGATGGAAGGAGAGACCCCTGGTCCTGGAAAGACTGGATGTAGGGGAATGCCAGGACAGAGAAGCGAGAGGAGGTTGAATGGGGAACAGAGGGAGGGAAGGGGGCTTATGGGACTTTTGGGGAGGTAGGAAACGGGAAAGGGGAAATGATTTGGAATGTAAATAAAAAAACTTAGAAAATTAAAAAAAAAGAGTGGAAGCTAATGGACTTCATTCATATTGCTGCATGGGCTGTAGCATAAAACCTCACACATTATCAATGCCAAATAAAACCAAGGGCTATGGCAGCTCACTATGTCCATGTCATCAGTGTTTCTCATTGTCCACAGGACTGCTCTGGTCACTTATCCTAGTTAAACCAGCCCCATGAAACATTGCCACAGAGACTCTATCGTCTTAAGCAATGGATTTCCCATCTATGGGGATATTTTAAGCTTTAAAGACATTTCTCTGACTAACACAAGTGTCCTCATATAGTGTTAACATAAAAGGTGAAGAGAAGCTTCCCACAAATTCGTCATAGAAGCCATGTTCCTATGGGGCACTGAGTGTCTTCTCTCACACTGTTCTTTTACATAGATCACTGTGACCTTGAATCTACCATTTAGACAAGGATGACCTTGAATTCCCACTTTTCCTGTCTCCACATCTAGATTATAAGCCTATATGGTTATGGCAATTAGTGCTGGGGATCTAAATCAGGATTTATTAATTACAGGCAAGCCCCACCAAATGAGCTATATCCCCGATCACCTTCTTACAGTTTTTTTCTCTTTTTGTTTTTAGATTACAATTCAGTAACATCATTTCTCCTTTCCCTTTCCTTCCTCAAGTCCCTCTCTCATTAACTCGTTTTTGTTCTTTCTCACACCCATGGCCTCTCTGTTCAATAATTGCTGTTATATGCATGTTTGTGTGTATGTCATTCCCAAATACAACCTGCTCAGTCTGTATGCTACTTGCATGTATGTTTTCAGGACTGAGCATTTGGCACTGGATAACCAATTGGTGTGCTCTTCCTTGGAGAAGACTATTTCTCCCATTCTCAGTAGGATTTAGTTGTTTGTAATTCTTTGTGTATGGTTGGGGTCTTGCGGGCTTTCCCTCATTAACTTTTGCATGTGTATTGGTGTCATCCTTGCTTAACTCATACTTAGGCATCCCTCATGGAGATATATCTATAAAACATCCCTGCACCAAAAGCTCAGGGAAAATAGTGAAACAGAGGGCAGAAAGACCGAAAGAACCATAGGATCAGGGAATTTGCTATGCGATTGTTTTCCTAGTAATGTCAGAAGCTAGACCCATAAGTATTAAAAATACATTTAAATTTTTAAATTTACTATTTTTAAAAATACTATTTGCAGTCAGCTATTGTCTTTACATCTTGCTACTGCCTCACGTCTTCTATGTGGCTTTAGCTAGGAAGAACATTGAACTTTTAACCTGGGTTTGTGGTCCCTCAACAGAAAAAAAGAAAAGGAGGATGGTAATCATTCAAGCCTTACATATTTGCTATAAAGATGAAAAGAGCCCATAAAACGGGCAGCTCAGCATAAGGTCTAAGAAGAGTAGGTGCTCAATAAATGGTAGTTATTTCTGCTCAGAATAGTCCACTCCAGATTTTAATTTAGCATACTCCAAAGGCTTGGTTAGGAATAAGAAGAATAAAAATATTAAGGCTGGAATGGACCTTAACCCCCATTTCTTCCATTCCTGTTCAGACAGCACAGACAATTATCCAAGATACATAACAGAGCCATAATGAGAATACAGGACATGCTGCTATGCATTAGAAATTCTTTCTTATTTTGCTGGTGTGTATGATTCTTCCCAAACCATACACCATGCCTAAAACCTCTGGAAGAATCTTGAATGCTGAAGACAATACTCCTTGCACCACAATCCTGCTTCCCACCCTAGCATCCTGCACTAAAATCACTGCCTGTGTTCCTATTTCCCTGACTTTAGGACAAAAAAGAAGTTGTACCCTTTCCCCCACTAATGTCCCGAAACAGCATTCAGCCCATAGAGAATAGTCAAAAGCGTTTGTAGTTTTTACCATCAAATTTCGTGCAGATGAAACTACAAATTAAATGTGAGAGATGTTTCAAAACTCCTAACTTAAAGCAACAGATGAGGAAAAAAATCAAGGCAACAATTTTAACTAACCACATTGTATCCATCCATTCATCCAATTACAATGATGCTCCTAGAAAGAGTTAGAAGAAGACATGATTTGTCTTTTTATGTTCACATTTAAAATCAAACAGGAGGTGGAACTTTAGAATCTGAACAAATGATATAAAGACATGGTTCTGGTGTGAATTTGTGACAGGGTCAAATCTCTGAAAGTTTCATTTCCCTTTTTGTCTTTCCCTTTCTCCCTGGGGCACCTTGGGGGTTTTTCCATACAGTCAACTCTAATGAGCTTTGCAAAATGAGAAACCTGCTGTAGAAGAAGAAAATCTAATAGCAGGAGTTTTCTAGTTCGCATGTACTCTTCTCTTTCTTCCTTTCTTATTAGTCATTAGCAACAGAGAAAGAAAACACCCAAAGGCAGTAGAACGGCAGCATGACTTGCTTGTGCTTTCTGCAGCACTGTGTTAATGAGGATCCTACCATGTTTCATAGCCCTTGTTGTTGAACAGACATCAGTTGCATCTAAATCCAGAACTCAGCTCATATGGACATTAGCCAGTCTGTTTTATAACTAAGGTGAAATGTGCATATCATTATAGGACAGCCGGAGTTGTTTGTAAGTGCTCCTTAAAGCCAAGGGATGTCAAGATATTCTCAGATAGCTCGGGAAAACAAACATCCAATTAATGAGCACAATTTTTGTCTTTTCAACTCTGGCATCAAAATGTAATTGAATCTAGTTCTGAAGTCCCTTTTTCTAGCCTTTCACCCTGTTAACTACTGTTGATGCTGTTGCATGCAGTCGTGTAGTCACACTGACCATCAGGTTGCAATAACTGTACACATGAGATGGAATCTTAAGGTGTACTTTTACTTAAGTGTATGGTCCTGATCAACATTTTAATTACATGATCATCAGCTACTTCATTTGTGAAACTGGATCCTAAAAGCATCCATTTTTAATTATTTTATTATTATTTTAAATGTACTGGTGTTTTGCCTGTACATGTGTCTATATACCACATGAATTTCTGGTGCTTGCAGAAGCCAGAAGAGGGCATCAAATCTCCTGGAACTAGAGTTACAGATGATTGTAACATTGCTATCTTGGGCACTGGAAACCAAACACAGATTCTTGGGAAGAACACCCAGTGCTCTAAATTGCTGAGCCATCTCTCTAGTTCTAAAGAGCACCTGTTTTTATGGCCTCAGTTATCAAGAGCCCAAGTGATAATGAAGCCAGGCACGGTAATTTCCTTCTGTATGTAGTGCCTGTGAGGCTGAGACTGGTGGCTTTTTGTGAGTTAGAGGTCAGCACAAGATGCATATTGAGTTGCAGTACAGTTCTGAGTTAGCTACAGTGAGAATCTATCTCAGGAAAACAAAAATAAATAGAATATAACACACACGTGCACACACACACACACGAGAGAGAGAGAGAGAGAGAGAGAGAGAGAGAGAGAGAGAGAGAGAGATTAGAGAGAATATGTGAGAGAGGTACTATGGACAATAAATATAAATGGTTGATAGGTATATTTAACTGGTAGTTGGCTACTGTTATTATAATTTATTATTGTAATTACTCATTTACTGGTAAGACTGAACAGGGTAAGACGATGCCTCAGCTTTTTACAACTTCCTATAAGTTATTATATCTTGCAAAGCTTTGCTTCTTTATTCATAAACGAGACAAATATTCAGTAGAGCACTCTATAAATTATGAAATTCACAAAAATTAACTTATTATTAGTAGTAGGAGTGTCGTTTAGGTGTTAAAAATAATAGGCATAAAATTATCAGAGCTGGGGAGATGGCTTAGCAGGTAATATGCTTACTATGCAAGTCTGAGGACCTGAATTTTGACGTCTAGTACCATATAAATGTCAGATAGACATAGTGGGTTTCTTATAATTCCAGTACTCTGAAGGCAAAGGATAGGAACCCTGGAGCAAGGTGACTAGCTACTTTAATTATGCTGGTGGTGTTTGAGTTCAGTTGAGAGACCTGAACTTAATGGACTAGGTAGGGAGTAATTAAAAAAGTCTCTGGGCACCTACCTCAGATTTCTATATTCAGATTTATAGTCTATGAATATACTTGCACCCATACACATATGAACATGAATGAATACACACATGCATAGCAAATAAGAATAAGATACTGGACTGAATGGATAAGAGCACATCTACTCTTCCAGAAGACCAGGATTCAATTCTGATCACCCAAATGGCAGCTCACAACTGTCTGTAACTTCAGTTCCAGGGGATCTGACACTCTCACATAGACATGCATGTAAGCAAAGCACCCATGTATATAAATGTATATAAATAAATTGTAAAATATAAAAAAATATAAAAACTGAAACAAAAGTCTTTTGTACTTAGTGATTATAATACGCTTGCAGGATATATGTTCACATACAAAAGCCAGTTGCTCTTTTATGTGTCAGCAAAGAACAACTGCGATTTGAAATTGATAACACAACATCTACAGCAACACACAGAAAATACAAAATGTATGTTGTAAATCTGACAAAGTATATATAAGATCTATGTAAGCAAAACTATAAAACTCTGATAAGCAAAATAAGTGATTTAAAAAAATGGCAAAGAATTCCATGCTGATAGTCAATATTATTAAAATGCCAGTTCTTTTAAAGTTGACCTGTAAAGAGGCTCAGTTTGATCCAAATCTACACCCCAAGTTATATTCTAGAAATAATAAATGCATTCTAAGTATTAGGCAAAAGGCCCAGAATATCCAACACAATTCAAAGAAGAAAACAAAATCAAAGGAAAGATACTACCCAATTTGAAGACCTTTTATAAAATTAGTGTATTCACGGTCATGAATTATAGATGAAATAATAGAAAAATAGGTTTATGGGATAGAATAAAAGGCTCCAAACAGACCCACACAGATGTGGTCAATTGAAATCTTAAGAAAATAGCAAATGCAATTCAGCAGAAGAAACAAAAGACAGTGTTCTCAAGAAATACTGCTGGAACAGCTACACATTCAGGTGAAAAATAAAACCAAAACTAAGAAGAGAATAACAGAAAATGAAGAGTCATAAACAAAAACCTTACATTTCCCACAAAATTCATTAAATATGATTAAACCAAAAAAGTTAAAATCCTGTAAAATAATATAAGAAAAAAAAATCTTGGTAACCTTGGGTTGGATAGTGTGCATTTTATAGTAGAGTCATACAAAAAAGTCTGACAAACTGGACTTAACTAAAATAAAAATTCCAGCTCTGTGGAAGGCACTATTAACAAAAGTCATGTCAGAGTCTGGGGGTATTTGCCAGCATATATCTAGTTAAAAGTTATCTAGCATATATCTAGTTTCATTCCTAAAGAAAATGTTCAATAAAAACACAACACTAAGTACATTAGCTACTGAGTCACATGTGATTCTGAAATTACAAATTAAGCAAGAACAAAACAAATTGATGCAACTATTATAACTACTAAGATTCAAAACCTGCGGCTGGGAATGCAGGTTAGTGATTGCACAGATGAACCTTAGTGGTTAATCTCCAGCTGTTCAGATAAAGACACAAAAACCAAATATTGGCGAAGAAATGAAGAAGCAGGAAGAGGTTATTGATAGTCAGAATATAAAAATGAAGGAGCCATTCTGGGAAGGTAGACTGGTAATTTCTTGCAAAGCTAAGCACTCTCACTACACAAATCAGTAATCATAAACCTCTGTATTTCTCAGATCCACAGGACATATGTCTACACAAAACTCTGCATATAGTATACATAGGTCATTATCCATTCTCACCAAACTTTGGAAGCAATCAATATGTGACAGAATTGCCATTGTTTCCAGGTAGGAGTTGACAAACTACACAACCCTCTAGGCAAACTAGATCCTATCAAATCACACACAAATATATAAATTGGGTTGTATTTGTCAAGACAAGGAACTGTTTTCTCTAGCCATGAGAAGACACACAGGTACCTAAACCCCTCTTGCTAAGTGGGAACATTCTGTCTGGAAAGGTTTCATACCACGCAATTACAATTACTAACGTTCCGAAAACATGAAGCTATAAAAGCTATGCAAAGACTGCTTTGCCAAGTGTTCAGAGAAAGAGAGGGATGGAGAAGCAGGGCACGGGATATTTGAGGGATGAAATGATGCTGTGTGACAATTTAATGACAGATATCTGACATTATGCTTTTGTCCAAACTCATAAAAATGTACAGCATAACATTAAACTGAGCTCTCATTAATAAAAATTTATCAATATTGGCTCATAGATTTTAACAAATATGCCATGTTCACACATTAATAACAGAAAAAAATGGGGAGGGATAAACTTGCTCTATTTTCTGCTCAATTTTTCTATAAACAAACGCTAGTAATTAAAATAGCAATTATATGCATGGTTTAGGTTGTTGTCTGTTATCAAATCTCATTGTTTCCAAGTAAGTGTCGACAAACTACATAGCCCTCTCGTCAATCTGGATCCTATCTAATTTTATCAACACTGTCATGGATCATAGCTGTACCCAGGCACTTTTATATCATTGTATTATTAGGTTGCTGCTTTGGTATTTCAGTGGCAGACGAGAGCAGCTGTTATGGAGCCCACATGGCTTACGAAGCTGAAAATGTTTACTATCTGGAGTCTCGTGGAAACTGTTGGCTGACTCCTGTTGTAGAATTGTTTAGTTCAATTACCGAGAAATGCCAGACTCTTTGCAATCACATTATTCTAGGGGGAGCCATGTCCTGGCCTCACTTTTCTAGCTGGTAATGATCTTTGGCACGTTAATTGTGATATGAGACATCATCTTTTCATTCATCCTCTGCTACTTTCTGGTTCAGAAATAACATGTTAGAGTATAACTTAGGCATGAGCTTACCACTTGCAGCTCCCATTCTAAAATGTGTTTCTTGACCCAGTATGGCCCTGTTTCTGAAACTGTGCTTCTTTGAACCCTACTTCTGACCTTCCTCTTCCTCACATTGATGTAGCTTCTGCTCCAGAGGTTTAATTCCAACACTAGATCCAGGTCTCTCTACTATTGCTTTTGTTCCCAGAGTCCATTTTAATCAGGACATACTGTGCAACTAAATCGTAGTCATCCAATATATTGAGGTCCTAACTCCTGGAACTTATCAATTTTATGGACTGAGTAGTGCTGTGATACCCACATTCTCTTCAAAAAAAAAAAGAAAGAAAGAAAGAAACAAGCCTCTACCAAAAACAACCACAAAAAATGTCTTGTATATTCATGTCCTGTCAGCACAAGCCAGAGTCTTAGAAATGGGTCTCTAAAAGGTAATGGAATTAAAATGATGCGGTTGGGGATTTAGCTCAGTGGTAGAGCGCTTGCCTAGCAAGCGCAAGGCCCTGGGTTCGGTCCTCAGCTCTGAAAAAAAAATGATGCTATTAATATAGGAGCTTATCCAACATAACATATCTGTATAGGCAAGGAAGATATCTGGACATAAGAGCCCAGGAAAGTATCGGCTTGGAGAAAGGACCACATAGCACACTAGAAGAAAATGGTTGTCTGTACAGCAAGGAGACAGATCTGACAGCACTCCAAACCTGATGATTTTGGACTTCTAGCCTCCATAACTGAGAAAAATAAAATTATCTTGTTTGAGTCATTCAGTTGGTAGCATCTTATAAGAAAGCCCAAGCTGGCTAATACAGCATATGTTGCCAAAGAGATTAAGTTGCAGAATAATTTTCTAGTTGAATTTCTCCATGCATTCTAACTTTAGGTACTTCAAGTAGGAAGGTTATCTATACTATTTGCATAGGTCCTAAGTGCCATCGAATTTTATGTCTTTATAAGAGGGAAACAGATGGCTATTTGAGTACAGAAGGGGCAGAAGTAACATGGATTATAATAATATGGCCACAAGCCAATGAAGCTGTAGAAAGAGACTACCATGAGATTATCCCCTAGGGTCCTCCAGAAGGAAGCTGCCCTAACACTGCATGTTAAAGCCTCTCCCACTGTGAGAATAAATGTTGCTTCAGCTGCCAAACTGGTCGTAATGTGTTATAGCAGCACACTTTCTCTCATGCACACTCTTTCTCAGTTAGACATCATTTGTGGGTTGGTCTCCAGACCATCCTCAGAGCTAAGAACCCTCAGATAGGTATCTGTCATTCACTTAATCAATGCTCATCTCAAGGGAGAGCAGAATGCTTCACTTCGACGGAATACAAGCTTTGGAATTAACCAAGACTAATGTCGAATCAAAGCTTTAGAACATGTCCATATTCTTAATATATTGTTTACTCTAGCTTAGCATCAGTCTCCTGATCAGAGAACAGGCATCAGGCAATGTTTGTTGTGAGAACATTAAGTATGTAAACCTAAGTATATACCTTCTGGAATAAGTAAGTTGCTGACATCTTTACTAAGTAACAGCGACGTTTGTTACCACTACTTGTTTCATGTTGTGTCGTCATCTTGATACAACTGATTTTCATCTCCCAAAGCAATATAAGAATTTAGAAGTCCTGGTTAAAAGGCAACCTCTGGAACCATCAGTGAATTCATAATATAAAAGCCACCTCCGTATTCATTTACTTCAGTCTTGCTCCTCCATACTTAGAGCAATAGAGTAGTTTAACTTTAAAGAGGCTAGGCAACTTAACTAAGGTGGCACAGATGACAAGCCACCGGTGCTGAGTCTATCTATCCAAGTTGCCCTGTCAACAATAGAACTTCCCACCTGTAGGACCTCCTGCTGAAATGGGTGAAAGAGTTTCTGTTGTTCATAAGGCTAAAATACTCTCTCCTCTCTTCTCTCTTTTGACTTGTTTCCTGAGAACGGTTTTTATTGGGGATCCAGAGGGAACAATTCCATACAGCTTCCAGAAGGACTAAGTTCCTATGTCTTCATCTTGGAGAATGAGGCACCACACCTAATATCCCATCCCCCAGGATACCAGGAAACCAAGACCCACAGAGTGCCTTCTTGCTCTACCAGCAACCCAGACCATATGGTTAATTAGCTAAAATTTGTGACCACATCTGTGGTGCTATTTCTCTTTCTGGCATGTATGAAGCTAATTACTGAAACCATGGGAAGCTCCTGGCCGTCTGGTAGCCCAAGAAGTATAGGAGGGCACAAAGCATGTCCATGGTTCAGGCAGTGGGATTGTATGGATGAGGAATGAAGAGGAGAGAGGGCTATTTGACTAGCAGAGGGTAGAGGTGTGGGTTTTTTTTTTCATTTTTATTATTGTATGTGGGACACACAATATCACCAGAACCTCGATCTGTTGATGATGATACATAGCCTCAAAGAGAGGCCAACCTGTATGAATAGCAGAGTGTAGGGTTCACTCTCTGCTCTTCAAATCCATCCATAGTTCCCTTGAATAATGTCTGTCTTATCAGCACGTACGATTATACAACACACGCTGCATAACTATTCCTCCTGAGGCTTCACTTCTACATCTGTAGAACAGAGATTAAGAAAGTTGCATTCTACCATGTTGTTGGGGATTAAACAAGCTAAAGTGCACAGAGCACATATCACAGCTCTCGACACAGTGGAGACTGCTCAGCACAAATTCATTAAATTAAGAAAAAAGTAGACAAATACATGAATGAATCTGTAACAGATTTACTACCTGAAGAAGTCTGAGAAATCAAAATGTAGACTAGTGCTCCCACTGTGCCTCTATTTCCTCACCTGGAAAATAAGGAGAATAAGACCACTTTCCTTATTGGTATCTTGATGATTAAAACAAATGACAGGTAAAATTTTAATAGTCTGGCTGGAATGGAGGAAGCTGCCCTAGGAATAGAATGGGCAAACTTGGCATTGGTAAGCAGGAGGACATGGCACAAAGAGAATCATTTGTATTCTAACTCAGATATGCTCCCCACACATATTGCTGCTTTCTGAACAGAATGGAGCTGGGGTCATGTGTAGCGTTCCAGTGGATGGGGAGCTCCTGGGAGAAAAGCTCCTGCTTTCAGACAGTAGAGCTGGAGCTCTTACATGTGTGAAAGAGCAATGCTAAGAATTAGTGTTCAGCGATGCTTCCTGTGATGGCTATGGAAGAGCTACATCCATTAGGAGACTCTAGGGCATTCTGTAGTCTGAACAGTACTACATGGCTCTGTGTTAATGGAAGAGTAGGTCTTTTTCAAGTCACAGACAGCTGTTGTATTGCTGTTGAGGACATGACTATGTGAAGCCCTGGAACCCTGGGCAGGCAAGTCATGAGAACAGAATCAGTATCATAGTCACCTCAGTGTCACATCTACTGCTAGCCCTCAGTGGACACTCATGCTAGTACACACAGATGAACCTTTTTATTTCTGGGGTTGGTGCCAGGTGTTTGAGACAGGGTCTCACTACATATTCCAGGCTGGCCAGGAATGTTCAATTCTCTTGCCTCAGTGCTAGCATTACAGTCTTGAATCACCAGTCCTAGCTAGTATTATATTCTCTTTTTTGTATATGTGTGTGTATATGTATGTATGTATTCATTTATTTACTTATTTATATTGTGTACATGTATATGTAGACCCCTGTGTATTTGCTACAGTGTATATGGCTGGAACTCAAAGGAAACCAGGGGGAGTCAGTTCTCTACTACTGAGTGAATTCTGGAGACTGACCCAGGTTGTCAGGCATGGGGTTAAGCCCTTTTACCTGCTGAACCATTTTTCAGGCCCACATTATATTTTTTTTAAAGATTGATTTATTTTTTAGTTTTATGAGTACACTGCATCAGATCCCATTACAGATGGTTGTGTTCCACCATGTGGTTGCTGGGAAATGAACTTAGGACCTCTGGCAGAACCGTCAGGGCTCTTACCCAGTGAGCCATCTCTCCAGCCCCCACACTGTACTCTTAATAGATGCCTCATGTGGTGTGGATTCAAAGGCAAGCTGAGTATGTGCACATCATCCCCTGGAGTAGAGCACATGTGTCCAAGTTCCTTAGCCTGCTTCATTTGTTTCATTCACTCACTACTATCAAAAACACATGTTGGTTTTCCTTGACCTTGTCTACATCTCCATCTCTTCCCAGGACATGTGCTAGAAGGGTCAGGACCTCAACTGTCTCATGAGCCACCATGGCACCTGATCCATGCAAATGTTTAACGTGCATATGGAATGATGGAGATGGTGGCTGAGCCACTTTGGGTCAGGAATGTAAATGTCTGTCACCTAATCATTTCTTGGACAAATTTCTTCTTAAGGCAGAAAAGACACAGACTGTCAGACCTGAGGCTTCTATGAATACTTGTGAAGGGTATTGGTTTAGGAGCTCATCCAAATAGAACACTTTGACTCAATGTATGTTCACATACTTCATGGGCCAAATCTTTTGCTGTGTTCAGAGAAAACGTAGACCACGCCTGGAAGGTACAGTCTCATTATAAAACTTTAACATTCTCCAAAACCAGACCACTCTCTGACTAAAACACATCAGCCATGACTGCTTTTACTCAAGGGAGGAGGATGGGGGCACATTCTGGAAGCAACCTCTGCTGGCTGGGTAATATTGTGTGTGGCTAGAATTAAAGGCATTCAAAGACATTTTGAGAAAGGTAAAGAATCAGATACGTGCACAACCTTTACCTAAGGAGAGGAAAGTCAGGCTAAATGACTCAAACCTGAGAGTTGGGAGCCATAGGAGGACTATGAGCAAGAGGCACCCGGCAGAAACCCCTCTCTGCGAAGCAAGTCAGCAGTATGTTCAGAGACTGAGCCTCCATTGCTTTCCTTTTTAGTTCCTTCTTGACTGTGCCTTGGAAAGGGAGAGGGGAGAGAGGCAGCGTCTGTAAGGTGGGGAATCCTTTTACCACGTGCTGAGGCCGTGGGGGTGGAGGGGAACAGGCCCCGTGACAGGCTCTACTTGTGCCACTCTGATTAGCTGGGAAAATGCAAATCAGCACTTCCTTCTGCAGCACAGCTAACAAGATAATGAATATTTTCATCAGCTGCAGAGAATACAAACATCTGTAGGAACACCAAACCTACTCTCGGGGTGGGGGAGGAAGGGAAGATGTGGGGGTGGGGAAGCGTGATTCCCAGCCATTTTAAGGAAGAGGAGCTGTGCTGGGAGCCTGGCAGAGTGGCTGGAAGATGGAAGCTGAGGCTGGAGTCTCCAGCCTGTGGCACATTGGGGATCTTGTAACTGTCAATATGCTCTGTGTCGACCCTTCATGGCTGGTATAATCTTATAGTCCTGGTGGATGTTGTGTACCAACCTATTCATATCCATCCTTCACATATCTGCTTGTCAATTTGGAAACAAATGCAGAATCCTATTGTGGACCAGGCCTGAATCAAGGCTGTAGGAGCACATGGGTAGTTTTTGCATTTTGATTTATTATTTTTGCTTGGCTCCAAGAAGCTTGTTTATTAATATATACATTTCATTATTTCATACCATATGTATAACAAGATATATACTATACTACCCTCAAGGAGACAAACACTCAGCCTGGTCTGATATGGAAAGGGGCATGGATAGAGAAAGGCAAAGAAGCATCAGCCACCTTAGACTTTGGAGGATATGGTCAAAGAAGACTTACTGAGGAGGTGACAGACTTCTGACATCAATCAAGGATAAATCAATATTTTAGGATGTGAAATTGGAAGAGCATTCAGGTCAACACAACAGCATCTACAAAGGCTGGAAACAGGAAGAAGTCGATGGAAGTACTGCCAGCAGCTGTGTAGAAGTGTGTATTAGTGAGCAAAGAAAGGGCTGGAGCAGTAACAGGAGATGCTTGGAAGATGGACTTGAGTTCATTTCTAAGGAGAGCATCCACCAACCTAAAGATACTGACCTTTATTCTGGCCAAAATAGGAAGCCATTGAGGAGTTCCGAGCAAGGGTGAGCCCCAGGTTTTAGAAAATGGCTCTGGCTGCTGCTTGGAGGATATGTAATGTGAATACATTAGCAGTAAAGGTGAGCAATATTTAAAAACACTTGGAGGAAAGAGTCCTGGAAGAGATATGCAGAAGTAGATGTGCAGCCTTGCTATGTATCTAGCTCTTTGACTTCCTGGGGCAGTCCACTTCTTAAGAGTTGGGGGAAAGAAAGTCGTATAATCTCTCTTTCATGGGGTTAGATAAGGAACAATGCAATGAGGAGTATCAAAAGATCTGATAAGGTCTAAGGTAAAGTGGACATATCACTAGTTCATAATTGAATAACAGCAGAGATATGACGTCCGTCAGTCCTTCATTCCTATAGCTGATGTCTAGAAACAGACACTGGCAGATAGTTGGAGCTTTGAGGACTTGACTTTGTCACTTATTGTATGGGAGCTTACCAGAAGTTCCTTGAATCTCTGTGCTTCAGTGTTTGTATCTCTGCAATGAAGGGTGGGGGGCATTGCTCTTCCTTGACTCTAAGTAGGATCACCCAGAGGGCTAATCTGAGTGGCTGGCCATGAAATCTATGTGCTGTACTCTGAAAATCACATATCTTTAGTATCATTAAAAGAAAACAGAGATGAACTCCTATCCTTTAGTCAACTTCTGTAAGCTTCATATTCTAGACTAGGAGTTGTCAAACTTCCATGTGTTGGCCAGATCCATCCCTCTGCCTGTTTTTTGAAGATTATGAACTGAGAATGTTTTCTGAGTTTCCTAAATGGTTATTTTGAAGAAATACAGAAGATGAGTAATATTTTATGTGAAATACTAAAATTATAGATATTCAAAACTTAATGTCTGTAAATAAAATTTTATAGGAATACAACATAACACACTTAAGTGGATGGGTAGAGGGATGGGTTCATTTATACATTATATATGGCTAGTATTCTACTACAGAAGCAGAATTGGTTTCTTTCTTGTACAATAAAGATCGTATGATTGTAAAGCTCAAGATAGCTCTCTGCAGAAACAAGTTTTCTGACCCCTACTTGAGATATTGTGATATATTTCCTTACTGCAATCCTATGAAGTTGTTACTTATTTTTTCTCTGCTCTACAGATGCTTTTGCAGATTCCAATAATGATGGGTTCCTTGGCTGCAGAGTCTGTGAAAGGAGAAACTGAGACTACAGTGTTTACTACTACTCCTGTAGGGTATAACATTGCTCAGTAGAGATACATGTGGCAATAGATAACCATCCCATTCTTTCACAAATTTCCTGACTAGTCAGCCATGCGTTTATAATATATTCTTTCTCCTTTTACTTTTGGGAGATGTGTATAAGCCCGTCTCCAAGTATAACATTTTGGAGATTTAAGTACATATTCTATTCACACAGCCACTCAGGGGCTCTAAATAATCATCTTTAAAGACCCAAAATTTAAGCCAGTCTTGATTGCACACATCTGTGATCCAAGCACTCAGGAAATAGAGGCAGGGGAATAATGAGCTGGAAGCCAGTTGATGCTGCATGCTGTGTCCTAGGCTAGTTCTCAACATGTTAAGACCACATCCACAACAAACATAACACCAGAAGTTTCAAAATAAAATAAAGTACATTTGCACAGTGCCATTCCTAGCTGCAATATTGCTACATGTAGATTCTAAGTGACTCCAAACACAGTAATTATACACTTGAAGAGATGTATACCAAGGACAGAAGCTGCCACGAGCAAACCCATTGGATATATATATCCAATAAATGTGCCCAGGTAAGATTGAAATGAGAAGCAGGTGTCAGGTTAATAAAGTTAAATAATTACCTTACACTCTTTGAAAAACGAAAAGACAATTTTATTTCCAGGCTAACTCTTCTCAGACTTTCTGAAAAATAGGCTAAACCAACCAAGAGTGAAGTGACAGATGCATCCTGTGTGTGCTTGGGACAGCAGAGTGAAGTCCACCTGGCCTTTCATTCCACCTCTTACACCATTTGGCTGTGTCACCCACAGACTCTGGGTTTAGCCAGGCCCAGATCAAGGTTACAGATAGCACTACAAAGGGTAATGTAGAGAGAAAATAATTTTTCACATCTGGCCTTGCTTGCTAGGGACTACTTCCACATGCAAGGCATAATTTTAGGATTAGGCCCCTTGGTGGGAGACCAACACAAGGGAGAGAGTGGGAAAACACCAGATAACTTGAGCAACAGTAGGGTAAAAAAGCTGCAAAGCCCAGAGGGAGACCAGCACACAATGATCACCGATGCTGCCAGGGAGCTGAATGTTGGGCAGAGCACATCACCGAAGGAAGTTCTGGATCTTTCCAGCATGCTCGTCATATTCACTTTATTTCATGAATAAGAAAACTAGATGATCAGAGATATTACACCAGCGAACCAGTGTCCCAGGTTAGTGTAGCAGAAACTGTGATACCCTGTCCAGGTTATTCTTCTGACTAGGAAGACACTGCCAAGCTGCTATGGGTGTTCTTAGACCACAGCCTTCAGCCCTTACCTCTTACAGGGTGTGGCTTCTCATCAGAGAGCCCGCACAGTTAACTGCCCGCTTGAATGTGTAGGTCATAGGGAGCGAAAGGCATGGAGATCATGGGCAACTACAGTCAGTACTGAAGAACTTATGAGCTGCAAGGCAGCTCAGTTCCTGGCCTGTTTCAGCATTTTGGCTTCCACGGCATGGATTTAAACCTCTAACCCTCGGTCATGAATATTCTGCAAGCACATCTTGCCAGGATAGCCACCAGGAAGCTGACATTTGATCTGCATCTGGCTTACTTCTTATTTGAGTGTTTTTTTTTTTGTGAATATATTTAGGACTAGTGGAAGTCATTCATTAATTCACTTCTTCAAATATTTTGTTGGTTTTGCTGCAATTGTCCTCCTACCCCTTTTGTGAGTGCTGGCACCTGAGCCCAGTCTTTAACTGCTTCTGCTATTTTAATTGGAATTTTAAAATAATAATGTTCTAATGCAGGCTATCTTTTGATTCTCAGGTCTTCCATGTGTGCCTCTGCCCTCAGCCCCACTATTCTTTGACTTCTCTTTTTTCTTCTCATTTAATTCTGTCTCAGTCCTCTTTATCTTTGAGAGCTGCTGTGTGAAATGTGGATGTCCCTACATTGTGCCTACTAATGACAAATTTGAGGACTGAGACAGCATGGGCTGGAATTAGGGTAATTTCAGCCCAAGAGGGTTCCTCCTGAGCAGAGGAGAAGTTCTACCTGTGAGCATCCTCTAAAGCAACAGAGCTGTGTAATGAGCCTTCCTGTACAGAGAAGGCCCCTTTCTTCCTCTGTTCTCAGTCATTACTCTATCTGGCACCCTGTAGCTGATCTTATCAACAGCTCCAGGCTGCAGCCCTGGGCCAGTTAACTAAAGGGCCAAGGCTATCAAAAGTTTGCTCTCCAAACAGTATGTGGAGTTAAATGACAACCCAGCTGCCCTCTCTCTCTCTCTCTGGCTAGCTCAGGACCATTGTTAAGCCATTGCTACATCAGGGACCTGACATATAAACTGCTTTGACCTTTCTTAAGGCTATGAGACATTTCATATTCACATTTACATGTGTACACCTCTGGCCTCCAGAGGTTTTGCTTCTTGGAATCATCCTAAGCAGTCAAATGTGCACAGCTGCTATTTATGAGGTTGCTTACTCCAACATAATCTAAAGCTGGAAGTAATCTGAATGCCTATCAATGGGGGATTGATTAAGTGAATTATGTCTAGAAAATAGACAGGTAAAAAAATACAGGTTATAAATTAGAGGTAATGTGCTCTAGAAGATACTGTGATGTGAACAAGGCAAGCGTTGTTATGCTTCTGTTTATAAGTTTTTCTGTATATAATGTGCAGCTTCCAGTACTGGGGTTACATTTGGATGAAAATTTGCTGAAACATGAAAGCTAACTTCAGCAAATGAAACTTCAGGTTAATTATTTATTTTTAAACATTGCTGGACTTTCTATAAGAATAAATTTTAACTCTGGGGTGATAATGCTCGGTGGATAAAGGCTCTGGGGACTTGGGAAAATAATTTCTTTTTCTATGTTTAGTGAAAAACAGGCTAATATTTAAGGTGCTTAAATCCCAGGCCAAGTATGAATAGGTCACTGTCAAATATCAGTGTCAGCAAATGTCCTAAAGGTGTGGGGATGGAGATGGGGTTGGGGCCAGTCTCTAATAAACAGCCTAGAGCTATGACAAAGAGATGATAGTTAATATGGGAACATTCCATTCCTCCTACCCTTACAAGAATGCCCCTCTTCCCTCATAAGCATAGATCCTCATTACACAAACACATATTCTTATCCATATACACACAAACACCCTTTCTCAAGCAGTTAAACACACACACACACACACACACACACACACACACACACACATTAATGCACTTGCACTCACTTCCACTTACTCTTACGCATACATAGTCATCAGACATAGGTACATTTCATCCAAATAAAACACATCTATTCTCACATTGGTCAGTCATACGCAGACACATATAGAAGCATGCACATAGAAATGCATATGCAAATAAACATACAAACACATAGCAGAGCACAGAGTGAGGAAAAGGAGAGCATCAAGCTTCTTGAACTGCCCCAGCAGGAAGCTACTCCTTGGTATGCATCAACCCAATTCAAGCCCCAAATCTCCTTTGCAGACTCCAGCAGCAGCTCTTTGCCAGCTTCAGGAGCTTGTCTCTCAGCAAGGAGAGGGAGGGGTGGCTTGGGAGAGGAGAGAGTGATTGTTCCAGTCTAATTAAGCATGGTGCCCAGAGACAGGCTTAGAAGATGCACTGGAAGACACATTCTGCTGAACCCGGAACCCCTGTTCTCTAGGCATATGCAGCCCTGACAAAACATTTCAAAGCAGAGGAGAGCATTAGGAAGGGAGGGAGCTGACAGCTCCTAATAGCACAGTAACAAGGAGACATTAATAAAGTGTGTGCCTATGAGCTGAGCAGCTCCAAACAAAGAAGAGGTCATGGGCTTCAAAGGCATGTTGGCAATGTGTTGACTTTGATTCTAGTGCATGCTGTTCTCCTTCCATCACATGAAAAGAGTAGGCACTCCTGGGGAGTGCTCAGAACACACAAACACACACACACACACACACACACACACACACACACACACACACACACGCCATAAAGTAGGGCTGCTGTTTCACTGAGAATGCGTTGGGGTTATAATGATAAGACAACACAAAGGAGACAGTAAATATATCTGAAAGTGAAAGTAGGGGAGGGGAAGAGAAAGAAAGACTGCAGGGGTTGGGGAGGAGGGCAGGAGAGGGAAGCAATAAAAGAGGAGGGAGGGAGGAACAGGAGGAGGGAATCTTTCCATTTCTTAGTCCCTTATCTACAATGTAAAGGGACTCATTCTCTCAGCAAACAAGCTGTGAAATTGTTGATATTGTTAGTTATCCTTTCAAGACAAAAGTTACTATACACCTACTTTATGCCAAAGCCAAGCATTGAAGAACAAAATGAAACAAAACAGAGTAGTCAGACAAAGACCTTGTCTTCAAACATTTAGCAATTTAGCGGGAGTCAGACAACATGATTAGGCTGTACTGTAAACTCCTCACATCTAATACTTCCCCTCCACCCTTTTCTGGGAAAATTCTGCCTTGAAAAGGAATTCATTCTCCGCCTCCAATTTCTTGTCTCTCATCTACACTCAAGAGATTATAATTAGCACTTTATGGCATTTCCCCCAAACCTCCCCCTGTGTCACTGCTGAGGACCTCAGTTAGCTTAGTGCACTAGTTCCCTTCTTCCTCTTCCATGATCTCTGAGCAACATGTGATGCTATTGACCAAACCTTCCTCAAAATCACATTCTTTTGAAGACTCAGTGATATCTCACCTCTGCCCTACATATTCCCATATCATCTTGGCTGGATTGTTTGCATCCCCATTCCTCAAGAATCTGCCTTGGTTCCTTTCACCACCTGTACTCACGAAATACATCTGCTGTGCTCTGAATATTTATGTCTTCCTGAATTCTATAGGTTGAAACTGTGATTCCTCAAATAATCTGTATTTGAACCTGGGGTCCCTGGGAGACTTCAAATACCTTCCTGAATGGAATTGATACTTTTACAAAAGATGCCCAAGACAGATCCACCATCCTACCATGTGACAATAAGGCTAGGAGCTGCTCTTAATGAGCCTAATAGAGGGTCTTCAGTATGAAGAACCTGCCAATGTCTTGGATTTCCAAGAGCTAGACCCTTAAGCAATAAAGAGTTGTTCTTTGTAACTACCCAGTTTATATCACTGTGCTACACCAGTCCTACTGAAATAAAATGACACCATTGTCTGAAATGATTATTTAAATCAAACGACTCAATTTGAGATTTGATCAGAAAGCCCATTTCCCAACAAGTAAGGTTATTGTGATCAGGTGAATAACTCTGTCCTTATCTCTGAGGATTGACTCAGACCTGGGATACAGATTTGGTAGATGGTATTCATGGGACATTCAAGGATGCTATAGCTCAAAAAATACATGTTGGAAGAAAAGACAAGAAAACAGAGTCTTAGTCCAGAAGAAAGTGGAAGTTTCTAAGAATGATGGCAAGAAAACTAGAGATGTGCTACCCAAAGAAGTCAGAGACGTTTTTTGAGAGTAAACAGCCTTGCTGAATATAGAGCTGGATCAAAGTGTGTATAAGCATAAATACATGCACTTTTGGCCTTGGAAGACGTAGTGTGTGAGAGGGGTATAAAAGCCAGACTGCAGTGGGTGGAGGAGAAAGTGGGAAGTGAAGAAGTGGAGAGCATTTGCATAGATTTTTCTTTCTAGAAGACTGGCTGTGAATGGAAGACATAAGGTGGTAGCTGGAGGCAACTGAAAGTTTAAGGAGGGGGCGAGTCTGGAGAGATGAACATATTTGTAGTCTGAGGAGAAAGATCCAGATAAGGAAAGGTACATAAAATAAAATGGGGAGATTTCTGTGATATCAGGTTGCTTATGATCAGAAGTGTGAGGAATAAATTCTGCCCTATGGTAGGGATTCATATGAGTAGGTATGAAGAGTTTGAAAGTTATACCTTTTCTTGCCTAAGGGTATCAAAATTTTCTCATTAAAAGGCTGGGGAATGATGGAAAGATGAGATAGTATTAGGAGTATAAACCAGGGCTAAGAACATTTTAAGAAATGAGTTCTGGAATAAAGAAGGAAAAAACAAAAGAACTAGGTACCAGTGCTAAGGGTCATTACTGGAGCCCATGGATAGAAATTATTGCCAACTAGATGTGGTATGGATCATGTAAATTACATGTGATTATCTTCAGTACTAAGTTCATGAGACAGATTCAATATCTACTGTCAGAAAATAGTAAGAAGGATGATATGAAATATGATGAGGAGATTGCAAATCTCCAAACTATATATCAAGTAGATCTATGATAAGAAGAAAGAGGCCAAGTTCAAGTAAGTAAAGGACATCCAATTAGGTTTGTCAATTCAGTATCAAATGTATCAAAATGAGTCAGTCCCCCACCTTTGTATCTCTACAATGCAATGATGTTTGTATTATCAACTACTGTGTGTTGGGTATTGGTTATGTATTAGGTACTTCATATGCAACATCCTTAATTCTCAGGATAGTTTTGCAAAACTACTGAGTAGTTTGTCTTTTTCTCTGAGGAACCCATATCTCAGAGATGTGATGTAATTTACCAGAAGGTCTAACAGGCTTGAATGACTCTAGTTCCCTGGCTCTTTTGCTTACTCACTATCTTGTCACAACCTTTGAGATTTGACATCAGCTTGTTTTCCCTCTGAGCATTCATTTCTCTGGCATCAGAAACTCTAGTCTTTGAATTCTTGCTGTGTAATCTTGTTTTCAGTCTTCTTACTCTCCTGCCTCCCCCACAGGATGTTTATTTCCTGTTTTTGAACATGCATGGGCTTTCTTTTCAAGGTGGTAATGAGTTCCCTATGGAAAAGTCATGACTCCTTTAAAGCACTAAATTCCTTGAGGAGGAGAGTGGACAGTTTTCCCTAAGGACACCTCCAAACTTCTTAATTTAGTTTCCTTCTTAAACCAATTTGCCAATTGAGATGTCCTTCTAGGAGTCAAGGGCAGCTCTCAGTAAAAAGCGGCACCTCCTCCTTTGTCCGCCCTTCACAGGTTCATAGTGTGGAACTAAGTCACTTTCAATCTTACGTTTGTCATTTCCTATATCATGTAATTTGCTCACCTCCTGAAATCCCTGCCTAAAAAATCTTTATGCCTCTGTCGTTTCCTAACAATCGCTTACTCAAATCGATTACTCAAATGACTCAAAATTCAAACCAGTTCTTAGAAACATTCCTAGGTAGCTTGGTTATATCAGGCACTGCTTCTAGCTTGTGCCTCTTCTATCACAATATAGGACTATGAGGCAAGATGACCAACAGAGTAAGCTAATGGGCATGATGACTATAATAGATAAGACCTGGAACAAAGGACATGTCATTTCATCTTGTAACAGCCCCATTACCTCAGCTGTGGAAGACGACATAGTGAATAATGACACCATAGGACTGTTTCAGAGAAGACAAGCACTGGTCCACATAAGGACATTATTCTGTGCTCACCACATAACCTATGCTAGTCCATCCTATACTATTTCTCAGAGTACTGTATTTTATTTATGATTGCATTTTCCATACTGGCTCAATGGCCTCAAGAGATTAGGAATGGAATTTGAACTGGTTCCCTTCTCATCACCTCATTCAGAGTCTAACACTCAGTAGGGGCTTATTAATAAATGAGTGTACAAAAATAAATCCTCTCAGGATTTACCATCCTTAGGACTATATTATCTGTAATCACATTTTTAATTTATGTAATCCTTGAGAGTGAAAATAAAGAGTGGACAAATATCTTCATTTGAAAGTCCAGAGGCCCCTTCAAGGATTAAATACTTGATGGGATATGTATACAGCAGCTTCCACGTTCTGTGTACAGGACCATAGACAGTCATAACAGCCGCACACAAATGAAATTTGGCCTCTTCTATACAGAGATGATTAAGGTCAAGAGTCAAAAAGTCAAAAGTACAGACAAATGATGACAAATTATTAAATAGAAGGAATTGGAGAAATCAGCATCAGTTCTAACCCTCCACTGATATTTCTACATGCAATGTTTCTGTTTTGTTTATGATTAATGATCAGTATGATAGCTTCAGAGTTTATTCAGACTCTTTAGCAACAGGTAACAATACTCACGAAATAGACTCAATATCCACTGTCAGAAACAACAGAATTCTAGGTTGCCAGCAAGAGGAAGAAGGTTAATAAAAAATAGGATGAGGAGATTACAAATCTCTTAACTATACATCAAGTGGCTCTATGATAAGAAGAAAGAGGCCACGTTCAAGTTAAGTAAAGGTCATCCTACTAGATAAGTCAATGATTTAGACATATAAGTACTGTCATGTTTACTAATTCTTAGATGGTGCTGTCAATCAGAGGATTACTATGGATTAAAGTGACCAACCCCTTTCCAGGAGTGTAATCTTTCTCAGTTACCATTTCTTCAACTCTCTTACCTTACACTCGATCCATGTCACTCAGCCAACACTTTACCTAGACTTTACTCTCTAGGACTCTACTCCAGTCACAGGATAGTTTTGACCCCTAATTTAGAGTTTTAAAAAGTTAGCTTCAGGTTAGGACTTGGTACTCATATCTGTTAAATGAAAAAACAAACAGTATAGTCATTATTTTTTACACCTCAGTCTAACTTGCTTGTACAAAGATTTTTTTTTTATAATTTTCAGATAAAAAATGAGAAGGAAAATGCAGGAATTGAAGATGAAGCAATTAATGTGGCCTCTGGTTTTAGTCCTTCTCTAGTAACTATTTTAGGACACCGAACCTCCATTTAGTTTCCTAGATACTTGTTTCCACCTACCCTGTAAGCCTTCTTCTTTTTTATTTTTTTTTCATGATGCTGTCTTCATAAACAATGGAACTATACATTTCTGTCTTATATCCTGGCCTTTGATTAGTAGAGTTTATGTGATTCCTGCCAATATTTTAGGTTCAAATTCTGATCTACTATATACCCAGATACCACCTTTATATCTCATGCACAACTGGGTCCAGTGTTAAAATTCGAATCTGTTACCATAAAGATTTTCCTTTTCTTGAAGTTTCTAATTAGCAGGTTTCTACCAAGTCCTACTCTAGAACTCTATGGATTATAAGAAGGGAATGCTGTATTTCGTTGGTGACTACAGCCATGGCATGGGTAGGCAGATGGGGCCATGAGTGACTGGATTTAAATCCTTGGAGTAAAGAGGCAAGGATTTTGGTGAGGACAAATGCAAGAGAAAACATATACTGAGTGTAATCCTCACAGCAAGCAATGCCAGGTTACATATCCACTTTAATAACAGTGTTCAATCATTTTCATGTCTCCACCTTCCTTTGCACTAGGAGCTATTGTCCAAAGTTTTCCAAATGAGAATTCTCAGACCCATAGAAATCTCAGCATTACCAAGTGTGTTAGGAGTTGAAGAGGAAACAGAATCAGCTCTATTTAAGTGTGTAGCTGTCCCCTCACCCTTAGAACTAGACTTAGGGTCTCATAAGACCTAAGGTGTCCCCACATTTCTAAGGCATGTATCATCCCTGATTAGCCCTATGTGTGAGGACTCTTATCTTTCATTGTTCAAGGGAGAGGTGACCTTATTTTGCTCTTTAGTGCCGAGTTGTAGAATCATAGGATATTGGGACTGTAAGTCCATTAGTAATCTGTACTATTGTATTAATTAGAAATTCAAAGCCTGTAGCTAAGTGTTTTTCAGATATCTTTGCTTCACTAATAGGAGAATCCATGTTTTCAATTCTTATGTATGAAAGAGATATTGTAGTTATTCTGAAGTCCTTAGCTTCATCTCTCTAGGGGATTCCTGTGCTCTTCTGAAGAACCCATGCCCCACTAAGATATAGTTTTATTTAATCTGAATCTTTTATGGGTATGAAAGCTCAAGACCAGGGCCAAGAAGGGATTTGCCCAAGATTATCCAATGACATTGAGGCAAAACAAAAATAAGAATCTATATCCTATGCTCTCTATTTTACACCAAGGTCTCCTATATGCATCAGAATGAGAAGATATATCTTGATTTATTAAGGTAAACTGTCTGCAAGAGTGTTCTTCTGGCAAAAAACAATAAACAATAATACTAACTAGTGTTCAACATTTACTAAGCACAAAATATAGACCTAAGCACAATGCTAATATCTCTGTTTGCATTGTTCCATTAAAAACATCATCAGATTAGAGTTTCTTAAGGTAGGTAAGGATGGAGTGTCTTAATTCCTTGGCATTCAGTGTCCCAGCTGGTAGACAGCTTTAGAAAGATTTCATGCCTAGCATATTGCTTCAGAGCCTAGCGATTTGCCAGTCTGCTATACTGTCCTCTAAGGAGTGGGAATAATCTGGTGAAGACTAAGAGCTCACTCAAATTTACCAACATGCCCTCTCCTTCCCTCTTGCCAATCTCCCAGCAAATGCTTTGCAAGATCAGACATCTCATTTTCCTCACTGTGACTGCTGAATGCAAGGTCTTGAGTATAAATGTGTAACCCCCACCCCCACCCCCAACAAACCTGCAGGTACCCATACACACACCACATGCAGGAATGCACTCATGCATAATGCATTACGTGGCAAGTCTCAAATCTTGCTAAATTGAGATTCAGCAGGCTGCTGGGTCTGGAGACACCTCAGTGCCTGCGTCATTAGCTGAGCTCTGAAAGCCATCATTACTGCAGCCACTGTGGCTGAGTCACTGAGACCGTGAACAGGTAATAGAATTGCGGGGACACAATAAAATGGAATGGAATGGGACTCTGGCTGGAAAGGAGGCCTATCTGTTATCCAGTCCTGAAGGGTGATATGTAAACAAGAAACCCCAGCACCCCTCTCCCCCAGATGGCTGTTCCACAGAGTCTCTCAGTAGAGGATTATAAACGGCCTAATTATAACCTCTACACAGTGAGATTTCAAAGGAGAAAAAGGTTAAAAAAAATCAATGAAATTAATTTAATGTGGACCCATTCTTTATGTTTGCTTTCCCACAGCAGTTGGATGAGACATTCCTATAGGGATGCACATCTTTCCTCCTGCAAGTGTCTTCACCCACAAGAACAAAGGATGAGGAAAAAGAAATGAGAGGGGAAGCCAGGCTTTTAGGTATACCTGACTCTGACATCTTAGAGAAGATGGAGGAGGAGGAGGAGGAGGAGGAGGAGGAGGGAGGAGAAGGAAGAAGAGGGAGGAGGAGGAGGAAGAAGAAGAGGAGGAAAAGGAGAAAACAGAGGAATCCAGAGTTAGAGAAGGCTTTCAAATCTCATCTTCTATGACATAGCAGAAGTCCCTGAGTGCTACAGAAGGTTGTCCATGGGGTGGGCTATGTGAGGGCTCCTATGGACAACTGAGTATATATTGAGACCAGATCCCTACTCTCAGTGGGCAATCAGTGATACTGCATGGAATTGCACCCACCTCTTCACAAATAACATACAGGAGTCACAGGTGACTTAACACATTACAGCAGACAATCAAAAGCTTGCATTTCCCGGGATTCATGATCTATTTGACCTTTTATACATTGCTCTCTAGATACAGTTCCTTCTTGCAAGTAGATGATGTTGAGTCAAATGCAAAGTAAGAAGACAACTGTTAGAAGAGCAAGAAATTCATACTGAGATCAAAACCAAGTATATAAAGTGTTTGCCTCTTCTGGTTTATTTGTTCACATTTTATAGACAAAATCTCAGAGACATTTAGTCACCTGTTCCAAGTGACATAAACACATGCATGGAGAAACTTAGAAGTCCTAGCATAGCCAGGCTCTCGAAAATTGAATACACTGCTCTCATTGCCTCCCTCTCCATCTATGCTATTTCTACTTTTACTTTTCTCTGCTTCTGTGTATAAAAGGTCTTTTATTGTGACATTGAGGGGAGGGCAGAGATGCTCTCCAAGTCAAACAACATGAACCATTGCCTGATAGGAATTAACAAATCTGTGCTGGAGGAGGCAGACGGGCAGGCGGTGGGAGCAGAGAAACTGGCCTAGTGCAGAACACATCTTTCAAGAAGGTTAATGAGAGGTAATCCTGAAAATCACTGTCCAGTAAGCCTGATGTCAATATTTAGTAAAATAATTGGATGAATGTGCCCAGAGCAAAACCTGTGATAATGGAATACTGAGCTATAAGGAACACTGGTGTTTCATGCAGAACAAATCACCCTGGACAACTTGATAGCTTTTCCTGACAAAAATGACAAAATTGCAGAATTAGTGGAGGTATGAAATTTAGTAAAGGTTATGGTTCTGAGCTCCTGCAGAATACTGAAAACAGCATATGTGATGTTCAAGTTTTTAACACAATTCAAAAATTGCCTCTGATTCAAGCTGCATCCTATAGATTAGTGTCATGGAATAAGGTTATAGAACAGAGCCATCAGGTGTTGCAATAATATACGATACAGTTTCAATGGTCAGAGTCAGAGATAACTTATACCATCTGTAGTCTAAAAGTGGATATCAGGCCTATGGGACTCCAAGGAAGAAATGAACATGCATGAAACAGAGGAAGATAGTAAGGAGGCAGGTGGAAGGAAAATGTTATAAGTAGCTTTATTATCACCATTTTGCCATGGGGCAGATGTCTTCCTTTGATCCTCTTCATCCAGTTGTCTTGAGTTTATAAGGAATTGAATGTCAAGGAAGCTTGGGAAGCAGAAGCTCCTGGGAGCTCTAACCCTGTTGTGTCTCATTCTACTAGCCATGATACTTTCTTCTAAAGCTGCAGTTCTCAAGTTTGGTGTGCACTATAATCAGAAGTATGTACATATATGACGGTATAGAGGCATGGTAAAGGGTTCAAACCACTATATCTCACATGTAAAATTTCTGGCTCAGTAGGTCTGAAGCTAAGAAGGCCTGAGTATATTTATTTCTTTAATTTCCCAGTTATTTCTGGTGTTGACAACCCAGCAATCATATCCTGAGAAACCTCACAGTCTTCTCGTTTTGCTCATAAGTTAATTTGCATAAAATCCCTGGGAGATCTTATTAATACAGACTCTGATTTAGTGTATTTTCTGGGGAAATGCAAGGTGGTTGACTACTGTGTTTATTTCTAAGCTATCAGATGGTGTCCATGCTGAGGAATGAAATCACAGTTTGAGTAGCCATGTTAGGATTTTAAGATGTAGAAAATCTAGGAAAACCAGCATTATAATGCAGGAATATACTTTGGATTCAAGCTTGGAGTGGTGGTACTGACCCATGACCCCAGTGCTTTGAGATGTTGAAAGCAGAGGCTGAGTCCAGGAACATTCTCAGCTATAAAAAGCATTCAAAGTCAACTTGGACTATGCACCTGGCTCTCTGATATAAACATATTGCAAAGAGATCTTAGAATACACACACACACACACACACACACACACACACACACACACACACACACACACACACACACAGAGAGAGAGAGAGAGAGAGATATTAGCTATTAAGGGTACATAAATGGGGAGACCTAATTTCATTTTTGGGCTTTTTTTTTTGATAGGGGCAAATCCTTTTAATTTCTTTTACTATCAGAAATTTTTTACATTCCATGGGAAACCACTTATGGATTCTTGAAATGATTGCTGAAGACATATCTATAATACTGACAGCATTCTTTGATAGAAAAATCATGGATAAAACTATTCTCAGTATATTATACTATTTTCTATCACCTAATGACTGATTATACATTCCTTTTTAACTAATTTTTTTAAATTTTTTATATTTTTTTATTTACATTCCAAATGATTTCCCCTTTCCTGTTTCCTCCCTCCCCAAAAGTCCCATAAGTCCTCTTCCCTTCCCCTGTTCCCCATTCAACCCCCTCTCCCTTCTCTGTCCTGGCGTTCCCCTATATCCAGTCTTTCCAGGACCAGGGGTCTCTCCTTCCCTCTTCTTGGAAATCTATTGATATGTGAATTGTGTCTTGGGTATTCCGAGTTTCTGGGTTAATATCCCCTTATCAGTGACTGCATACCATGTGTATTCTTTTGTGATTGGGTTACCTCACTAAGGATGATATTTTCAAGTTCTGACCATTTGCCTAAGAATTTCATGAATTCATTGTTTTTAATTGCAGAGTAGTATTCCACTGTGTAAATATACCACATCTTCTGAATCCATTCCTCCATTGAGGGACATCTGGGTTCTTTCCAGCATCTGGCTATTATAAATAAGGCTGCTATGAACATAGTGGAGCTTGTGTCCTTATTGCATGCAGAGAAAGCCTCTGGGTTTTTGCCCAGGAGTGGTATAGCAGGATCCTCCGGGAGTGTCATGCCAGTTTTCTGAGGAAACGCATAATCCTATCATTCTCCCTCTTTCCTTTCCTCACTCCAGCCTATCCCATGCCCTCTCCATCCAATCCTCTCTCACGACCACCCCTCTAAAATTGATGGCCTCTTTTTTCATTATTGTTACATATATATGCATAAATATATACTCTCAATGTGCTGAGTCCATTTGGTGTGGTTTGTGTGCATATGATTTCAGGGAAGATCACTCTGTCTTGGATAATCAGTTAAGGGTTTTATTCTTGGGAGAAGCTCAGTAGTTATTAGTTGGAAGTAATTCTTTCATGAGAGGTGGGGCCCTGACTTTGAATTTCCTCATCTTGGAGCACTGTCCAAACTCAAAAATGAGAAATTAGACACTATTATATATTGTTAAATGCAGTCAGAATGGCAAATTGCTGTTGTAGTTACTTCTGTACACATACTCAGACAGAGTGTCATTTTAAACTTGGTATGTAAGAACCCAGTAACACATGGAACTTTAGAATTCTACAGCAGATACTTTCCCAATCTCTATAAGTTTCTACTGTTTTTCCTATAGTACTGCTGTTTTCTGATATGCCCCTAAGTTTTATGTGATAGAAATTCCAAGCCTCAGTGCAACACTATGAGAAGCTGGTTCCTCTGAGAGATGTTCATATCACAATGTTCTGTTACTATGAATGGATCAATGGTATTAGAGAAGGCATAAAAAAAAATGTTGGTTCCTCTCCCTCCTTCAGCTTCTTCCATCTGGGAGCACAGTTTTCTTCTCCTTTATATAATGCTGAAAATGCTTTTTCCTCCAGGAAAGTATCCATTCCTTCCCTAAGAAACAGTCTATCAGTGCTTTGATGTTAGATTGAAGAATCATGGTAAACATAGGAATGATCTTGATGATTATCAAGTCTCGATTATTTTACCATAGCATCACAAAGAACACCTCTCTATCCACATTCTGCATTTTAAAGGAACATTCCTTAGCCTTTTATCTTGTGTGCTTCTCTTATCCTAGTTTCCCACACAACAGACAATTCTAAATATTAATATGTTTCTCAAATTATAGAAAAGTCAAAACTAGTTTTTTCAACATCTTTGTTTGTTATAGTCACAAAAGTTTTTCTATTATGACTCCATGAAGCCTCTATCACACCCAGAGTCTTCTCATTTCCATCCAGGTTAAAAATTTATTTATTCATTCATTTATATTTTAACCAAGTTATTCTATTCTCAATTTCATAGTTCAGTTATTAATTTATTAATGTGTTCATGGGACCATTCCTTCATATTTGTTATTTACATATTTATCATATATCGATGTGTCCAGTTCCTTCAATAAATAACTGATTCTTATTTTCATTCATACATCAATTTTCATTCACAAGTTCATTTGTCACATTGAACATCTGTTTTCATAGGCTGCTTTGTCTCAGACAGAGTTTAGAGTATGTGCTCAAATGATTTTGAGAAACTTACAAACTAGTGAAGAGAAGAACTGAATGCTGAGAGACATCGTAAAACAGAGAAGGGTGCATGGCTGGAAAGAGTGGGTCCTTCTCAGTACTTTGCCTGAACTATCTAATTCAAGGGCCTCCATCCCCTTAATGACAATGACGTCAAGTTTATGTATCAAACAGACTTGATTAGGATTTGAGACTACATCTTCTCATCCTGTTCTCTAATCTCTTAACCACTTTTGGTAACTGTGAATTTTACCAGGAGGTCTAAGCTTAGACTTATGTTTTTGAGGAGTGGTGTGGAAGAAGTCAAATAAGGAAGGTGGGAGTTGTAATTAAATATGAGAGAACGATATATTTCTGTGGAGCAGCTGAGTCTTTCTTGTGTGGGCAGAAGGCTGTACCTGAAAAGGGACATAGGACTGAGTCCCTAGCAGAGTGTCAGACATACCTTTCGATCTTGGGGAAGCATCCACTATCAGATTGTTCCTGTCTTTAACCTTGGTTCTTCCTATTTCTGCAGCTACCTTAACCGTTTTCATTTCTGTTTTCCAACTATGATGGTGCATGGTTGTATTTACTTTCATGGATACAAGTAAAGCTTGATAGAGGATAGGTTTCACTTGCCATTTGGGCTCAGGTTGGATACCTGCAGTCCATGCTCCACACATTGTTGAAAGGGAGAAAAATGACTTTGGCAGATGCTGACCTATAGAGAGTCTATGACATATATTATTTTACATCACAGTAGGAGGAACCCCAGGATCAAAACCTCCAGTAGATTTCACACAGCTAGTTCATAGTGATATTATCATTCAAACTCTCATGGTCTAACATTCAAGGACCAACAATGGGACTCAGTAAGACAGGGTTTTCTTGGTACTGGTTAGTTGCATAGGATGGGGAAAAATAAAGAAAGGTGTAGCAGGCAAGCAAAGTTAAGATAAAGGAGAAGGACTCATTCCATGCCTGTTTCAGATTCAAAGATCACTCCCCAGCTGTCAGCTAAGCCCACAATCACTGTGGAGTTTTATTAAGGAGCAAGAGTTGTAGAAGAATGAAGTGACAGATTTAAAATTAACTTGCCAAACTCCCCATCAATATTATGACAGTCCCCAAGTACCAGTTCAGCGACCCAGTGCACCAACTTGACAATATTAACATAACTTTGCCGGAACAAAAGCATCCCTTCTGTCTTTTTGAATGAAGTTAATTTTGAGGAGAGAGGGAGTCTCTCTGCCTTTTTTTCTTTTGACACTTCTATGACAGGTCCCTATGGGCTAGGCCAATCTGAGAGTGTATGTTTCATAAACCTCCATTATCTTTCCACCTCCCTAGAGATTGCCACCCACATAGGATGCTTAAGTCAGACAGAAAGGTGCTTCTTCTTTTAAGGAGCTATGGAGTGAATGAAGGCCAGGAAAATACTCCTCAGATAGGCTTCTCTCAGCACATTAATTTGAATTTCTTTTAGTTTTTTATATCTTCAGTGGAGATTTATAGCATCCAACCCCAACTCTTATTTTCTCAGCATTCTGTATCCCTTCATTTAAAAATCTAACTACCATTCACCTCTCAGCTCAGAAAGTTAATTCCTAAGGGGTATTTACATGGAGTCTTAAAATCCATGCAGATTAGCCCACATAGCCTTCTGATTTCCATAAATCATACTGCATTGACAATTTTATTGAATTTCACTGAATGAGCGTCTTTCTTTTGTCAGTTATGACTTCAGTAAGTTGAATAACTATATAATTTGTCATCCAATCCAGGCTACTTCTGTCTAGGATAAATGGTGCACTGAAAAGGTCTCTAGAAGAAGAATCATAAATTAGAACTATTCTAGTTAAAATGGGATATATGATCGCACTACAAATATGAACATAAAGATGTCAGGAAATGGCTCAGTACATAAAATGCCTGCTTCACAAATGCAAGGACTTCAGTTAAATCCTTAGCACCCAAACTTTCAATAGAACCTGTGCATGGATGAACCTGCCCATAATCCCAGTTCTAGGGAGGCAGAGACAAAAATATTCCTGGGACTTCCTGGATGATAGCAAAATCTAGCTGAATCAATAAGCTCCTGGTTCAGTAAAGAACCTTGTTGGCCAACATTGATAATGCCAGAAGATACCTCGCAGGCTGCTGAGGGATAAATTAATATCCTTTCCCAGTACTAGACCCTTCATGTTAGGGAACTGACCTGAAGGATGTGCCCATTGGTATAATAATGACATGGCTGTTATTGAATAACCAAATATTTTATAATTGAACTTGACACCTGTTTCATAGGAGGAAATTCATGTCTGTTACAGTAGACCTGACCAAAAGCTTACGTCTTGAGAGATCATAGGCACCGTGTTTGAATCAACTACTGTTCTTTTCCTATATGATCATGTTGTATACTTACCGTCTAAATGGCTGTGTTCATAGCTATAGACCAGGGCTGCAGGAGCTGCCTCCCCCGCCCTCCTTCTTTGCATTGGGCAGCATTCAGTGTAAAGAATCATAATGGATAAAAACTATAAGTGTTCAGTCCTAAATGAAACATCTTTACCAATCTCCCCTCCAACACTCAGGAAACAAAAAAGAGGAAGCCAAAAAAATGTATGAACCAGGGTGGGAGGAGTGCTCTGAAATGCTGTTTTCTTTACGCGACATGCCTACTGCACTCACGAAGAGGCTCTTGCTGTTCTTCCTCTGTCAGTTGATAGTTACTGGAGGAAAGGGAATGAATCTTCTTATTGTTGTGGCATCATTAATAGGTTGCCTATGCTCCACTGGATAAATGCATACATATACATAGATAGATATAATTAATTTGGCTTAGCAGTTTATTTTAAAAAAAATAAAAAAGAATTTGACATGAAGTTGGTAGGGGAACGTGTTAGGGCAGTGACTGTCAACCTTCCTGATGCTGCGACCATTTAAGACGTTCCTCATTTTGTAGTTATCCCTGATCATATATTTATTTTACTGCTACTTTGTAACTATAATTTTGCTACTGTTATGAACCATAATGTGAACATCTGTGTTTTCTGATGGCCTTGGGGGACCCCTGTGAATGGGTCATTTGACTCCCTCAAAGGTGTTGCAGCCTTCAGGTTGAGAACTACCATGTTAGGGAGATTTTTGGGAGAATTGGATGAAACATGGGATGTGGCTCTGATAATATTTTATTTAATATATTTATAAATTTGTTAAAGATTGAACATTAAATTATTAATGTAGAGAGTGACTGAAGAGGCATCTCCATTGACTTCTATCCTTAACATATGTGTATACACAACTGCATATCCATCCGGACACACATATGAATCCATACACATGCATGTGACCATATATTGCCAGTCAGTTCCCATTTTATATCTTCACTACATTCTACAGAGGTTAAAATTTGGTGTAGGAGGTAGACTAAATGCATAGATACGTTAATGATGAAAGAATGAACTGAAATGACTCTTTTTCTCATAACAAGTCATACAAGCAAACTCATGGAAACATCTAGGCTTGACTTCCCTTTGTCTTCTCTCTCACTTCCCTTCTTCACTCCCTATTTCTTATTCCTCACCTTCCAATTTGTTAATCAACTTCTGAACTTTGCACAGCAAGTTTGCTTTATTTTTTTTAAATACTTCTACTTAGCACAGAGAAGACAACTGAGAAATTAATACCAATAGAATGAAAATAACATGTGCTCTACACCAGATTAACACCTTATCCCAGGTTGTGTTTTGATTAAGGAAGGAATGCTAGTTCAGCTGAGCAGGGATTCATACCAAGAGGCTGATAGAACCAGCTGGTTTCTGGAAGACTAGTGGATAGAATAAACCAAATCAACACTGATTAAAAAAAAAAGTGTAGACCAAGCGGAGCAGTAATGCTGCATGCTTTTAATCCCTGCACTCAGGAGGCGGTGGCAGGTGGATCCCTTCCTTGTGATTTCAAGGCCAGTCAAGTTGGTTTAAAGGCAACCAGTTCAACCTTGACTCAAACAAACAAACAAACAAACAAGCATGGATCAAAACAAAAAATAATCTAAAATTTTGGCCTTGTACATGCCAAATAATCATTGCAACACAAAGTGCATCCCCTACCCCAAGGTATGTTTAATTTAATTTTTATTTTTTATTTTTGGTTAGAAGACATGTAAATTAATTTGGATTCAGCCCTGAGTGTTGAAGGAAAATATCATCCACATATACTGGTCACATACTATGTGCCAACTGGCTTTAGCAATGTGTTATTTAATCAGCAACCACATATGGAATCACAGGTAAGACAGAAGAATCAGAGACAGGTAACTTGACCAAGATCATGTATGTAATTTAGCAAAAAGTTTTGAAATAACTTCTAGGTTTGCTTGAGTCACAAGCTAAGGTCTCCTCAATGAATTAAACTGTTACTTCAACTTTGTTGGGAAAACTAAAATGCAAAGCAGGAAAGAACATGACACACTATTGTTAATGGTGCCTACCAGTATAAGGATGGAACTAGATCTTTCTCTGATGCACAAAAATATCATACCATCTATACATAAATAAAAGAAATAATGCAAAGTCAATATTAAAATACCCTTTGAATTTAAAAGTTTTAGAACAAAAAATAGCCTTGGATGATTGACTACATCTAAGAAAGTGATAAGAATGAAGAGGCAAAGAGTCCAAGGTCTCACTAACCACTTGAATTTGAACCCACATGAGCTTTAGCACAAAGTCCCTGCTGTTCTCCCTTCCTCTCTTTCTTCCTGGATAATTTAATCATAAGCCACTAGAGAGCACAACAGTGCTCTCACCACTCTATGACTTTACTCTCCATCTTCAAAGTCAGAATAGATACAACTTTGGTTCCTCATCATGAGCTTTCGCTGAGGATCGAAGAATACAAGATTTGAACCATTGGCAGAATGGGAGTCCCATAGATATATGTCCACTAAACAGGAATTGCTACCACCATAAATATTACTTGACACTATTGAATTATTGACAGAATTCCTTTGCTGGTCCATCCTGTACAATATCCAGTGTTATCTTTGACATGACAAGTGTTTGTTGTTGTTTGTTTTATATCATATCTCAAACCCTTTATTATCATTGTTCTTGGGCCCCTCAGACTAGCATAGTGACATAGGCAAAATGTGTGACCAACCAAGAAGTTTAAGAGTGGAGAGATGTTTGAGGATGTGTTTGGCACTAGACTTCCTGACTTGCAATCTTGGCACCACTATTTATAAGACAGATGGTATTGAGAGAAGTATTTAATCTGTCAGCACTGAAATGTCTCCATATGTTAGAATTAAATGCATATAGATGGCAGATATGGTGAAACAGATTTGTATTCCAATCAGATAAGAAGCTGAGGCAGGAAGATTGTGAATTTGAGACTGGGTTACAGAGGGAGAGAGAGAAAGAGAGGGGGAGAGGGGGAGGGGGAGTAGAAGAGGGAAAGGGAGAGGGAGAGAAATGGAAGGAGGAAGAGAGAAGAGAAAAGGAGAAGAATTAAAAAAAATAAGTGTGCACATGTCAGAGGGATAATAGTGCTTTAGACCCTTAGACTTTCAAGGGTCTGTTTAAGGTTTTAAGAAATGAACATGTTAAGAGAAATGGGTTGAGTTTCTGGGCTCTCTGGTAATGTCATGCTAGTGTTGTGTCTCATTCTCAAGCCCAAAAGACCAACCAGGAGCCAACTCAGATGTAATCACTTTAGGGTCTCTTTATTACAAAATCCAGTTTGTGCTTAGTCACCACTGACCCATAGGCCAGTTTGGCGAAGACACCGCTAACTCTCCTTGGGACAAGTTTTTATAGAAAATGGAAGCAAGTGAGGGGATAACCATCCTGGCAAGTATATCTAATTGAATGACTATTGTACACTGACAGGTGCATGCTCTGAAGCAAGACCTCATGAAATTGCAAATGGCTGGAAAATACATCTGAAAACAATCAGACTAATCTTTGATTACCTGTTGCTAGGAAGTAACTAGAGAGTAACTCTGGCCAAGGACAAGTTGTGAGGGTCCTTCCTGGTACTTGGATATAGCTTGGGTTCAGCTTCAGGTCAAGTTCTCAGGCTTTTTTTTTTTTTTAGATGGATGCTGGTCTCAAGATAGAGTAGGTTTGGCCTCTCACTAGTTCATCTTTAGTCTCCTTTACTAGTCTTTCCTAATCTGTATGATTGCTTGAGAACAGGAATAAAGTACCAGACAGTTAATTATCTTCCTTCTCTTTTATATCTTTTGTATACTTAATAATATAAACTATGTACTTCGAGTCAGGCTTCTCTTACAGACTGCTATGTCCTACTGATTTCCTGACATCCCCATGTGGAATTGTATTAGACATGATCAAATGATGATTACTGAAGCAGGATGATGCAATCCTAGGGATTCATTAGACTATTGCTTAGTTTTATAAGTGACTGAAATTTCCCCAAATATGTTTATTATTTAAAACATGATCAAAAGCATTTTTCAGCTCCATTCTTCTTGCCTTGTCTTCTTATAATCATATTATCAATGGTGTATCTGTCTCCCCAAAAGCTCACTTCAAAATTAGAGCCAACTATACCTCCTTGATTCCTCTCCGTCATAAGTAAATTTAGTTGCTCCACCTTCAGGGTCCATCCAGATTATGGCTACCCCAAAACATGTTGATGCCTATCCACATGCTTTACATCGTAAGTTTTTACTTAGACCTTAGCAAAAGCCTAAGAGGTGCTCTCTGTTTCATCCCAGATTTCTTAGGGCCATTCTACAGACCTTAGCTCAAATAGTTATTTTAATACATCAGTCAAATGATGTATCCCTCTTTCATTCATGCAAAGCACTGGATTATTTCTCTTTTAGCTTAGAGTAAAATCTACAGTACTTTACTTTTTGACTTACTGTACCTTTCCATAGTTGCCCTGTTCTCTTATCTTGACACCATTTACCCTTTACTTAAACATTTTTGCCTGACTCTTTTGTTTTTCTTTTTTTCATTGTGTGTGTGTGTGTGTGTGTTTGTATTTGTGTGCATTGACATGTGTGAAGGTCCAAAGTTGGCGTTATGAATCATCATCTTCTATGGCTCTTCTACCTTGCTCATTGAGGCAGAGGTTCTTAGTCAAACCTAGATCTCATAATTATCGTTAGTCTCTCTGGGCAGCTTGCTCTGTGCTATCCTAATTTCACCTTCTGAGGCCAAATGTACTGGGTTCTAGGGATCAGAATGCCAGGTCCTCATTCTTGTATGGAACTGCTTTCACCACTGATCCATCTGTCCAGCTACATGCTTACTATTTCTAATTGGTTCTATCTACTTGGGTTTCATTTTGCTCATGGGACATGCCAAAGATCTGTGCTCTTGCTTTACTTGGAGACTAGTTCCTAGACACATGAATGGCTCACTGCTTCCCTTGTTAAAATCTTTGCATCAATGTCATCCTATCAAAGAATTTGTCTGTGTCCAAACTCAAAAAAAGTAGATTTCCCTGTCTAGTTCACTCCAGTCCCTTTACTTAACCTTCTTTCCTCTTAGGGTTTTATTTGCTTGGCAGACATTCATTTAGTTATTGATTGTCTTTCTCCCCATAGACTTAACTATTTTTTTTTCAGTATAAAGGATTGAGTAAACTTCATTATAACAAAAAGAGAAGAAAAAATTAAAGGAAACAAATGAGGATTCTACAAAATAGATAAGGGGCACATTAAATCTCAACATTTAAGAAAAAATCATTTTCCAATGGTCCATTAATCAGAGCATAATTTTAAAACTATACATTGGTTAAACTTATATATATTTAAGTCACATTTCAATTCACCCTTGGCTTTAGCTATCTTAGTAAGAACAATTTTACTAAAAGAGAAGGCAATGACTATTAAACTCATGCGGTTATTCAGGCATGCCAATGAATGTTCCTGAAGAAAGGGTTTTACATGTTGCATTTCAAGATTTCCAAAGCAAACGTGCCATATTATAGGTATTAAAATACCAATCTTGGGGCTGGAGAGATGGCTGAGTGGTTAAGAGCACTGACTGCTCTTCCAGAGGTCCTGAGTTCAATTCCCAGCAACCACATGGTGACTCACAACCATCTGTAATGGGTTTTGATGTCCTCTTCTGGTGTGTCTGAAAACAGCAACAGTGTACTCATACATAAAACATAAATGAATATAAAAACAACAAGAAAATCCATTTTTGATTCAGTGAAGTTACAGCAATGTATGATAAAGGCTAACCTCTCTCTCTCTCTCTCTCTCTCTCTCTCTCTCTCTCTCTCTCTCTCTCTTTCTCTCTCTCTCTCATAGTAATGATCTCTTAGGATTAGATTCCTAAGACGTTATCTCAGGTACCTCAAAATGGTATGAAATGCCCATATTTCTTTACATAAGACCAAGGCTGAGAATGTTGAAATTATCCCAGTGAGGATCCAAAGAAATAAAATCTCTTGCTTTCACAATCTATGTCCCTTCCTTCTGCCTTCTAGAAGCCTTGATTTCATGGCATCATGATGTTCACCAATGAGGTCATACACCCCTATGTAGGATGGTATGTTACTGTAATAACATTCACTAACTGTAGAAAGACCTCCAAGAGCTATCATTGCACAGAAAATACTGGGAAAGCAATGTGTCTAATACTCTTTTTGTAAAAGTTGTGAAAGGGGAGAAATAATTATTCTGATTTGCTTATATTTATACCTGAAACTCCAGAAAGATATACAAATAACAGAACTAGGAAGCAGATGGTTGCCTACACAAAACCTGAACATAATAAAGCAACTCAACATTCTAGCATGGAGTAGAAAGGAGTACATGGACATTTAAAGCCACGATGAGGAACTATTGTTAGTTGATGACTTCTGGGGGGGAGTCAGTCTTCCTTAGGGTGTGACTCCTGGTAAATCAACCACACTCCAATGGGTGGTTCCACTCCTAGGAGTATATAAGCAGCATAAATTTGACTCAGTGGGATAATAAAAAAAAACAAAAAACAACAAACAAACAAACAAAAAACAACAACAGAGGGGCATGGAGAATTTTGGGTAAGGAATGTCATGGTGGATATAGGAGAAGTCAGAGCTGAATGTGATCAAAATCTATCGTATGAAATTCTCAAAGAATTAATAAAAATATAAACAAGTAAATAAATTGAGAAGAAGAATTTAAGCCCTGCACAGACTCAGATATAATTTTGTTAGACATTAAAGGGTTACAGACAATGCAGTGTTTAAGATGCCACGTAATTCTGACAAGGAACAGGCTGGGGAGGCAGAGTTAAATGCAAAAAGATGGCCCTAGTATACCTTCTATATTTCAGACTAGCTACTTCCACATTAGGGGTCCCTGGATTAACCTATTCTTGGAGTACATTTTAAAAATGTAAATTCTTTGTCTTCCCCTTTAAGGAGTAACTCTTTAAAACAGTTTCTGACTAATTTTATAACATATGAGGCTATGTTTTTCAAGGATGTTAGAACAATCTCTTTAAAATCTGATCATCTTCTGGCTATTATAAATAAGGCTGCTATGAATATAGTGGAGCATGTGTCCTTATTGCATGCAGGTAAAGTCTCTGGGTATATGCCCAGGAGTGGTATAGCCGGATCCTCCGGAAGTGTCATGCCCAGTTTTCTGAGGAGCCGCCAGACTGCTTTCCAGAGTGGTTGTACCAGCCTGCAATTCCACCAGCAGTGGAGGAGTGTTCCTCTTTCTCCACATCCTCGCCAACAACTGCTGTCTCCTGTGTTTTTGATCTTAGCCATCCTGACTGGTGTGAGATGGAATCTCAGGGTTGTTTTGATTTGCATTTCCCTAATGACTAAGGATGATGAACATCTCTTTAGGTGCTTCTCAGCCATTAGATATTCTTCAGGTGAGAACTCTTTGTGGAGCTCTGTACCCCATTTTTTAATAGGGTTACTTGCCTCTCTGGAGTTTAACTTCTTGAGTTCTTTGTATATCTTGGATATTAGCCCTCTGTCGGATGTAAGGTTGGTAAAGATCATTTCCCAGTTAGTTGGTTGCCGCTTTGTCTTTTTGACGGTGTCTTTTGCCTTGCAAAAACTTTGTAATTTAATGAGGTCCCATTTGTCTATTCTTGATCTTAGAGTATAAGCTATTGGAGTTCTGTTCAGGAAATTCTCCCCTGTGCCCATATGTTCAAGGTTCTTCCCTAGTTTCCCTTCTATTAGTTTCAGTGTGTCTGGTTTTATGTGGAGATCTTTGATCCACTTAGAATTGAGCTTAGTGCAAGGAGATAAGGATGGGTCAATTTGCATTCTTCTCCACTATATTCATAGCAGCCTTATTTATAATAGCCAGAAGCTGGAAAGAACCCAGATGTCCCTCAACGGAGGAATGGATTCAGAAGATGTGGTATATTTACACAATGGAATACTACTCTGCAATTAAAAACAATGAATTCACGAAATTCCTAGGCAAATGGTCAGAACTTGAAAATATCATCCTTAGTGAGGTAACCCAATCACAAAAGATCACACATGGTATGAAGTCACTGATAAGGGGATATTGACCCAGAATCTCAGAATACCCTAGACACAATCAGCATATCAATAGATTTCTAAAAAGATGGAAGGAGAGACCCCTGGTCCTGGAAAGACTGGATGTAGGGGAACGCCAGGACAGAGTAATGAGAGGGGGTTGAACGGAGAAAAGAGGGAGGGAAGGGGGCTTATGGGACTTTCGGGGAGGGAGGAAACGGGAAAGGGGAAGTGATTTGGAATGTAAATTAAAAAAATAAAATTAAATTAAATTAAAAAAAAATGAGGGAGAAGAGCTGAGTAGTCCTAAAAAAAAAAAAAAAAAATCTGATCATCAAGAAACCAAGTGCCCCATCGCCCAGGCACTGTGGGAAGGTGAAAGCTTAACTTCCATGGGTGCCAATTAGCAAACACAGATGGTCTAATCACAGAGAATACATTTTCAAAGGTGAGAATAACTCTCTGGGATATGCCACGCATGTCTCATTCAATCTTCTCTTGTCTTTCAGTACTTTTCCATTTGCTATACATCAGTGTTTAAAAATCCTTCTACCCTTTCTCTCAACAGAATTTCATTAGACCTTGCCATAGTCTTGAATAAATTCTTCTTCATCTACTTAATATTGTCCAGGGCAATGTTTGCTTTGAGAGTTGAGCAATAGATCCCAAACATGATATTTGGTACAAACCAAGATTTTGAATAAAGTCTAGAATAGCCATAAGAAATCAATATTAGTTCATTAACAGTAATAATTATACCATGTAAATATATCAGGGGAAACTGAGCACAGAATGTAGAGTGTTCTTCATATTTGGACTTATCTATTAATCTGACTGTTTACATAAGTATGGCTATTTTAAAAATAACCTTATCTGAAGCTACAAGAATTGACATTCTGGGTAATAAGCCAGAAACTGCTAGTTCTAACACATGATCTTAAAATCAAACTCATGGAGGAAATGGTATAAAGGGCAGGAAATGTATCAAACTCATGGAGGAAATGGTATAAAGGGCAGGAAATGTAAGGTGTTGGTCAAGGGACACAAAATGTCAATTATTACACATGGTGACCAAAGTGAACTTTATATTTTTAAAATTTGTTTATGAAGGATCTTTTGTGTCTGGTGTGTTCATATGTAAGCCTGGGTGAGGACGTGTATGGGAATGACAGAAGGTGACATTGGAGGTTCTTTTATTGTTCTTCACCTTATTGTTTTGAGAAAAGGTCTCTCACTGAAACTTAACCATTTCAGCTAGACTGGCTGGCAAGCAACTCTTAGATCATCTTGTCTCTGGCTTTCCAGAACTAGGATTATAGATTCTTTTTGCCCAGCTTTTTGTATGGGTATTAGGGACCCAAGCTCTTTACTGACTGAGTAATTTCCTGATTTCTACAAAGGTTCTTGTCAGTGTTCTCAATATAGGTAAGACAATAAATATGTGTGGTGATGGATCTGTTATGTAGCTTGGTTTTATCATTCCTTGTGTGTGTGTGTGTGTGTGTGTGTGTGTGTGTGTGTGTGTGTATTAGCAGACCTCATTGAGTCTAGTTTTTTTCATCTGTGACCTGACACTAGTAAATGTATTTGTATCATCTTTTCAATGGCGGCAGCAATTACTCTATGGGAAGACATCTCAAATATCTAATCAAAGGTGGTCCTTAAATGTTTAATTTTATTCAACAAAATGCTGTCTCTTAGTACTAATGGCGAGAATGCAACCTTATTTTAACTGTGCTAGATGGGTATGGGGTAATGATGGGGGAAAATATTAAGGAACATAGACTTAGAAGATAAGTCAAAACAATATATCATTTTTCTTTTTACTACAGCACTAGAATCTAAGTCTTGTTCAACTTGAATCCCTAAAACATAGAACATAATACACATGTGATAAATATTTATGGGTTGTATTACAAAACTGAACGAAAATTTAATGCAATTTTGCTTAATTTTCTGGGGATGTTTCCACTTCTTTGCAAACAGAGATGTAGAGGCATCTGGGCTTATTGGGTTGAGTCTGCAAAAAGTACTAAAATGGCTAGGGAATTAGTAGAGGCTTATAGGGATAATGTTTAGAGAACTCCTTTTTGAGTTATGATAAGGCAGCAAGGACCAATTCCTTCATCAAGTTCCTTTCCTCCTACTATAGAAAACATCTGAATATAGCTAAAGAAGCTCCAAGGTCACACAGACCTCTTGAGAGAACGTGACTGACTGACTCAGCCACAAGCTAGCAGCTGAATTCACCAGCCCTGGGCAATTCCAAAGCCTACAGGTTTGGCTCTTGCCTTGTGCCTGCTAATTAACTGCCCACATTGACTCCACTGAGAATCTCATATGACATAAAAATGAATGTTCATTTTGGACCCCTCAAAGCCACCTTTGAGGAGTTCCACAGGATTATCATTAATAGTAATTATTCATACATAAAACCCCAGTCACTGTCCTTGGAGGTTTCTGCATTAATTTTCATCCAATGCACTGTGATTGTATCTTTCACAGGAATTGTTACTAAATGCATTTCTATTCAGAGTGTCTCCCTGAAATGGAAATATTTCCCTAAAAATTAATTTCCAAATATGCATGCGTAGGCTTATTAATGTGAGCTTAGAATAGACTTTTTCATCTCTCTTGAAGGAGTATAAAGAAAGTAATAGCAATAAATTCACATCTCATGTAATTTCAAATCTGACAGAATGCATACCATAGCACAACATTTCTGAATAAGCTGGACCTCACAGGTCCTTGAATTTATGTTAAGAAAATATTGTTAATATTTTTATATCTTTACAGAGCATTTTAAGCACATTTGTTTTCTGATAACCTCCTACTGTTACGCCCTCTGATTTAATGGTAAGCAAATTAAGGCTCAGACATGTTATTAGATCACATACAGCCTTATAAATAGTAATAACACCCTTAGACAAGTACTTAAATAACTTTATGATTGAAGGCTATCCTCTGTCTATCTGTACAATAGCATCTTCCTGCCACCACCACTATCACCATCATCACCATTACCATCACCATCATCATCACTACCACCATTCTCCTTATTGGAGACAGGTCCAGGGCCTTGTTCATGCATAGCACACATTGTACCTTTGAACAATATCTCCAGCACTGTTCAGTCTCTCTTTTTAACTTACTTGCCTGGTGTTCTTATCTGTAGGCCCCTTGTTCTGTTATATACCTGGAACATTTTTCTACATAGCTAAAAGTTTCTGAATCTTCCAGGCCTTGTTCAACATCTCTTTTCAGGAAGTCTTCCTTGCTGTGTTCTCTCACAACCAAGATGGGGTTTGATGGGGTCGCAGCACGATTCCTTAGTCTCCAGACATTCTTCCATCAGGACCCATAGCACAATGCAAAGCAAGCTTGGGCAGTGAGTGATCCACGTAGGTGAGAACAAAACCTTTAATTATCATCTTTCTCCTGTCATTCCAAGTACTTAATGTGACCCTATATGTAACAGGTATTCAAGACACATATAACAAGTGGGAATAAACGGAAAAGTGCAGCTGGAATCTCTGAGCCCAAGCAATGCTTTGCATCATCCCATTCCATCTCACAATTAATAAAACCATAACAAATTACTGCCAAGGCATGATGTCTTCTAAGAGTAAGAACCAATGTTGCCTCAGCACAAAGCAAATATTATAAACATTTCAATGTAGTGGACACCGTTAACTAAAGATGCATAATGCTTGGCCAGGGGGTGGGCTGGCTTATACCTTTGAAGTGTTTATTTATAAAAGAGATGACTAAGCACATTAGTGCATTAGCAATGTAAACAAGATCATAGGGGGAATGGGAGAAGATACTTAGGAGAACAAACTGCCTGGAGTCACTTTGGAAGCACCCATTATGAACAAACAATCACTGTGCTAATTACAATTGCTCTGCTAATTACAATTACTGTGCTAATTACAATCTATCCTTATCTGTTCTGTAGGTTCCCTATGGACTTTTACTTCTGAGTGCTTAGACCAGACTGAGTTACTGCCTTCATTCGAGTGTAATGAAATTGTACTTCTTCAAAAATTGTCTCTGCTTCAGATGTCTCAATGATTCAGAGAGGCATCCCCCTCCTAGAAAAGTACAGAGTCAGGGATTTTGAAGCCAGAACATCTAAAAGAAAACTAAAAGAGGGGGAGGGAACTGTATGTTGATGTGAAATAGACCTTGCTGGTTTGGTTGTTTTAGTACCTTTTACAGACTGGAGATGTATTTTTAGGTTAGTTGGAGAACATTAACAATGTACTATGTACAGCTTGGTTTTCTCATGAAATGACCATGTTTGATATAGTGAGAGATATATGCATCAAGAGGATAATTTGAAATTAAATTAAATTAGAACCCCTTCTTCTCTTACAATATATGGGGGAAGATTAGAGGGTCTTATTTTTTTAATAGATTGCAATTCCCTGCTTCCTCTTTCTCCTCTTTCTTCTTCACGCACACCTTCACACACACACATACACACACACACACACACACACACACACACACACACACACACCCCAAGAGGTATCTGTAACAGCTTTTAATTTCATATTTTCTCCAATTAAATCAACAGTGTTTGCAGTATGAAATCTGGTCTAAGTATTTAAAAAAGACAGTTTTTACTTTAGCCAGTCCTGATTCTAGACAGGTTTCTATCCACTCTTCCAGAGTTGGAATTCTGTCTCTGCCCTAAAGCAGGCAACAATCCAACTCTTCACTGTTAAATAGTTTTCTGTTTCATCCAATAATAGCTGAAATTATAGCATGAGCATGTAAAGGGGGTGAAAATCTGAGCCTCACCCATGGTTCTTCTACACAGAGACAGGAGATTCCTTCATGTAAGTGACTCCCTCATCAGAGCTCATCTCTGAGTATCTCTGTGCCCATCAGTGAACATGGCAGATGGACACCACACAAAATGTATTGTATTATGTTCAGAGGGGCTACCAGGTAGAAGGAGGACTATCTGGTCTGGGGCTGAAAACTGAAACATAGTCTGTGTACTTAGCTATTGAGGAGAGTGTTATGGGAAGGAAGTTTCTACGAGACTCCATTGCTCTTTGGTGTCATGGGCCTTGACATGTGGTGCCTAATTGCCATCAGGCAAATGGAAGAGGTGCTTCATCTTTAACTACCATCTAATCAGCTATGTTCTCCACTCATTGTGATACTGTGGTCTAATATTTTGGTGTTCAAAGTGGGTTCACAGATTCAGGAACTCATTGGATATTCTGGTTGTCAGTTCCCATCTATAACCTACTCATGGAGATTTTGAATTTTAGGACATTCCCCTTGGTGACTGATATGCAAATACAGTTTCAGAATCATTGCTATAATTTGTGTGTTTGGAATTTGAAGGGGACAAATGGAAAATTCCTACCGCTAGAAATGGTTTTCAGGTACAGTACTGATAGTGTGTATTAAATGCTTTATTTATCTCAGAGATGCATATAGTTTGAGACAATATATACACAGATATACATCTGTAGACTATAGATTGGTTAAGAGTGTGGGTCAGAGTCCTGGCTCCATTAATAGGTTGTGTATTTGTGGATAGTATGCCATATATTGCCCCCCCTCAGCTTGTCTACTCAAATCTTAAAGTATGAAAGATAGTGGAGGTAAGCATTGCTGTAGTGTAAGACTTGCTCAGCATTTAAAGGACCAAAACTATAGTAGAAGAAAAAAAATATAATGGTCGCACTACTCCTTCTACATGTCATGGAACGGTCTACACTACTCATACTACACACATCTCCATACACTACTCACAGAAAGTCAGGGAAAAGAGCAGAAAGGCATGTTCTTACAAGATCAGTTATGAACAAGGGAAATTTAAGTGGATCTGAGGATATGATATGTTGGCAACAGTGAAAGCGACTCAGGAAGTGAGCAAGATAGAGGTGCAGCCTAGCCAGACTCACTGTTTCATGGACCTCCCTTCTTGGTGATCTATGCCTTTGCTGGACTCATTGTCTAATATTTTCAACATCATGCTGGAGGGAAGGGAGTACCCTACCACTGCCCAACAACAAATTTTACCATTTGTATGTATGTATATACACATTATATATATATATATATAATTTGTATAATGTATAATTATAATATATATAATCTGAGTCACTCAGACCTAATGACATATATTTCACTGCAGGACTTTCATACAAAAACAAAAGGTTCACCAAAGACATAACACATTTGAGAGATTTATTTTTCCCAAACAAGGCTGTCTTCAGCACTCCAGGAAGAAGAGCTAAACTTCTATTCTTTCCAACTAACCTGCTTGCAGGCTCAGAGGTCTACCTCCCACAGGCATACATACAACATAAATTGGCAGAGCTTATGTTTCTGCCTTGACAAGTCACTTTACGATTCACTAATGTGTGTGCATTCATTAATGTGTGTTCAGTCATTAAACTATGTGTGTATTCATTAACATGTATGTGTACATTCCTTAAATATGTGTTTTGAGTGGGTGATAGTTAACAGGATGACCTTAGCCCCCAGCATACTTATCTCCAAGCTAACTGAATCATATAAATAGAATACTTGTAAATCTGTCTGTCTGTCTGTCTATCTATCTATGGTATATAGCTTTTAAAACAGAAAAAAATATATGAAGAAAGTAAGTCCACTCTTTGACCTCTGGAAGCAAATCCCTTTACTATTATAAGAAGAAGTAGAGAGAGTCAAGTTCTCTTCCATAACTAGGCATAAGAGTAATGGCTACTTCCTTTTGATATGATAATTAAATGATAGTTGTACTCTTTTTATAGCCCAAGTACTACATGGTGGCTGGCAAATCCATAACTGAAGAAGAATCATAGGCCAATGTTCTTTATTAGAGGATTCTGCATGAACTGAATATTATTTCTGGGTGCTGGATGCGCCCAGGTCTGCCATTCCTACAATATGGTTCCCAGGAGGACATAAAGATGATTCTTCTGTCAGACCAGATTCCTAAATGCCAGAATGACTATGGTCCCTGCCAGTCTATGAGAAATGTAATAAAATCAATACAGAAATGCTTTCCTGTCCATTACAGAGGTTTTGAAATTGATTGTCTTTAAGGCACAAATTAGTGGATTTTGACATATGTATATTTTCTTTTGTGAAGACAAATTGATGATCATTTCATAATAGGTACTGGAAAAAATAAAACCATATACTATGCCACATATCACAAGACATAAAAGCTACACACATGCTTAAAGAGAAAAAAAGAGGAAAGAGGGTAAAGAAAAAGAAAGATCCAGAAATAGAATATGTAATTAGCCATCGCACAGGAAAGAGTGATTAAACAACAACAACAATAACAACTTGGAGCAACTTTGGAGCCTATTTCATCTGATCTGACTCAGGCTCTTCATACGGGGAACAAGTCAGCCTCACTCGTGAGGACTAGCTTTCCTCACATTCTTAAAGAGAGCCTTTCTGTCTCACTAATTGTGGGTAAGTTGGGTGCAGAATTGTGAAATCCCATCTCTCAACTCAAACTTTTCCTTTATTATGAGATATGCACATATGATAAGGAGACCAGATTGGAAACTAACTGCCTTTCTAGTAAATTTCTCATGAACTCATGCTCTTTTACAGGTAATTGTTGAAGCCTGTGACTCAGTGTCTTTCACCAACAAAACAGTCTTCTTTCTGATGATGAGGCTTTTGCACCATCTACCATTGTAATTTGCTCAGTCCTATTCTTAAGCAAGGTCTCTCTGGCATTTCTGAGACTCCGGGCTCAATAATAGTTCCTGACTGATGTTTATCTAAATCTCCACATGCTGTGACCCAAGTTGACCTTTCTTTCTTATTGGAATGAAATAGGATGGCTTTGGAGAGGTGTGGAGTAAAAACAACAAACCAATAAAAAGCCATCAAATGCCGTCAGCCTTATGAGTTTATCTCACTCCTGCAGGTCTGCCGATTCCCACACTGATCAAGAGCAAAGGAAGGAGGAATCAGATAGTGTCTCTGCCTGGTCATTAAGACCAATACTGCACCAAAAGGGATTAGAGAGAAAGCCTGACCACTAGCTGGGCTTAGGGGCATTTCTGATGTGAGATCATCAGCTCTTCACATTTTCACAGCACTTGACATTTTAACCAAAAGCTTTTATGCCCATTTCTGTCCATTTGGACTTGATTCTTAATCTGTCCCAGAAGCATGCTATCTCTTAAAGTAACCCTCCCACACTCTCTTGGAAGAAACCACTTTTCAACTTCCATGTAAACACAATGTCCTTCTTTCTCGGTCGTTTCCTTCTTTCTTTTTACCAACCCCTGAGCCTTCAAACCATCCCTACTCCCTTACTGTTTTTGTCTACTTCCTCATTTCTTCAACCCTGTACAGAGTTGTCACCTTTCATTAATTATTCTTGGGTTGCTATTATCCCCACCTTTGTTTCTCTTTCCATGGCAATACTTTGTGTGCCTGACCACTTTTCTCCACAGATTTCCCCACCTCTGATGTTTTGTTCCACAGTGTAGGCTTATACTAGATTTACTACTTACATGTTGTACACAACCTTGTCCTGGCAGGGACTCTAAACATCTCTACTTGTATATAGTATCCTTCAGAGACAGTTCACACAGTAGCCATCTATTGGTGGCCTTTACCTCAGATATCTCTTTAGAAGTGAACCTGGCATTCTGCCTTGTCCCCTAGCTTCTGACTATGCACTGAGAGTGGGGGTTGGAGCACATAGCAGTGCCCACCACATGATAATGCAGGATATGAGGAAGTAGCATATTCTGTTTTGCTTGTTTGTTTTTTCTTTTAGAACTTGAAATAAAGGGAGCTATGGTCTGAGAGTGAGAGGAGTCTAAAGTTTAGTTCCAGAGAAGTCTCAAGTCATGGTGAGCACTAGCATATACACATCTCCATCTGTGCAAATAAAAAAAGGTTAGACCTCAACTAGTCTGCCTTTATGAACTCTTCATATTCAGAATTAACTTTAAAGCATTTTGTAAAGCAATCCAAGTTGTTCATTTAGAGATATTTTTTCAAGGTTGGAAACCTTTGAAACCTTACAAACCTTTCTTCAGCAGGTGACAGGCCACAGAGAGAGGAGCAGTGGGATGAGGGAGAGGAAAGCAGAGGTGTACAGCCACATGGACATGCTAGAGACAGCACAGATTTGGATATCTCAGGCCAGGCAGTTGTCAGGAAAGGAAGCATATGGCAGGATGCCTGCTGACTGTTTGCTAGGCTGGACCAGAGAGTATTTGGAAGAGGGAGAGAAGGAGGAGGAAAAGGAAGGGGAAAGGGGGAGGGGGAGGAGAAGGAGGTGAGGAAAGACAACCGCCTTTGACGGTAAGAAGCTTGATGGCTTCGGAATCTGGGCAGACACAGGAGCCTCTTCTCCCTTCAGGATTTAGCAGCTTTGTATCCATTTGGGTGTTGTTTTTAAATTAAGCTGATTCCCATATAATAGAACGTAAATTAGTACGTTTGATCATTTATTACAGGTCAAACTCCCGTAGTTACCATGAGACATCAACCAGCATTCAACATGTAAGGTGCTTATGGCCATAAATGGAACCTGATAAAATGCTGCCACTAACACACGAGGAAGAAGAATTATTCTTGTCATTACTGGACTGAGCCATGCAGACAAGTGTGCCTGGGGTCCAGTCCATGACATTCTTCCTGGTTATCTATACATCTGGGACTTTGTACATCCTTTCTTGGATAGGAAAATTCCCTTGTAGCTCTCTCTCAAGACACACTATCCTTTGCTACCCCTTCAAACTCCATTCTCATGCCTTGTTCTCAGACATGCCCTTTATTCTTTCTTCTAATGTCTCTCAAATGCTTTGTGTGACTATTCTTTGGAAAACATGAGCCTTTCTTAGAATGCTGCATTGTGAATTAAATTTTGCTTGTATTTGTCAATCTTGCATGCTAAACTTCTTACTCAAAGGGAAGGAGTAATTTATTTGGTTACCCCCCTTCCTTTTACAAGTAGAAGCATTCTATCCATCATGACATGACACTTTCATAAACTTAAAATTATAGAAAGTTTTATACAATCTCAGCTTTAATTAATAGTTCATCTAGACGGTTCTTCAATTTCTTTCACAGACTTTCTAATGAAGTTGCATTGAGCCTAGACTTGAGCACCTGAGCCATAAAAAGAGCTGAGAGTTGGAGGATCAGACTGTTCAGACTTATATTGTGTCTGCCAATCACCTCATTCACACTGGAATTCTCTCTCAACTCTTCCCTTTTCTTGCAACTATTCACTGGACCTCACAGTTTCCTTTTCAAATCCCTTTCCTACCTGACATAATTTCTATCTTCTTTAGTTGAAGTCTCCAACACACTCATCATAGAGCTTCCCCAACAGACACCAGATTGACACCTCTATTTCCACACCTTTCCATATAACCTGCTTTCTACACACCCTCCAGTGAAGCTAAGAAATGCAATTTACTCACTGTATAGTAACCTTCCTGTGCAGTTTAAGAGTTTTTTCATGCTTATTAGCAAATAGACTTGGTCTGACACACCCTCAGGCTCAGTCTCTGATTCAACTCCTTTCATAATTCCTATATTGTCCTCTCCAACAACATTCTCATTTCCTGAAACAAGCAACTTTGTTCCCTTTTTAGAATAATTATCTTCCACTGAAACCATTTCCAGTGCTGTCTTTTGCTCATCTTGCAAGTATTAGCTAAGTGATGTTTCGTATCAACAGAGGACTCTTCTAAGCCTTATTATTGCCATCTAACCCAGCAGAGGCACATTTAAAACTCACTTAATCCATAGTAGATTACACTGTTAATTGTTTTTCTTGAAACTCTGTATTTAAACTTTCTTTAGTAAGCACATAACATCCCTTTGACAGCTATGTCTAAGTACCAAGGCATATGATATCATGATGTCTCACTTTTGCATCATTTCCTTAATAAGCACCATAGCACATGTGGTGGTTTGAATAGGAATGGGCTCCATAGGCTCATGGATTTGATTGCTTGGTCACCAGGGAGAAGCACTATTAGGAGGTATTGCCTTGTTGAAGTAGGCGTGACGTTATTGAAATAGGTGTGGCCTTGTTAGAGGAATGGCATCATTGAGGGTGGCTTTAGGGTTGGAAATACTCTGGTCCAGTGTTTCTCCCTCTCTCTCTTCCTGCTGCCTGCTGGTTCAGATGTATAACTTTGTCTCGATTTCCAGCACAAATTTTGCCTGAGTATCTCCATGCTTCCCATCATGACTACAATGAACTAAACTTCTAACTCTGTAGGCCATCCTCAATTAAATATTTTCCTTTATAAGAGTTGCAGTGGTCATGGTGTCATTTTACAGCAATAGAACTTTGACTAAGACACTACTGGAGGAAAAAGAAGTATACAGAGACCATGAGATGACCATAAAAACAAATGTTTCCAGAGAATTCATGCTTCCATTTTTAGTCTTTAAAAATGGGAGATGAGGAGGCATATTGAATCAAAAGATAAAAGCAATGTTTTAGAGTCAGACTTACACCTGGTTTTGAACACTAACTCTCAAGGGCTCTAGTCACTCAAGATTTTCGCACATGTCTTGAATAGTAAAATGGAAGGTGAGGTCCCTCAAAAATATTCTAATTCACCAAAAGTGCAGTGTCTGTGTTCTTCCAGAAAGGAGATTTATCTAAGTAGTATTGAAAAACTTTTGGTGTGTGCTAAATTAATGTTGATGGTTATTATCATAGTTATTAGCAGTAATAGTGGTAAAAAGATCAACAACAATAGTGGAAAGGTATAATATTTGTGATATCAAAAACAGTGGGTATGAGTTTGATGTAGGCTATTTTTAGTAGAAGATGGCCATGTTGACTTTCCACTCCAACGCTTGCTACTATTAACAAATGATGGGTGGGTCAAAGATGTTACTGATTCTTACAGTCTCTGTATTGACAGTGAGGATTCTGTTTTGGAGTGATAACTTACTCCTTTTTTCAAGAATCACTGTCTACAATTATGGGTCCTATTGTTGTTTTAAGAAAATTTACTTTTACACAGGTTCAAGTCTCATGCTACCCCCATAATGATCTTTATAAAAGTGTAAATCAATTCCATCCCAGTGCATATTTCCTGAATGACCTTGGCTTCTTCACTTGGCCAGGGAAGCCCTTCACATCAATTCTGCATGCTGATTTTTTTTTTGTATAACCTGATCAAACCAAGCAATTGTACTGTTCTTTCTCATTGAATAAATGTTTCTTTTAATTAGTCATGTACTACTGTATAACTCACAGGGGGAAAAGTCTTTATGATGTTACTAGGGTAAAAAAGTAATTTCAAAGCATCTCTATTGAGACTTGAGTAACATGTGTATATGTGTAGAGAGACAAATGGAGAGGGAGAAGATGGAAAATCAGGGAAATAGGTGTTTTAGAAGCATTGGGAAAATGTTAATGAGGAATGTTTCTAGGTGATAAGATTTTTTTTTAATTCATTAAATGTCTCTATTTTTGAAATTTCAGGATAGCATTTATAGGATACTTGGCTTTCAATAGACTGAAAGATTAATTAATTTCTGAAAAAATTCATTAGGTGTACTATCAGGATGATTTCACTTTGAAATTAAAATATGTGCATAGCCATTGAAGAATAGAAGGGTGGAACAAATAACAATTATATTTCATTTCAGTGGAAAAGGTATTTGACAGAATACCCTTTGATGACTTCTAACTCTCTGTGGAGAATATTCAGCAACATAACAGGTTTCTGGTCTACTGTGCCCATACTTTCCTCCCCCAGCCAAGAGTCTACACAAGTGATTATAAATGTGCAAGCATCTTCCCCATACCTGAATGTCATTTGGAAGACTTGGCCTTGGTTTACATGTTGTGTCCGATTGTTGTAACCATGTAGCATCTCTCCAAAGAGGGTGTCATTGAATTTGGAGTCTGGTTTGAGGCACTTGGGGCCCTCACAGACATCTGAGAGCATTAGACAGGATTTCCCATCAGGAGCCAGCTTGTACTCTTCCACACAACTGCAAAACAAAACAGCTGAGAGTTAATTCTCCATGCTAGGTACCCCCACTGAAGGTGACCTAAAACCGGGATCTCCTTTGCCTCAAAATAGGTCATTGTTTAAGCACAGAGACAGCTAATTTGGTTGAAATCAATCTAGGGCATAGGTGTCTAGAGAGAATCACATTAATCCTGAAAATTGATAAATTCATGGAAAGTCATTTGTGACATATTAAAGAAGTCATGGTATGGAGATTGTTCTTCTTCTTCCCCTACCTCTCCTCTATCTCAGTGGCCAATCCTTGCTACACCAGTATGCACATCTACACATACAGTACATTTTAGGGCAGTTTTCCACAAACACACTGACTTAAAAAGCACAGCAGACAAATTCACAGGGAATTATCAATGAGATTCTCGAATAAGAAATTATTCCCAGTCTATCTGTCAACCAAGGTTGAATACTATAGGAAAAATTAATTACAGTTCATGTAATTGTAGAAACAGTGATAATCAAGCAGAAGTCATTTCTACAATTATGTGAACTGTACATGATCCTGATGGGTCACAACTGTTACAAGGGCAATATAAACTTTAATTTTTCCTGGTGTATAAACGACTTCTACTTGATTATCACTGTTAGTAGTCTCCCCTGGTCTCTCACTGTCTGACAGCCCGATGAGCCGTTGACATGCATTTGAAGCAGGCATGGGCTCTTTTGTGGACCAAACAGGCATTTGAATGGATACTGAGAAAAAGATTTCCAATTTAGAGAAGGTTTTAGTAAAAAATAGTTTTCTTAGGCAAGGATTGGCCACTGAGATAGAGGAGAGGTAGGGGAAGAAGAACAACAATCTCCACACCTGAAAAGGAATGCAACAAGTAGCAATTTTTGAGTATATATCCTTTCATAGTTCTTTTGCGGGTATGTACACAGAGTACCTGTGCATAAATTAACCATCAGGCAAGAGAATAAGCTGCAAAATTAGAGAGACCCAAACAAATACATTATTTGCTGCTTGGAGCTTGTGAGCATGAGAAAGGAACTTAACTTCTGTATACCATGAAATCACATGATATATTGACTATGAAAATGAGGCTTCAATGAACCTATCTAGTTCAGTACAGTAAATAGCAATCATGGAGTTATTTCTATATGTTACGCTTGTCCTATAAAACCTGATCCATTCATATATTCATTTCAACATAATGAGTAAAATCACCTCTCCCAGTGAACATATTATCAATAAAACAGTTTAAAGATGACTCATATTACTATGAGGGGCAAATGTGGCATTGAAGTTTAGGTCTGTTTAGTAATCAAGCATCTTTTGAAAGCCTAGTATTTTCCAAATCTATTATTTTCTATTTATACTAAAGTCTGGTTAGAAGCATCTTGCAGCATGTACTATCTCATTTGTCTTTCCTCCAGAAAACAGTGGAGATTACTTAAATTTGAGTGTAAAATGACTCAGGAACTCATTGGACAAGTTAGTCTCTGTGGAGTAGTTTGGATGGAAAATGTAACCTAACTGTGTTGCTGGAACTTGTAGCTGATGGATGCTGGAGACCTGGAACCCAGTTGAAGGGAAAAAATAGACAAGTTACATTGAAAACTTCATTCAAGATCACTCCAGTGAAAATCCATGACATTCCCATGCACTAAGCTAGCTGTCACTCTGCTGTATTTTCTCCCTTGTCATCGAGGGTACTGCGTGGAAGCTTTGGTTACCTGTCCAAAGGCTACAATTTCCTGTCCAAAGGCTGCAGAGAGGCCATGTCCAAGATTCTTGCTGAAATATATGACCCACCCACCATCTTTTCCATACATCCTAGGTACAAATAAATCCTCTCTCAACCCAGGTTCAACACAGATGAATTGAATGGACACCTGAGTGGAGAGCATTTAGCAATTACTCCATGAAATCTAATTGCCTCCATTATCTCAGAAGGCTTCCAGTCAATATGAAGAGGTGATTTACTTAGTAAACCGTGTAGGATTGATTCTTTATATCTTTCTTTACACACCTATATATAAAATGCCTGTGCAACTTTGATTAAGTATATGCTTGTTATAAATGTGTAAGCAGAATCAGTGTGTAAAGTAAAATGTGGAACTTTTCTTGTTACTCCTACTTCTACTTCCAATACTACAGTCAGCACTATTATCTGTTGTATATACTACTAAATGTTTCCAACTCATTTAAATACACATTTATATATGAGTATCAAATACAGTATACATAGATATGCAAACACAAGCATATAGATAATTATACACATAAAAATCACGACACATTTTCGTAAGATATGCATTTGTACCTAATGTTGTTAGAGAATGTTTTCAAGCCAGTGACTTATGGATCTGTCTTTAAAATGGTTATTTGGCCCTGCACAGTACAAATATACCATAATGCTTTTAACTAATTTTTATTGATGGGTACTTTGGCTGTTTGTAGCTATTTGTTATTGCAAATACTGCCAGAATGAAGATCTTAGTAGATATATCACTGGGCACGTGCGTGTATTCTGTAAGACAGATTCTCAGAAGAGGGATTGCTGGGTCAATGGTTTATGAATTTTAAAATGTTGATAGATCTACTAAATGGCCATCTGTAGAGGCTCTACCAGTTCACAGTCCCATCATTCATAAATGAGGGACTTTACTTTTCTACAACATTGATGTTCATTATTGTCACTCTGGGATGGGAAAAATAGCTCATTCCTCTTTGGATTTGCATTGCTTTGATGCTACAGCCCTTTCTATTTCTGTGGATGATTTTTGTGCTTTGACCATTTTCCAGCTATGATATTTGTCCCCCTTTCTTTGATTTGTACATGTTGTATACAAATCTGGATAATGACTCTTACTGTCCATATATTTTCCAACTTTCTCCTACTCTGGGTTGGTGTTTCAGTCTTGATTTGGATGCCATAGAACCTCTGTGAACTGAGTTTTTTGCAATGTTTAAAAAGCCACAGGATAATACAACTGTCTTTTTGTATATTAATCTAGTATTTTTAACATTTCCTAATCTTTAGCTACCTGATATGCATGGGATTTATTTTGTGTGTGATAGGAAGAATTATTTCACTTTAGTTTTTGAGTATTTCAAAGTTATATATGATATGCTGGTTTTTAATTTCCTCCACAGGGATTACTTGTTTGAAATCAATGAGTTAAAAATGTCTAAACAATGACCAAAGGGGTCCATCTATTCACCAAATGACTTGAAATATCATTTTTATCATATATCAAATATAAATGTACAATAGACATGCATAGTTGAGTTTATTTTCTATTTAATATCTACATATTACTAAAATAGGTGATTATGAGCCATCAACATAAGTACTTGGAATAGATTTCCAGTCCTTTGCAGAAGCAGCTATTAACCACTGAGCCACTGTTGTAGCTGCTGGCAAGAATGTTCTGTGCTGTTGATTGCTTATATTGTAAGAGAGATAACATCTTACACCCACCGTATTCTTTTCTCCTCCTGGGCATGCTCTACAGTGTGTGTGTGCGTGTGTGTGCGTGTGTGTGTGCGTGTGCGTGTGCGTGTGTGTGTGTGTGTGTGTGTGTGTGTGTTTGTATAAGTCTTCATTGTAGTTGAGGAACCAAGACACTGTATTCTGTACAGTGGTCCCTTGCTATGGACTCTTCGGAGACCCATATGTTAATCTAAATAGTGTAAGATGGATGAGTGATGCCAAATAAGACATTCCATGTTTACGTATGCTTCTAGTTGGATGGATGGATAATTTATTGCAGCAACAAAACTTATCTCACCCTTATTCTTGCAGCAACATCATGGTTTAGAATCTTCTAATTTAAAAATGAAGTTTTCATGTCCATTCATCAAGTATTTTTTTTTAAAACACTTTCAGATTGTTTTTATCATGAGGTTTTGGGGGTAGAATATTAACAGAATTTATGGGAGACACCATACTTTCAAGATTATGATTATGTAACTTACATATTTTGGATCTAGGCCAACAGATATCAATCTTGGTTTTGCTTCTCAGGAGCTGTGAAACCTTGGACAAACTACCTCCCCTTTTGCTTATATATAATGTAGTCCTTGACTTATAGAGACCCTGTACAGAGGTTCTGTATTTCAAGATTTAAAATGCATATTAGCACAATCTTCTCCATTTCAGGAATGTTCTAGTTAGATTTTTCTATTACCATGATAAAACACCATGACCAAAAGAACTTTGGGAAGAAATGGATTATGTAAACATACAAGTCAGATGATACTATATCACTGAGGGAAATCAAGGCATAAACTGAAGGCAGGAACTTAGAGAGAGAAACTGAAGCAAGTGCCATTGAGGGATGTGCGGATGTGCTTACTGGCTAGCTCCCCATGCCTTGCTCAGTTTGTTTTTTATACTCCACAGGATCACTTTCCCAGAGACAGCATGACCCACAGTGAAGCATACCCTTCCACATCAAACATTAACCAAGAAAATGCCCCATGAACTTGGTCACAGACCAATCTGATGAAGGCAGTTTCTCAACTGAGGTGTCCTCTTCCAAGATGATTATTCCGTTGTTTTTTTTTTTTTTTTTTTTTTGGTTTTTTGAGACAGGGTTTCTCTGTGTAGCCCTGGCTGTCCTGGAACTCACTTTGTAGACCAGGCTGGCCTCGAACTCAGAAATCCTCCTGCCTCTGCCTCCCAAGTGCTGGGATTAAAGGCGTGCGCCACCACCGCCTGGCTTTTTTTTTTTTTTTAAGTTGACAAAAACAGCTAACCAGACCAAGGAATGTCTCACTGACATTTTCTCTTTAGTCATCTATGGTTTGAGAAAAACTGTTGCTAATTTTTTTTGTGACTTGATTTTTGGTTGAACCAAGTTAACTATTTCTAATATGTCCACTAGAATTTCTTAGAGATGCAATCATATATTTGAGTGTTGGAGTTATAGTAAAAGGTGGAAAATTCTCCTTGTTCTTCTTCAAATTATTTATGTTTAGTTCTCCTATTTCTACATTTTCTACCTGTTGGTATTTCTTTGTATTCATGACTCTAAACCTGGAATTTATGTTTTCTACGAATGTGATTCATTTTATCAAGACTCCATGTGTGTTGCTATAATATCTTACACAGTATTGTCATTAAGTATTTTCTATTGGTTTTGTGTCCACAGTTCTGTCCTTTGTTCACTGTTTGTTTGTTAACTTCTAATGCATTTAGAATGCTATAACTTCTAATTTTCTAATGCATTGAGATACCTCCCACTCCCTTCCTTGACTAAGCTTTCTGCATTTTAATTGCTGTGTCTTTTCCCTAACCTATTTAATTTACTTCTGTCTTTATTTGGATCACTTCCTTCCTGCTGCTTTCTTTATTTTGTTTTATGATAATTTTTTTTCAGAACCCTTGAGTCACATGCTTCATTTGTTTACTTTCAATCTTTCTAGCATCTTAGTAAATTCCATGGAGCTCCTGACTGTAGCTTTGCCTCCGTGCCACCAGTCTCACACAGGGCTCTCTTTAATTCTAAGAATGTGGTCATTTTGGCTTGAGTTGTCTTTCATACCCAGATGATACTTCAAAAGTTTATATTTTTCCCTCTTTCTCTCAAACACACTGTGTGTGAATGTATGTATATGTGTGAGTGTGTGTGTGTGTGTGTGTGTGAGAGAGAGAGAGAGAGAGAGAGAGAGACAGAGAGAGAGAGAGAGAGACAGAGAGAGAGAGAGAGAGACAGAGAGAGAGAGAGAGGGAGAGAGAGAGAGAGAGAGGGAGAGGGAGAGAGAGAGAGAGAGGGAGAGAGAGAGAGAAGTTAAACTCAGGTGTTTAGCTGCACCTTCTATCGTGTTTGTTGGCCATGTGCATACCAGGCAAGCTGGCCCTTAAGCTTCTGGGATTTTCTTTCTGGCTTAACTGTAAGGGCAGAAGAATTACAGACAGGCAATACTGTATGAATCTTGATGTGGGTTCAAACCCTCCACCAAGACATCTCCACATTCCAGAAGACAGGATGACTTTGTTTTGTTGTTTTTCTTAAAATAACAAATAGATCTCTTCCATTTTCACTCTAAATTCATAGCAGTATAGGATCTCAGTCTGAGAAGGTGGAATGTATAATCTACTTTAGAAAATTCATTGTGATTTCATACTAGCTTGCTTAAGGGAGACATAAGGTATCAAGTTCAGATTTTGGAGCTAATTACTCCTGAGTTCAAATAGAGGCTGTGCTATCACCTTCCATATGACCTTGATCAAGTCTATTAACTTTCCTAGGTTCTGTGTCATAATCTATTAAATGAGGATAATTACAGCCCTCATCAAAGGGCTGATGTGAGAATTAGAGATAACTTAGGCTATAAAACAGCACTTTTCATATAGTAGCAAACCAATGTACCACCTATTACACTTGTTGTGAGCACTGTCATTTGCCTATATTAGTCCAGTTATACATTACTGGGAGTGGAAATCCTAGCCTCTACCTTCTCTGTTGATCCACGTTTCTTAAAGTTGTAATTGATTCTTCTTTCCTTTTTTCTTCTTGTCAAAATATAGAATTAGGAACTTCTTATGTGTCATTTAATATGAGTGAATGATATGCACAATTTATATTTATATGTATAACTAATATGCATGATATATTAGCAAAATGATTTACTGCATGTATGTACTCTGTATATGCAAGCTCAATCCTATATCCATTACTGTACAGATGCACAAATATTTTATAGGCTACCTGATTTGCTACTTGAAACCTATAATAGGTAGAATAACAGTTCAGAAATCACCCATATCCTGATTCTCAAACCTGTTGCTATGATTTGGATACAACTCCCCAAAGTCTCATGTGTTAAAAATGTGGCTTTCCAGTCAGTAGCTCTGTTAGAGGTTTTGTGGAACTACTGAGAGTTAGGGGCTAATAGAAAGAATGCTAGGTTTCTAGAGAGTGAATGCCTTTGAGTGAGATTTTGAGACCCTGGCCTTTGTTTCTTTCTTTTGCTTCCTGGCTATTATGTAGTAAGCAGTCATACTTCTCCAGCTCAGTCATTTGACAAACATGTGCTGTGCTCTGTGTGACATGCCCAAAGCAACTGGGACAATCATCCACAGACTGAAACCTCTAAGACCATGAGTCCAAAGAAGCTACACTATAGCCAAATAAGTGCTTATAAGATAACTACCTGAGAACTAAGGAGTGCCTCAGATCTCCAGCGTCTGCAAAATAAAGGAGGAAGACTACTGTAAAGTCTCCAGAGTGCAACCATCTTTGCTAGTGCCTAAACTTGAGGGATTTTGACAGTTGAAGCTATAGAGCAGTTAGTTTGTATTGTTTTTAGACACTGAGTTTGTGGGGATTCATCACAAAGCCAATAGCAGGAGCTTCACCCTCATAGAGAGGTGCTTGCTGCTCTACTCCCATTTCCAAACAAGAAAACCAAGTATCAGAGAGCGGCAACTCAACAACAGTGTTAAGATGTAGACCAAGGTTCTCACTCAAGCTCTGTATGATTGTTATGTGTACAATTTCAACATCAAAACTGAAGATTCCAGGGACTTTTCTTTTGTTTGGGGGCAGAAAAGGGTTATGGTTTAGCAAGAAAGGATGGAAAGAGTTGGGGGAGGGGAAGAAGGAGAGAGAAAATATAGAACTTCCTAGGGTAAGCTCTGTAAGACTTTAGTAGACACAGTGCGAAAAAACAGATTCACAAAGGCAATGATCCTCTGAGTTTTGACATGGGAGAATTCTTTTTCTCAAGGCATCTTAATACACAGAACAATTTATGTGAAGGTCTGTTTAGCTGTTGTTTTCTTTTTAAATTTTATTTTTTTGTATGATGCCATATAATTATATGGCTTCTTTAGAACATTCTGATGTTAGGGAGGTTTTTCCTTACAGAAATTCAAAAGAGCGTAGGCTCACAGGAAAACAGCCAAGATCTGCATGAAATTATATATTTATACATATGCCAAATACAAAAGAGAAAATAGGTACAGATACAGAGTGGGTATTTTAATTTAAAGCGATAGGTGCACTACATTTAACATTCTCATCACATTGGAAGGAATATAGAGCTGAATGGGAATTTGTCAAGAGTCCCATAAAATCTTCTCTATGTCTGGTCAGCAGCATGTTTGTTTATTTAACTTTCATAGTAACGTGGAGAGATGGGTACTTTCATTCTTACATTGCCATTGAAAATCTGAGGCTTGGGTTATCTGACTTCTTTGACCAAGGTCACATGTCTACTTGGAAAAACTAGGCTCTTGACAATGGTCATCTTATTCCAAATCGATCTTTCTTTTCATCTTAGCACAAATTGCCCTCTCTAATCATCTTTGTTTTGAAAAACAAAACAATAAAAAAAAATCCAGGAACATATATAAAAAAAAGTCAAATTCTCAAAGCACATGGTTTAAAATTTTATTTTTGTGTTTTCTGGATTGCTTATTCCATCATTCCTTGGTGGTGTATGGGACCAATAAAATTATATATTGAAATACATAAACTAGATACTATTTCTTAAAATAAAGAAGGGGAATCCAGTTCTTATAGAAAGATTGAAAATAAAGAATGTTAAGGCTAAATGAGAAGGAAATGAATGCCAGAGACTTGGACAAATATGGGGATGAACTAAACTTCTGATGGCCATGGTAATATGGGAATACCGCCTATCAGTTGGCCCAGCATGGCCAGTAGCCACAAACATCAACTGTCTTATTCCCCCTGATCAGTGTCACAGGGTTCTTTCCTACTAAGAGTCTCAGGACTGCCCCAATGTTAACAAAATTAAGATCTGTAAAGTTTTTCTCTATACAGTCTACATCTGGGGTTTTACTTAAACAAAAATGGGAAAGTTCTAGAAAAAAATTCGAAGTAATGTTCTCAAGTCTATTTGAGAAAAAAAGAAAGAAAGCAAAGAAACAAGAAGGAAGGAAATGGAGAGGAGAGAGGGGAAGAGAAAGAATAGATAAAAGAAGAGAGAGAAGGGTACTTAGGGACTGAGAGAAAGGGGGTGGGGAGGAATGACAGGGTCCATTGGATACGCTAGGCTAATTAAACAGTAGACTTTATCTACTCTCAAAAATTGTAGGAAACAACAGCAATTCATACTAGGAAAGAAAAAGGGGCAGGGGAGATTATTATTTCAATGGAGTCAAAATCATTGGTTAAAATAAAAATAATTTTAAAATCATAAAAAGGCGGGAATACATGTATTTTACAATAAAAATATGTTTCTCTGCAATAGAATTCATCAATCCTTGACCATCCCCAGATACACTGGGAACCTGAAGGACATTCTTTTCCTCTGTGGACCTCACCACTTAGCTATCTCTTGTTTTATAAGTCTTTAACCATTATTCAGAAGCAGCATTCACCAGAGTCGACAAGAAGGTACCTTGCAATACACATGGAAGGGCTTTATGTCTTTCTCTTCACTGGCAATTTGAAAATGTTTAATGAACAGCACAGTGGTTGATAATGAATATTTGATAAGAATCAAACATGTAGGTATATATCAAACAGATATAACTCAGTTGTCTAACTTGCTAAAACCCTCGATTCTATTCCTAAACTTCACTCTAGCAGGCAGGCATCCAGATTTAACTCAGTGTTGTGAGTTTTTGGTGGTTTGACTATGGTTGACCTGTAAGTGGCACAACTACTTCTGTTTCATTTTCTTAAGAACATATTTGTATAGATATTTGTGCTTTCTTCCAATTTCTTTAACATCAATTGAGAGAGTATCAGTGGTTATTAAATTGAGATACTAAATGGATGCTTCCCAAGGGACATTGGCCTATTCTAAATTTACAATGTGTTTGCAATTGTATGAGTGATAGTTACATCATGTTTGGTGTATTTATGACCTGGTTATTGTTTCATTTGGACACGAGATATGAATTGTGTCAAGTTGACAAGGGACAGATTTGATGACTATTCCTGGTTGTCAACTTGACTCCATCTGGAATGAACTGCAATCCATAAATGGAGGGCACACACCTGTGATTCAGTTCTTGAGGCTAGAAGACAAAGGCTTTTAAGCTGGATCTTGACATGGGATGACACATTCTTTTGGTCCAGATCTTGAGGCATAGTGGCCATGAAAAGCTGAGGCCCAGTCAAGGTAATACATGCCTTTAATTCCAGGAGACAGGGGCAAGCAAATCTCTGAGTTCAAGGCCAACCTCAGACAGAGCAAGTTCCAAGTCCAGGCTTGGGAGTACACACCCTTAGTCTGGGCCCTACGTTTTGCTGGAGGCCTATAGAAGGACACCGGGAAAAGGAAGGGTTTGTTCTTCTTTGCCTGCTTGCACTTACTTGCCAGCGTCCAGTGTCCGCACTCTGTAGCTCAGTATTGTTTAAATCCAGAGCAGATGTTAGTTTAGGGAATGAAAACAAGGAGTTTCCTGTTAGCTGCAGATAGTATTCACATGCATTTATCTCCTCTACTTCCCATATAATGTAAACAGAACAATCAACCCTTAGAACAATTGCAATGATTTGAGGATGGTATGTTTGGTATGTTTCTGAGCCCATGTGTGTAAATATAATTTCTTTTAAAACAAATTTTTAAGAACTATTTATTTTGTATGTCTGAGTGTTTTGTCTGCTTGTATTACTGTAAAATTAAACAAACAAAAAAAAAATGTGTGTCTGGATATGCATAGAGATCAGGAAAAGACATGAGATCCCCTGGAACTGGAGTTATAAATGGCTGTGAGGTACCATGTTGATGACGAAAACTGCACCTGGATCCTCTGCAAGAGTAACAAGTACTCCTAACTGCTGAGACATCTTGCCATCAGGTAAATGCATTTTCATGGAAACTGGAGCTGAGAAATACTTGGGATAGTTCAAGCTCTTAGCTTTGTTCCTGTGGCTGTGGGCCTTGATTGTCTTTCTAATCACTCTCAGAAATATGGGAATTCTAAAACTGCTGATGAAAATATTGCATTGTTTACATGGAAACAAGTGGGAAAGTGTCTCAGTTAGTAAGGCCAAGAGACGCAAATCTCTTCTTCTTAAGCAAAGACAACTACATAATCTACTGTATTGTTTTCATGTGTTTGCTTAACTGTTTACTTTCATTGCCAAGAAGCACAAAGCTAAGTTTATTATTACGTTGAGTGACTTTCTAATTTCAGAGTCCCAGAACTATTTTCTCTTTCCCACTTTCATTCCCTATAGATACTCTTGCTTAGTCCTATCTTTATATTAGCGGCTTACAAAAAAAAAAAAAATGCATCAGATTTATGTGGATAAACTTAAGTTCTCTTGGAAATGTGTGTGGTAAACATTATAAACTCACCCACACAAACACAGCAGATAAACTCAGTTGCTAGGCAACTCACTGCGGTCTTCACAGAAGGCAATGACTCCCCATCTATAAGAATCATTCTAATTACTTCAGTTTAGAGTCCAGTGACTTCACAACCTACCTCAAAGCTTCTGTTGGTCACATTGGTTATCTGGCTTCTGCTCCCATCCATCAGGAGTAAGTAAGGGCTCAGCAACCTGCTATCAGTATCCCCTTTGTTCTTTTGGTGAAGAACCTATGATCAATGCTTCACTGTACTCCTAGCATCTTACACAAACACAAAAGTCCCAAACACAAAAGGAATATAACAAACCCAAGATTAGCAAATTCTCTCATTCTTATGTTAAGGTTTTCAGAAGTCCTTGGGTCAAGCAGTAGAAAATGGTAGCACAGATACTGTGGATGTTTGAGGAGAATGCTACTCATAGGCTCATAGGTTTGAATGTTTAGCCATCAGAGAGTGGCACAATTTGAAAAGAATTAAGAGTTATAATTGGAATAGGTACATCTTTGTGGGAGAAAGTCTGTCATTAAGGTTTGGATTTGAGGTTTGAAAAAGCCTCTGCCAGACCCAGTCTTTCTTTCTCTGTCTTTGCTCATAGATGGGGCTGTAGCTCTTAGCTACTTAGGTACTTCTCTAGTACCATACATGTCTACCAACAAGTCCCCTGCCATGATGATAATGGACTCTCTGAAACTGTAAGGAAGCTATCAATGAAATGCCTTCTTTTATAAGAGTAGTCTTAGTTACAATGTCTCTTCACAGGAATGGGACAGTGAGTAGGACAGACACTCAGGTGCCTAAGATGTACCTGCTGTTCTTAAAGGACACATGGTATGATAGGTAGAAGTGAAACAGGTAAAGGAAGAATTCAATGGAGTTCACGTAAAAAGAAAAAAAAATGCAGTGGACTGTGTTGGTCTAGCAGCAGACTGGTAATCTGGGTAGTTTCCAGAGGTCATATCTATAAGATACATCCAGATATCATGAGTAAAATTAGATTAGCTACAAATGGTAGGTATGGTGGTGATACCTTTTTTTTTCTTAATTCTTGGGAGGTAGAGGCAAGAAAGATAAGGAATTTAAGGTCTCTGGCTACAAGTCAATCCAAAACCAGCTTGGGCTCCATGAAACCCTGCCTCAACCTTCCTCCAACCCCTATAAAATGAATTACAGGCAAATTTAAGAAATCCTTTCCCTTAATCAAAGGATGGATAGAAATAAAAAAAACATTTTATGTAATTAACTATAATTAATGCTTTATTCAGTATGCCAGTTCTAATAATTATATATACATATATAATATATCAGACACACATGAGAATGACAAAGAGAAAAAAAATCTTTTTTATATGTTCTCTATTCCACTTGGTAAATACTGAGACACAATTTAAGCAGTCTTTATCTGTAAACATTGGTATTATCACCCATCTTTTTCACCACTTCCATGATGTTCAGGAGAATTTGCTGAAGAAGATTCCTGCCTTAAGTCTAGAAAGTAACAGAGATATCCAGATTAAAGATGCAGGGACAGATGGGATGAGTTGGGTACAGGGAGAAGAAGGGTTGCAGAGAGGACAGTGTTGTTAAAATTCCATAGCTTGAGGCCATGGGTGTAGCATAAGGATAGGGAAGTGTGGGAAATGTTAACTGAAAAGACCAGACTAGCAATGTCTTACATATTTTTTACATTAAGTGAAGATCTTTAAATAAATAATTATTAACTGAGCACCACTATGAGCTAGGTTCTGTTCAAGGCACTGGACACAGAGTAAGGAAGCACAATATAAAATTCATTGATTGAATACTTTAATGCTACAGTTTTCTACCTATTAAACTAATAATTACACAGCTTACTGAATGCTTCTTTCCACCTGCCAGTCTCTCTGCTTGCATAATTTCACTTAATCCCCACAATTGTGTACAGTTACTTCTGAGCCTACATTAAAGAAGAGAGGCTCAAAGAGATTGAATCACTTCACCAAGAACATATGACTGGATATATTTAGAGGTTGGCAAAGACAGTAGATCTGTCTTGCCTGAACTGGAGCCACACATCCTCCTGGAATTCCTATGGCCCCCAATTACCAGCTGTGTGACCTTGGGAAAGCCACCAAGCTTCCAAATCTCTGTGCTTGGTTTTCTAATCAGTAAAATGGAAATCATGACTGTCCCTTTCTTGCAGATTTGTCATGAGGATTAACAGAGAAGTCGCTTGAAGCAGTCATGACACGTAAGAAGTGCTTAATGAGTCATTAGCTGCTGTTATTAACCTGGCTGCAAATAGGTTTATTCAGCCTGCTCCCATCCAACCTTAGAAAGGTCATAGAGCTTTATGTGAGATAAGCAAAGGAGGGTCTGTTTTGTTTACCCTGCTTAATTCAACAGCATCTTCTCTCTCAGCCAACTCTCTCACAAGCACCTGCTAATAGCTTTCATTGTTTACAGTGCTTCTAACAAGTGTGGGTAACTTCTCATTTGCATCCTTAATAGACAATTTCTAAAGCACATGGAAACCACAGTTAGTTTTAGGAAACCTGCATTTGATTTCCTCTTCTGTTTTGTTTACCAACAGTGAAGGGGCTCTAACAGCTCACCCATACTCTAATCTAATCCAGTCTTGTTTAACACTTTCACAGAAATTTCATGGTACAAAAGGTCAGTAAGTCTAGTCTCACAGACCAGAAAAGCAAAGTGGAGAGCATCATGTCATCAGACAAGAGGCAAACAACTCTCACCAGGTCATTTAGTGTAGTTACTTCACTCCACACAGTACGTAGCTTGAAACCACTCTCAATACTTGCATATATGTGCAGGCAATGCATTATTCTCTATAGCATCCGCACATACGGAGACTGTTATACTTATGTTACAGAGGAGGAAACTGAGGCACAGAGTTAAGAAGTGCTAAGTACTGTGCCCAAGGCCAACCAGTAAGGAGGCCACAAGCTACTTTACCAATGGTAAGGCTTTAAATGTTATTAGTTAACAGGACAATAAATCAGACAGTACTTTGCACTCTTCACAGCCATTTTTATATCAAGACAGGTATTATCAACAATTTACAGATGAGGAAGTTCGGGAGTCCTGGGAGGCTCGCCTACTGCCTAAAGGACAGAGGTAGTCCTGGGACTAAAATTTGTCTATTGAATCCAAGGTGCCCTGCAGTGCACACTGGGTAGACGATGTTAATGATTTCTGATGTCAAAATCCATTGCTCCAGCGGCTGCTGCTGTGACTGTTATTTTCTGCAGAACACCCTCCCCCAAAGTGCATAGGGAGAGAGGAAAAATAACAATGATAAGAACATAGCTGATTCTGTATGCAAGTCTGCAGATCTGAATCCATGCATAATTTACTCAACAGTGCCCTGCAGTCACTTAAGCTGAGGAAAGACTGCCATAAATTCAGGTCTGCATACGCTAATTTATTTCTTATTTATTTTATTGATACATATCTAAGGCCTCCAGCGAGCTGCTTCAACACCTGCTTAAAGGCTCCGGCAGCCCCGAGTTCAAAAGGGGCAGGGAAGGAGACCCTAAAAAAATACCGAATTCTGTGTACTAGAACCACAAAAGTTAAATTAATTTTCTGGCAAGCTGGGATTAAACCCATGTTGGCTACCGCCTTTTTTTTTTTTTTTTTTTTTTTTTGTGATTCACAGGACTGTTGTAAAGGCTGCTTAGGCTTTTACTCTCCTGTACTTGGTAATGAGAATGTCTGGGACACTTCTCCCAGGGATCACAGGACTCTTTTGGAGTGACAGAAAGGGCAAAGATAAGCAAATCAGAGCGGGAATAAATAGGAGAGAAATAAATAAAGATGTTGCTATTTTCTCAAGAGGTTACTGAGGACCAAACACCACTCTAGGCACTGAGGCAGCACAAACATCAGTTACACAGTCACTTGGAGAAATGTCCTCTGCCCCGTGTGTGAGAGTAGCCATCTTTCACAGGCTAGTTAGCTGCAGCCAAGAGAGAGAGAGAGAGAGAGAGAGAGAGAGAGAGAGAGAGAGAGCCATAGGGGAGTCGATCTGAATGTGTTTGCCTCTTCATTTCTCACACTGTCATTCAGCTGCCTGTGTATCTCAAAGGTAGAATACTTTCCTGGCATGTTAAAGGCCCTGAGTTCAGTCCCAAGCCTTCTTCCACCAATAGAAAAAGAAGGAAAAACAGTAACAAAAGCATCTGATCTTGAGTCCTTCAGAAGCCAGAAGCTGTCTCTAAATTCTTTCATGCTTTACATGTGCCATTTCAGCTGGTAGTTCTGACCCAGATAGATATAGGACCCGGAAAGATAAAACACCAAACCCAAACTGCTGACTTCCCACAGGATCTAGTTTGCAATCTGGCAGACCCAATATATGTACTTATAAGCACATCTTCAGCATCTTTGAATCTGATTCTACATGATGGAGCCACAAGGAGAGACAGAGAATGGACAGGGACATTGAGCAGAATGGAACAACATCTAGACCTTAGAAAGAGGCTTCTACATGAGTGCACATACTCATATACCTATAAATCATTGTTTTGATTGTTTTCTTAGCCATTATTCTTTTGCACACCCAACAGGGTATGAAGCAAAAGAAGCAAGGTCAGCCCTAGCCTGGGCCAGGTAGCATTTCCTGACCATTTACCCACAGATTCTCTGCTGCTTTCTGGGACTTGCTGGACCTCACATATGGAGACTTACCCACAGAACATGAAGATGGTGCTGGAGGTGGCATCATAGGGCAAAGGCAGTGTTTGTTGTAGGCAAAGCTGCTCACACCCTCCATTAAAGCCATCAGAGCAGTCAATGCCCTTGGAGTGATCATAGCAGCCAGAGCCATCCTTCATGGGCCTCAGTTCCTCAGGACACTGTTTAGAGAGAGGAAAACAAGGTGGTCATGATGCAGGAAGTGGCAGGTTCTATCTTTTTCTCTATACACAAATGGGGTCCAGAAGACTCATCAAAACTGTAGGGCCTCGGATAATATTATTTCTATAACCTCAATGTACCTTGCAGTAAATAAGACTTCTGTGGTTATCTTTTCCACTGAGCTATGAGACAGAAGGGACATAAAGTCAAAATACTTAGGACATAGATTTTCATGGAAATGGTGCTAGGATCATCTTCTTAATTGTTCTTATAATTATTGCCTGACCAGGTTCCCTACTATAATGGTCAGAGAGAAAAGCTGCTAAGTATATTAAAAATAAAATTTAATGTGAGTTTAAATTCCAGTTCCTCTCTTTGTGTGACTTTAGACAAGTTATTACCCTCTCTGGGTCTCCTTGCTGTTATCTATAAAATGGGCATAACGTAACTATAGATTTGCTGTGAAGCTTAAATATGAAGAAGCATAAACATGAATGAATACCTCATTTCAGAATTTGTCACATAATTGGTACTCAAAAATGTATATTACCTTTCTATATTGAATTGATCGCTTTTCCACCCTTATTCCTGGAGCCTTAAGTAAACAACTTATATACTCAAAGCACTGTGGAGAGACCTGCTAACCAGCCTGTCTTCTCTACATTGTCTTCTATGTAGCCACTGAAATCTTAATTCCTAACAGCACCACATCTCGGCATTGGTAAATGAGGCTGCAAATGCTTGAATCTTCCTTATGCTGATAATACAGACTGTTTGTAAATCGTCTGTCTGCTATGTACACATCCTTCCATAGGACCCTCCCTCAGTCCCTAAACAAACCCTAGAGATTGCCACATACCAGGACCTCAGCTGGGGAACAATTGTCTATGTGTTTGTCTCTGTGAATGAGAGATCTCATGTTGAAGTTCACCTATCTTTCAATTCCTGTCATTAGATGGGTTAAACTCATCTCCAGATCTGCTGATAGACACATAATCCCAACATCTCTGCCTTCTGAACAAGGTATCAGGTTTTAATTTCAGTCACCTTGCTTTCATTTCCACTAAGATAACACCCAGAGCTCAGCCCTCTTCATCCATCAATAGACATCGATGATTAAAATGCCCTGTCTCTGCCTCCCCTCCGGTATCTCTATGGTTTCCTCCCCAACTTCCTAAAATTATAGGAATAACAACACACACACACACACACACACACACACACACACATCCATATTAAGTTCCATAAACCACTACAATAAAAAAAAGGAGGTCAGCTCTCTTGGAAATTACATTTTGCCTAAGTATGATTTGTAATTACAAATGCACAAGAGAATTCTTCAAGACATTTGAGACTGGTGCCAGCAAGGGTGATGGAGAAACTAGGTTATAAATGGCCTTTGTCAAGCACCAGAAAGGTTATCAAACAGCTACATTTTGTGCATAAAAAGGAAAATCAATTCTGCATGTGAGTGAAGTGTTGTACATATTAATACAAGCTCAGGAGAGGTCTTGCCTGTTTCTGAACATCAACAATCAGGCAGAAGCATTTTTTTGGAGCAAGTTGCTATACTGGGGGCTGGTTTCTGTCCATCTAGAAATATTCAGAAGCAAGTACTGGACTTTCTTGCAAAGTCACGGGAAAGCCCTGCCATAAGGTACCCTTTTTGGCTCACATTGCTTTTCTTGTTTCAAATGATGCTCAGTGTACTCTATGACATTTTGTTGCTGTTGTTTTGACAAAGCTACCTGTTCATACTTCTTTAGTCATTATAGCAAACACACAAGGGGACTAACAATGGCTCCTGAGGATTTGTGTCTACTTCAAGCCCCAGGAACTCTGACTCTTACCACCCATGGTGACATCTTTGCAGGTGTGAATAAGAAAAAGCTTTTGACACTATTTTGGATTTTACAGGGTAGTCTAAGTGCCACCACAAATGTCCATAAAAGAGAGAAGAAGAAATTATACTCACAGATTGGTAACTGATCTATCAATGTGCTAAGTTTCAGTGACTGCAACACTCAGGTCTGGGTGGGTGTACCTATGTCACCCTCACTCCCCAAGGTTCAAAGAGTATCACAGAGGAGGGACAGACAGAATATAGGTGGAGGATGGGAGGAGTTCTGTGAGATGCTGTCTTCTCCATATGGTATGGTCATTGCAATCCTGAACTCACTGAAGCTGTGATTATTTACATACAACCTGGCTTAAGATCAGCCAGCATGTACAGACAGGCAAGGAGCTCATGAGAAACTCCTTGCAGATATTGGTAATTGATGGCTATTTTACAGGGGAGTTTAATTTTCTTTCAGGGTGTGACTGCTGGTAGCCTACCCATGTACATGCAGAAAGCACTAGCTGGTCCCAGATGGAGATTATATATATATATATATATATATATATATATATATATATATATATATATATATATATATATCCTCTCAGAGGAGCAAAGTACAGGTGAAGAAAGAGATATATGCAATGTGGCCATGAATCAGAACTGATTCAGCCATCAGGAACTGGGAGAAGGAATTCATACATTCTTCTCTAGAGTCTTCAGTGGAAGCAACATCTCCCTATCATTACCTTGGTGTCTTAGTTAGGGTTTTACTGCTGTGAACAGATACCATGACCAAAGCAACTCTTACAAGAACAACATTTCATTGGGGCTGGCTTACAGGTTCAGAAGTTTAGTCATTATTATCAAGGTGGGAACATGGCAGCATCCAGGCACTCGTGGTGCAGGAGGAGCTGAGAGTTCTACCTCTTCATCTGAAGGTTGCTAGAATACTGGCTTCCAGGCAGCTAGGATGAGGGACTTATAGCACACACCTACTCCAACAGGGCCACACCTTCTAATTGTGTCACTCCCTGAGCCTAGCACTTACAAAGCATCACATGTGGGGGAAAATATTTGGCTTCCAGAAAAAGTAGACAATGTATAGCTGTTGTTTTCAGTCTTCCATTTTTGTAACTCCCTACACTAGCTGTAGGAAAGATAGATGGATACTGACACTGTCTGCTGACAGATGAGGAGAATGAGGAGATTAAACACATCAGCATTGGAAATGGCAGGACTTCCTAGGTTTGTCAATTCTGTAGCTCTTACCTGAATTTTGTGTGTGTGTGTGGTAGTTAATCTTGTTTGCTAACTGGTTTGAGATATGCATAAGAGATTAGTAGTGAAGCCCTGTATGTCTATGGAGATAGTTATATAAAAAGTATTTGATCATATGTTCCCTGATCAAGTCATTGGTTTAATCCACTGAAGTATTCAATTTTGAACATTGTATGTAGAAGTAGAGGAACTGTGGATGTTGGGATGTAATTAGAGGGAGAAAGTTACCAAGACAAGCCTCTGACGGTTGTACCTTGGGTCTTCCCCCACTTCCTGGCTGCTCTGTAGTGGGCAGGTTTTGTTTTTTTTTTTTCTACTATGCCCTTCTATGATGATATTCTGCAAGACCACAGCCCAGAAGCAATGGAGTCAGCTGATCATGGACTTAACCCTCTAATACCACAGACACAATAAATATTTCCTCTTTTAAGTTATTTCTTAGTGATATTTGTCATAATGAAAAGGTGAGTAACCTATTGGATAAGTTGCTTCAAAGCCCTGTCATTTGCTGTTTAACAAAGAGTCAGAGAAAGGCTTCAGCTGATCTATCTTACTTTACAGCTGAGGGTCAAAGGTTGTACAGTGCTGGCCAGTTGCTCAGCTAAGACATGAGCTCTCCCTAGTCTCAACTGTGGACTCTCTGCCCACACACTCAATTTTGGCCACATAAGAAGTGTGCTTCATTTTACTATGCCTCATGGGACATACCTGTACATGGAAATAAATAGAAATAATAAGGTCCCTCTTGATGGCATTTCTGTAAACTGTGAGAAAATATACCAGATTTTATGGGTATGGACTGACATATAATAAGAACCAAATAAGTAAAAAATGTGGCTAGATAAATTATAAAATGATAAACACATAGGCCATCTATCACCATAGAAAATGGAATTAAAACTCCTAGTTGACTTTCTTGTCCTTTCCTATTGGTCATGTCCTTCACTGGATGGCTTAAGAGATGCTTATTATTGAACAAATAGTATTGGCTCAAAGCTGAGTGTTTTCGGTGCTAGATATAAAGTAATTCATAATATAACCAAGCTCCTGTTTTTATAGAGTTTAAACTCTAGAGCACAGACAAACAAAAAGAAAATATATAAAATCGTTTTATAAGCAAGTCACTTAGCCTAACAACAAAATTAAAAATTATACTGTGATAAAGTTTTAATAAGGATGGGGTGGAAGAAGCATGAATTAACAACCTAGATATGAAATACGTCTTTCATTTGAAAAGAGGCTTAGGCTACTTATCTTAAAGTTTTGCATTAGTTTGAGAAATATAGTCACTGTAAGTGTTTTCCAATTCATGACTATACCATGTTTTCCCATATATTTTACTTTTCTTCTATTTTTCATTACCATTTAAGTTTTAACATAAATGTCCTATATACATTTTATAAAATTATTGTTTATGTAGTCCATTGTGTTTTAGGAATAGTAAATGTTACTGCATATTTTTCTTTCTTTGTCCCTAAGTTCATTGCAATACATATATAATAATAAAAAGAAGACAACTGAGGAGCTGCAGAGACTGACACTTAACAATGAAGAAGGATTGGTGTCGTCCTTGCAGAGGACCAGAGTTCAGTGTACAGAATCCACAGTACGTGGCTCACAATTGTCTGTAACTCCAGGTCCAGGGGATTCAGTGCCTTCTTCTGGCATCCATTGACACTGAAGCACTTGCACATGCATGCACACACATTTAAAAAGAAAACCTTAAAAAAAATACAACTGGTTAACTTGTTCCTAGATTGTCAAATCTTCCTGAACTCATCTTTCATGATTAGGATTCAAAAAAAGAATCTGTAAGCATTTTTTTCAGTAAATGTGTGATTCATAAACAAGAGCACTATAGTCTTCTATATTGAGTCTTCTAATTTCTTTTGTGGTCTTAATGGCTGGGATATCCCACCCTAGTCTGATTTTACTAATGAATACTCAGGAGCCAGATACTGGGGTTTAAGCCTGTTAGCTTAGAAAAGCAGAGAAAGCACCCAGCTGACTTTCTACTCCACCACCTCCCAGGAGGGAAAGGTCTTTCCATTTCTCTCCAACGTCTTAGATACTGTTCAAATCTTTTTCCCCCCTCCTTTCTGTTTTCTTAGACTCACTTCCTGTCAGCTGGCTGCTTGCTCCACCTCTTGACCTAGGATTGACTTTATGTAGCTCTTGGATCTAAGGTGTACCCTTGGGTTGAGCCACACTACAAGGTTTTTCTAGTTTGCCATCTTGAGGTTCACAATATGATCAAATGTCCTCCTGCAACATCACTGTGTTGAACAATAGAGACAGTGATCATGCTTGAGAGAAAATGGAACAGATGCCTTGGTGGCCTTTCATTCTTAATGCCAGGGGCTGCTTTTCAGTATTGCAAATCTCTTTAGAAATTGTGTCTTCTAGAAATCAAACTTTACCTGGACTTTTCTGACCAAACTTAAGTTTTCCAAGCTTTCTGCTAATATTTCTGCTCCTTATACTCCCTATGAATGTAGGTAAAATCAGCACTCAAAGTCCACAGCATAGCTTTGAATTTCTTTAACATTTACTCGGCCACGGTATCTAGTCCGTCACTTTAAAAAAATCTCAAAATATTATACAAAACGGAAACACATTTTTCTTTTTTCTTTTTCTTTTATTTTTTACATCTATTTTCATTAGATATTTTCTTTATTTACATTTCAAATGTTATCCCCTTTCTTCATCCCCCCCCAAAAAACCCTATTCAGTCCCCCCTCCCCCTTTTCAACAGTGTATAGTATACAATCCCCACCGGAGTCACTATCACATATAAAACCTCATGAGCAGTGTTCACTCTTAGGACCCTTTAGTCTTCTGAATTCCTTCCTACTAGTACCACCTGCTCAGCTCTGTCTTCATCTTCTCCATCTGCCTGGGAATCAGTTTCAAAACCTTAAGAATTATGAAAGATTTAGTTGCAGCAACAGCTCCACTCTTGAGATACTGACTTTCTGTTTTAATTCCCTTTGTTTTCCTGGGACTAAAATACCTAAGGCAACAACTTACAGGAAGAATTTCTTTTGGTCAGTGTTTCAGGTTATGGAGACTATGGCAAAGAGGAGGCTGTTCCACTTCTTGACAGACAGGAAACAGAACCTTGAGAAAGGCCTGGGAACCAGGTTGAAACTTTATATTGACACCCTCCAGTGACCTATTTCCTCAGGCTAGACCCCCACCTCAAAAAGGTTCTGCCCTGCCCTCCAATAGCACCACAAAGTATGAACTAAGTGACAATACACATGCCTTTTGGAAACTTCAAATTCACGCCATGAAACACTTGCTGTGTGATGCACAAGAAACTTCGACACATGTTGTTTCCCAATAGGAAGAAGTGTGTGAGTTGCCTTTAGAGTGGGCTTAAGGTTCATGTCACCACATAATTCACCTGTCGAAATTTTTCCTCTTCTTTTAGTATTTGTTTCATTTAGGTCTTTGTGTGGTGCATAGACCATGGGGACAGAACTGTCATGTATGGTGTTAGTTCCCTGACAAGGATGAGAGACCACAGTCTTCTTTGATTCTAACAGGAAGACACAGTGAATTCAGAGAGTCAGGAGACTGTCCTCTCCTGAGAAATGGATCAAACTAGCATTGGTTTCAGAATACAGGTCTTCAGAAATGTCAGGTGTAAATGTCTGTTTATTAAAATACCCTGTCTGTAACATTCTGTTATAGCTGCCTGTCCTGAAAAATATACTCTGTTATTGATCTCTAGTTTGTTTTTTCTGTGTCTGGAAATCATACTTCGGTTATTCGAGGTTTTTTAAAAATCTATTAAGAACTTTTTCCTGGCCGAGAGTATATGTTCTATCTTACTGTGTATTTGGTAGGCACCAACACATATCTAATTTTCTGTTTGCAGCACTGTATTCTATTAATGCTATGGATATGTTGTGATAGTGTTGGTTGGTTCTTCTTATAATGCTGGCAATTGTCTATTGTTTTGCCAGACGTTCCAGGAGAAATCATGAAGAAATTAACCATAATCATGATTTGTCTCCTTTTCCTTGTCATTCTTTCACTTTTTGCTTTGCTCATTTTTCTCTGTTTGGTGCATAAATATTTATGGTGATTATGCCTTATCTGTGAATGATTCCATCATCTGGATATGATGTTCTTCCCTGGTAATTTCTAATAAGGTGTGTTTTATCTAATATCAATATAGCCACTCCCACTCTTGATTTATTTCCATGATTCAGGCTTTTAAGCTTCAACCTGGAAATGTGAGATAAAATTCTTATAGGCAACATATAGTTGAATAGCAATTTAATCTACTGTCAAATTCTTGTTTGTAAATCTGTGCACTCAGATGACTTAGGTTTAATTGTTGACTGATGCATTACTGCCACGCTTCTGTTCGGCTTTCTGTTTTCTCATTTCTCCTTCTTTTCACTCTCCTGTGGGCAGTACTTAAGAGCTTCATTTTCTTTACCAATTTTCGAGCACATTTCCTTGTACAGTTTTCAGGTTTGATTGCTTTAGGTTTACATAACTTGTTAGTTGACTGTCACCATAGCATTTTCCCATGGGGAAGTAAGGTTTATTAGCCATATTTCTCTTTATGTTTCATGTCTATTTCTCTTCTCCCATGTAATGAAATTTTTTCATCATTTCTTTAAATATAATCTAGAACTAATTGGACAGTGTTACCAGTTTTGGTTCTAGTCATCAAACACAGTCATAAAAACAGAGAAGGAAGGTCTACTGTGTCTATCTGTATTTTTGTTCTTCTTCCCCTCTTGGTGTTCCAGAGTTCCTTATGTGATCATTTCTTTCCTTTATTTGATTGATTAACAGATAGATATTTTGAAAGACAAATACTCATTTAGCCTAGGCTGGCCTCTCAGCCTCAATGTCAGAGTGCTGGGATTTCAGGCACGCTCTGCCATATCCACTTGCTTGTTATTTTCTCTCCATTTAGACAATGCCCTCAGCAATTCTTTCGAAGACAGTTTACTGAGCACAATCTCTTCATTCTGCTGCTGAGAATGTTTTAGTTTCTCTTCAAATCATAGGGAATGCGTTCATTGAACATTGGAATTTTCATCATTCAGCATTTAAATAATATTGCAGCTGCAGGTTATGGTGGTGACAACTTTAGTATCAGCTCTTGGGAAGCAGAAGCAGGCAGATATCTGTGAGTTCTGGGCCATCATGGTCTACATAGTAAGTTCCAGACCAGTCAGGGATACATAGAAAGACTTTGTCCCAACATCTCCTCTACAAAGAAAAAAAAAATTGTGCCACTTCCCTTACAACCTCTTAGGAACCTTCTACTGCATTAAAATTTTGTTGCTTTATTAATATGATCCAATTTCATTTCCATTCACCAGTATTTATTACATATAAAAAAGTCAGACTGCTGTTTGATGTGGATGTCTATGTAGCTCTCCTGTTTAGGGCTTGCCTAGCTTTTTAAATATATAGATTTTTCAAAAATTGAGACATTTTCAACTGTAATTCCTTCAGCCTATTTCTTTACTTCTGCAACTCCAGTGGCACAAACATTAGTACTTAGTGATTACAGTAGCACTTAAGAGTGTATTCATTTTCTTTTTCAATGTTGTCTTTGGTAATCAGAGTAGATACTTTTTTATAGATTCAATTTTACTAAGTATTTCCTTTGATATCTCCATTCTTTTGCCGAGGCTATTCACAAAGTTTTTTTTTTTTAATGAAAAATACATTTCCTGTATTTTTCTCTCTAAAATTTCCACTTGGTTCTCTGCTATAACTTTATTATTATTATTATTATTATTATTATTATTATTATTATTATTACACTAAGTCTGTAGATTTCATGTTTCCAGAGGGCTTGTTTAAATATTTTTAAAAAATTAACCTTATTTTAAGTATCATCATTGATTAATTGTAATACAAGTTATTTTGGTGTTGGACTATTCTGGCTATTTTTTTCCACTCAGTTTGAGAGATTTCTTGTTATTAAGATGGGAAATGACTCCACGAGTAGCCTGGGCATTTCAGCATAATGTTACTGTGTTTTGATGTTGGATATTGTTCACATTTTCTGTTTTACATGTTTCCTCTGATACTGTTCAGTAGTGGAAGACTATTTCTGACAAAGGTAGAGAGAAGCTCATCCTCTCTACGTGGCTTCCATCAACACCTGAGAGGTAAGGTTCCCTCCTCTTGTAGCTTTGAGAGATGAGGATCTGATTCCATATAGTACTTCAGTGAGATTGTTCCTTCCCAGCGGGCAAGGACCAAGCCTAGATGTTGCTCCCTGCTGGGTCTATCTGATTCCACACTGGTGGGCAGGGCCTCATTAATGTTGGTCCTTGATGATTATCCAGACTTTCTCCTAGCCTTCCTGTGACAACAGTCCGGTAGGAAAGGGTGGTGCTCCAGGGTGGTGTGTGAGTAAAAGTCAGGCTCCTCAGGAGCTCTCTTCACTGGCTATGAGCAGGACAGGAGTGGGGTGCTCATTACCTAATTACTGAAATTAAAATTCTGGCACTTTACTTCACCTTTCCTGGCATGGAAACAGGGTAAGTGCGCATTGTACCACCCCCCAACCCCCCCCCCCCGTCCCCATGGCTTTTGGAGTAGAGCCATTATTATTTAACTATTTTCTGCCTTGCTTAGCCACCATTCTCCAAGAAACTGACTATATTTTAGCTATGGATGCTTTCGGGTGTTCTATTTTCTCTTTTTCAAATGTGCCTATTGGCATTTCTGAGCTGCCAGTTCCTTTGGCAGAGGAAAAAAAAATTCACCACCTCTGAGAGAAAGAGAGAGAGAGAGAGAGAGAGAGAGAGAGAGAGAGAGAGAGAGAGAGAGAGAGAGAGAGAGAGAGAATATGTATGTGCTGTATATAAAATGTATAAAATGCCTGGTGATTTTAGTTATATTTAACAAGAGAAAAATAGAGAAGAGATATCCATTTCACCACAGGCTATTTTTTGTACAGCCCTACAGCAAAGACCGACTTTTATTTACAGTTTTTAAGAAAAAGGAGAACAAGAGATAAAAATAAAAGACCACATGTGATTTGTCAAATCTAAAATATTTACTATAGAGTACTTCATACTTAAAAAGAAAAAGAAAAAGTCAGCTGTTGACCCATGACTTCAGCCCTAAAAAATCCACATTTCATCCTAAGTATACCTGGAGGGCTTGGGGAGGGTTGTCAGCACCGGAGATTTGATTTGCTGCTTTGAAGAGATTACCCAAGTTAGTGAATTCAATTATCTCTAAGCATTTTCTTAGAGGCCACAAGAGGAGTCCTGGGAAGCAGGCTCGATGTGAGTGGGAATGGGAATTGGGAGGAGGGTGAGTCTATGCAGCAGTGAGCCATCCTCAGAGGGCGCACCTCTTCTCAGAGCTCTACAGTCAGTAGGTAAGAGAGATGGAGCCTAATGGGTCAGCTGGGACACAGAAGTTCAGCTCCCAGCCTCCCTCATTTCCTGGGAGGATCTTAAGAGGATTCAGGACAAGAGTCCCTGGGTTTTAATTCATCTCTATTCTAGAGGAAGGCAGCAGAGGGTGCCTAGAAATTTCCCAGCTGTTCGACCACAGGCTGGTCCTATCCAAATCATCCTCTCCCAGCTGCTTCTTCTATTCCCCGTGCCTGCTCTTGATGCTTCCAAGCCGAATTTTTCATCACCACCAAGCCGTTTGTTTCTGTTTGTAATTATGCATTTTAATGTTCATTAATTATGGAATGCAAATTGCTCAGAGTGCAAAATTTGTAAGGTTGTTCTACCACCCCACCCCCATGTCTAGAAGGTGGGCCAGCTGTTCTCAGCAGAAGTGAAAACAACCAACTTACAAGACAATACAACGAAACACCTTTTTCTGGGGCCTAAGTGTATTTATAAGGTACACTATAAAGCTGAGGCATTTCCTGGCGGCACATAAAGAGGTTTTGTATCTCTTAGACCATGAAAGACCTTGGTGTACCACTTTTATCTTTTTTTTATAGAGACCTACCTTCTTACAACTCATGTGCCTTGAACTGGTTGCCTGACTTCTCTGATCTCAAATCTTTTTAGGTAGGGGACAAGTAAGCCATATCCCCACAGGCTAGGGGACAAAATCTCTTACAAACTGAAATTTCATCTGGCCCCACCTTGTCCTCTAACTGGTCAGGTGGCTTTGGCAGAGCGCGTAAGACTGTTTTCTCCATTATAAAATGAAGTCACTGGACAGTGGAAGTTGGAGAAGCTGTTCAGTGTTCAGATTTTGTCAGAATTTTGTGTAAAGGAGAGAACCATCTTGAAAGCATTTGAGAGGAACTGACTGAACATCAGAGACTTTATAAGGATGCCTGTGGCTTTGCTGAACTATGATAAAACCGTATCATTCTCAAGGGGATCTGCAAGCATTTGATTTCCCTAGGTCTCTTCATCAGAACAACCAAAATAATAGGGCTACCTCCTAATCATAATGCTCCTCCTAACTTGAACACAGCTCCTATAATCATTGTAAAAACTTGTGATGAGACTCTAGAGTCTAGAGTCTAGAACCTGAGGCTCTAGCAGAACACAATGTCAATCACATAGAATATACAAAACTACAGCGAAGTCTTTTTAAAGAGTTCATTTGGTGTATGTGCTTGCTCTAAGGAGCCTCAGTCTCCAAATTTATATAATGAAGATTCTGGCTTTTTGAAATCATGTGCCCTGACACAAAACATGTGCTCATGAAATGTGGGAATGTTGCTTCTCGCTCCAGACATAAAACCTGCACTGAGAACTCAGGAGATACATCTAAGAAAGGTCAGTGGACACAACCGGAATGACACTTTGTTCTTATTGACAATGCTCAGGTTGAACTTGTATGTTCCTGGGCACTTTGCCAATGAGAGAACCAGAGCTCGGAAGACCAAGTGACTTGCCTGAAGTCACAGAGAAAGTGAGTAGCAGGGTGAGCCTGTCACTGAAGAGTCCATAACTGGAAACATGTATCTGATCCTTTGATCCTCATAGAGGCCTGACTGTCTGTCATGTCCTAAACGGTACAGACTGATGAGGTCTGCAAGGGATTATTGGGATCCTTCTTAGAGAAACTCTCGGCTGGGTCAAGCTTAGGAGTTTTAAGAACAGAGAGGTTATTTGTAATAGGCTTGAATGTACAGGTCAGATATAGCATCTTGGGAACAAAAAGTGGGAGGGAAGAAAACAAAGAAGGACATAAAACAGATATTTACTGAGCACTTACTGTATGTACGATACTTTGCCATCTAATGTTTCTGAGTTTTCACAACATTCCTCTAAGAGACACCCAGTTTACAGACAAGGTTTCTGAAATCACATAAGCTAATCAAGTGTGGTGGTTTGAATATACTTGGCCCAGGGAATGGCACTATTAGAAGGTGTGGCATTGTTGGAGTAGGTGTGTCCTTGTTGGAGAAAGTCCATCACTTTGGGGGAGGGCTTAGAGACCCTCAGCCTAGATACCTTGAAGACAGCCCCTTCCTGACTGTCTTCAGATCAACATATAGAACTCTTGGCTCCTTCTCCAGCACCATGTCTGTCTGGACACTGCCATGCTTCCTGCCATGATAATAATGGACTGAACCTCTGATTATGTAAGCCAGCCTCAATTAGATTTTTTTTTATAAAAGTTGCCTTGGTCATAGTGTCTCTTCACACCAATAGAAACCCTAACAAAGACAGCAAGGGTTGCTGAATTCAGCATGAACTGCTGCTTGATAATAGAATGAGGGCAGCTGGCTTTCTTGATCCCAGAGAGACTGTTAAATGCTGCCTGGAATAGACATGTGTGGGGAAGGTCAGACTGCTCCCCCAACATCCCCCACCCCCAAGTCCTAATCCTCCTCCCTTTAAAGCTTAATCTGTCAACAAGAGCCACTAGTCCAGCAACTAATACTGAAATTGATTTGTACAAATAGGCTAGGCAAGATCCCATAATTACTGGAAGTTTTAATCAACTCACGCTGGTTCAGTTGCCATTCAATTTGTACTGGGTCTTGGTACGGCCAAGAAGGGAAAGAGTGTACTGCACTAAGAATTAAAGGGATCAATAGGTCTGGACTACGGAATAGCAGCTGTAGACCCCACCAGGGTCCTCTGGCCTCAGAATAGAAATGTCAGAGCATTCTCCAACTCCTGGGAGAGTTCTAAGCACAGAGTTAAATCCCCATCCCACACAGGTACCACCAAACAGTTTCTATTCTCTTCAGGTTCCAAGCACTGGGCAAATTTGTCCATGTTCTGGTTGTCCTCGTCTTCCTAAAGAAATCTACATGCCTTAAATTACAATTCCTGTGGTACTGTTTTGTGCATCTCTTCCTGATCTTTGATATCATAATAGTCAGGAGACAAAAGGGAATGAAGTGTAGTACAGAAGCTGTGTGGCATCGAACAACTAAGGACACCTCTCTTCTGCTGGCTTTAAAATAGACTTATCGATAAATAATGGCCTTCTGGGGTTGTGGGTAATATATGTAGTCCCATCACAGGTAATAAATACTTATGGGCAGTCTCCTTCTTCTTTTGATTATTTGTTATTATATTTTGTGCTGCTGGGGATGGAACTCTGGGTCTCACACATGCCAGGCAAATAGTTTACCGCTGTGCTTCATGTCTCTCTTCCGCATCCCTTTTTATGCACTGGTCAGAAAAAAAAAAAGATTTCTTCTCTCCCATGCTGAGGTAATTCGTGCTATGCAGTCTGTCTCCTAGGGAATCCTGCCTATTGAGAAGGACTGTCTCAAATAGTCTTGTTTTCAGTGCTGAATGGCATGCAAGGCACTGGTTAGGCAGGACTAGGCCTGTACCTCTCCTGGTATAGCCACTTAGAAGTCACAGGATGCCATCTAGTCCTTTCATTAACATTTTAGGTCTTAATTTTCTCAACGTAAGATGAGACAAGTTTATACCTAGTTAGAACTGTAATATAAAAATAACATTCAAATATTTAATGTTCTACTTTGGTGTATGACTCATGGCAAAAATCCAAATAGTATGAAAGTTACTATGATTATTATCACTCTTAATACTTGATGCATGGTAAATATTTTTGAAACGTAATGTAAGTCTGGTTGCGCAGCTTCATTTTGGCTTGGTTTCCAGTAAAATTCCAGCAGGCCATTCTCTCCACATGCCAGCCATCTGTGCAGCATTCAAAACATGCTCACTGCAGGCACGACAAAGGAAATTGAAATGTTTTTAGGTCATAGTGTGGGCCAGGCACTATGCAAGGTGGTATCCTTATATGACTTTGCTGAAGACCTGCTACAGTTATATGACCTTGGTGTGACTAGAACAAGCTTTGTAAAGAGTAAACATGCTTTGAGGCCAAGCTTTTTCCCCTAGTGTTTATCTTCAGATGCGGAATAGAGCATGGATTCAAGTATACAGCTTCTAACCTCAATGAGTATCTGTCAAATGGGAGAGCTAGGTGAACTGGAATGGAAGTACTCATGCTTCAGTATGGCTAAAGCTCTAGGACTATGCCAAGGAACAATAGAAAAATCCTGATCAAAAAAATGGACAAAGGAGCCAAATAGACATTTCTCTACAGCAGAAATATGAAGGAGCAAAAATTCCATATTAGCAATCATATCAATTCCATTAATTATTGGAACATTTCAAATCAAAACCACAATGATTTCTACATTATTCCTACTATGGTAACTATTACCAAAAAATAGTAACACACAGTGATAAAGATTGATTTATGGAAACTGGAATCTATGGGCACAATGTTGAGGGTATTGTAAGGTAGTGTGGCTGCTATGGATAAACAGCATTGAGGTTTCTTAAGAGAGAGAGAGAGAGAGAGAGAGAGAGAGAGAGAGAGAGAGAGAGAGAGAGAGAGAGAGAGAGAAAAGAAAGAAAACCAAAGGAAAGAAGAGAAAAGAAAAATAAAAGTACCACATGGTCCAGTGGTCCCACATCTGTGCATACATCCAGAGTAAGCAAGAGCAGACTCTTGGAGAGACACCCGTATGAGCTTGTTTGGCATTATTAGCAGTAGCAAAAAGGTATAGTTATTGATGAATGAATGGCTCAAAAAAGATGCAGTGCATGCATACATTGGAATATTATTCTGCCTTAAAAGAGAGAAACTCTGATGCTTAGGATACTATGTATGAATCCTGAGTGAAATAAATCACAAAACACCAACACTGTGCCTCACTTTCTTGAGGTTCCTGGAGAAAATAGAAAATAAAATAGAAGCTCTGAGAGGTTTGGGGGAAAGAGATCTAGCTATTATCTTGGAGGATATAGTTCCTTGTTCTAATAGATAAGGTGAGCTATGGAGGTTGGTGGACAATGATACAAATGCAGTTAATGCTACTATACCATACACATAAAAAATAGTTAAGATGATAGGGTGGTTAATATTATCAGTTTGAGAGGATCTAGAACCGTAAGCCTCTGGATATGTCTATGTGGGATTGTCCAGGTTTGGTTAATGGGCACACTGAATGTAAACATTGACATTCTGTAGTCTGGGATGCTTAGACTGAATAAAAAAGAACAAGCTAGCTGAGCATGGGTGTTTATCACTCTGCTTCCTTACTACAGATGGGATGTAACAAACTGCTTAAAGCTCCCGCTTCTCCACTATGATTGACTCCCCTTTCTGTGAGCCAGAGTAATAAATCCTTTTACCTCCGAGTTGCTTTGTCAGAGTATTTTATCACAGCACCTGGAAAAGTAATACAATGGGAAATTCTGTCTATGTGTAACCAGAATTAAAACATTTTTTTTAAAAAAAATTAAAGTAGAAGGCAAAATGATTGCTAGAGACCCAAAGCAGACCTTAGACCACCTGCAGGATGGGGTAAACACATAGGGAGAGTAAAGCTATGTTCTAAATGGCTTGCCATGGACGACAATGCTGGGATAGCAAGGTGTCACCACACAGTAGTGCATGCTCTCTCTCTCTATGTCTGTCTCTCCATTTCTCACTCATGAGCACAGCTGACTAATAGAGCATATGATCAGGTTACTTTACTTTTTGAGGTGCTCCAGGTGTTAGGAGCCACAATCAGCCATCTTTGTTTTCAAAAGAACCCTTCTATTTTCTGGTCCTCAGTATTTCTTGTTACATACTGATGGATGTGTAACCCATTCTCTGACTTTCGTTATGAATCACCCTCCTAGGATTCTTTGTATGAATCTGAGGAGAATCTCAGGGGATGTTCAGCTCCTGAGCTGGGGACGTGCAGAAAGAATATCTAGGGAGGATGGTGTGCGTTCATGCCCACAGCTGAGGGGTGCCTCAGAAGCTGAGCACCTTTCTGATTGTCTCCATCTGGAGCTCCCTTAGGCTGTGACTGAGCAGGTGTTTCATTCAAAATGTGTCTAATCAGAGCCTCGGGTCTCTCAGGTCTCATAAAATTCTAGCTGTGCTCTCAAAAAGTTCTACTCAGATGGGATAGAGGGGTGCATATGAATATTCTTGCAGTCCTTGAGGTTTTATGTGGTAGAAATAAGAGCCAAGGGTTGAGTGAAGGGAGGCCAGGGAACACTTTCTGAGAAAAACCTGCCAGGAATCCTGAAAAATGTCTATTCAATAACTGTCTGGTCATGGTAATAAATTGCCATTGTATAGCTCATTAATAATAATAATAGCTAACAGTTAATAGTGCTTACTCTGTGCCAGGCACTGTTTAAATGTGTTTGGAATATTAACTTATAACATGAACAGCAGCCTCCTGACATTATCCTACACATTTTACAGAGAAGGAAACTGAGGAACTGATAGATTTATAACTTGGACCAAGTTTGCAAGATAAGTCAAGGCAAGAGCATGAGGGCATGCGGTGCCTGTCTCTGCAGTGGGGTGATATTTCTAAAGTATTTGACTTCTGAGTCCACTGTATTGTTCTAGTTTCATGTGATTGTGAGAAGATCCACATTTTATTTGGAAGAGAATGATCTTGAAGATATAGATGTGAGGGGTCACATCAGGTCACATAGTGTGTACTATGGAACAAGGCTGAGGTTGAACTTGGGTTTATGACATTCTAAAACTAGGTCATGTGGGTTGACAACAAGGCTCTGGGAAGAAACCATCTCTTCTTCTGAGAATGGACTCTTAGCTTCTCCTACCCAGGTTCAGGCATGTTTTGGATTAAAGATGTTGGGATAGAAACAGCATCTACCATGATTTCTCTAGATGCCAATGCACAGATAAGCTGGGTCACATTACCCTGTTTGAGGGTTAATATTATCAATTTGACAGAATTTATAATCACCATGGCTACAATTCTGTGGGCATGGCTATGAGAAATTATGTAGATTGTGTTCATTGAGGTGGGATGATTTACTCTAATTGTGATGGGTACCATCCCACAGGCTAAGATCTTTGACTATGAAGGACATGAGCCGAGTAAACGCATTCATCTCTTTCTGTTACTGACTGTGGATGCAATGTGACCAGATATCTCCTCCTTCCATATCTTCCCTGTAGTCATGAACCTGGAAATGTGAGACAAACCAGAGCCCTTGTTCCTTAAATTGCATTTGTCAGATATTTTGTCAAAGCAGTGAGATAAGTAAATAGTACCCCCCCCATCTTCTCAATTGTCAGGAAAGGTGCACTGTTATCTCCCAGTCCCAAAGATGAAAAAGTGAGGCAGGGACAGAGGAGATTCTTTTGAATTCACACGACACAAGGCTATATTTATTTTATTTGTATCGAAGCCCTGTTTTTCACTGTGATTAACACAGAACCAAGGTCATTCTGACAAGGTATACAAGCTACAGACATGTAGGTAAGAGGTCACCTGGGGAAAGTGGCTTAGAATGACATTGGGTGACTATCGTAGCAACAAATCCTAATGTACACAGTGGATTTTCTGACAGCAATTTCTTCCTCATAGCAGCTCTAGGTGATAAACATTGTGGTCATGCCTACTTGACAGACAGTGAACCGGAAGTGCAGAGACGGTCACAAAGGCAGCAGGTGGTATGATTCACTGTCCCGAGATTATTTTAGCTATTCTTTCTCAAACAACTCCCATTAAAGATAGTAATTAAAAAATGAAGCAAACCAACCAAACAAACCAAGCATAGCTGAGAACAGAACTCCCAGCAATCTTGTATCACTAGGTTTCTCTCCATCAGCAACTGGTCCTGTGGTGGCTTCTTGAAGGTACTCGAGCTGGGTGTCCTCTTGTTACATCCAGTTCTGCTACACTCCACTGGGGACTGCACTGGACCTGGCAGGTTGAGGTTTGGAATACAAATCTGGCCTCTCCTCATATATATGTCAACTCATGATGGCTCCACCCACATTTATCACCAGCTAGCTGTAAGTGGGGATTCCCATAACCTTTCTCAGGTTTGAGTTATCAACTGGAGAAGCTCATAAGAACCATGGTGACTGGTTCATTATTCAGGATATACTTACAAGACACCAGAAGAGACATATAAGAAAAGGTATGTCAGAGAGCATTCCAAATTTCTCAGGCTACCTCAGTCTACAGGAACCTCTGTTTTCAGAAACTCCCAGAAGTGCTTATAGAAATGTCATTATCATAGTTAAATTACTGGTCACTGGAGATCAACTGGCCTCCAGTCCCTCTGTCCTGTCTGGAAGTTGAAAGATGGAATAAAAGTCCAAATCTTCTAGTCCTAAATAGATCTTTTCTCTACTCAGAACCCACCCTGATGGTGCTATAAAACACTTGTCAACAGATAAACACAGCCAAAGGCACTTTGGCCAGGCATTGATGCACACACCTGTAATCCTACTACTGGCGATACCAAGGCAACAGGATGGTGAGGTCAAGCAAAAGGATGGTGAGTTCTCAAGAATAGCAGGGAGTGGGAGGGGCAGATGTAGCCTTTCAGTGAAATGTTTATCTAGCACGCAGAAGGTCATGAATTTTATTCCTGTACCATAAAAATCAGGTATGGTGGTGTCTATCTGTAGTCTCAATACTTCAGAGTTATAAATAGGAGGAACAGGAATTAAAGGTCATGCTTGGCTAACTAGCAGAGAATATGAGCTATATAAGAACCTCTTTCAAGGTTCTAATACAAACACTGAAATGGAGGGAGAACTACTTTGAAGACTAGAAGAGAGTAGATAGGTATTGTATCAGTAAACAATGTCACCAGGAAATACTAGCAGGATTTCTTTTTTATACACTGGGGTTCAAGTTGAAAGCAACGTCTCCAATTTTACAAAGTCAAGTAGCGGAGGCAAGATTTAAACCCATGCAGTTTGATTTCAAAAAACTCCCTTTCACTATGGTGCCTAGCTATGAGCTGCTTATTCAGGGGTCAGACCAGGCCCTCATTAAGGCTGCAGAGGTGGACCAGTTTAGGCCTGCTGCGTTTTACTGGCTCATTTCCCTTCTCCATCTTTTGTAACTAAAAACTCAATTTGCAGCTCAAGGCTGTGTCCTCACACCGTACCTTCTCATTGATCGCCTAGACTCTGAGTGAGAAATGATTTTATAAGCTAGTTGGCTTTGAAAAGCATAGAGTGGCAGCCATTGAACATATGCTTCTGTGGGTATATATTTATTCAGCTTATGTTGAGTGTAATTTTGGATGCTTTGCATATTTTATTTTTTTGTCGCAGAGAGCAATTTTTAAAAAAGGGAAGAAAAAAATCTCATCACTAAATGGAGACAGATGCCATACAGATATAAATCCAACATATATATGCATATGTATATATGAATTGGAAAAGAAGAGAATCACCAGTCCTGCATTCCAGGAACTGAAGTGGGTAGAAGGTGACTCATAGGCAATGAGAATCAAGTGTTTATTCTAATGTCCATGAAAAGATATCTGTCAGGTTGGTTCCAGGCCGGATCCTGAGATCTTTATTCTAAGGCCTGCCTCCCAACCCGCCTCATTTTTTTTCTTCTTGATGCTATTGGAAAGCTAGAAATACAGACTTGATTGCTCCACTCAGCACTTCCAGCTACCCAGAGTGAGTAGTTTAACATGTAATGTGTGTGAATGCATCATTGTCCAAAGTCAACAGCTGCAGCAATAGTCGTGTGTAGGTTGGAACCACGGTCTCAGACCACAACAATCTAAGTGCAGAGCAGCCTCCACTAACAGCTTTTGAAGTTTTTCAATTGAAAACTATATCACACATCCTTACATAAGATAAGCACTTTGATTATCTTCCTTGGTTCCACATTCCAGAGGAGGAGAGCAACCCCATTTTGCTGGTAATGCAAATGGTTGGATTCAAGCATCTAAGGTCACACTTAAAAGTGGCTAAAGAAACTTTTTCTTAGTTCCTATTTTATTTTCTGCCTAAAAGAAGTTCCTCCCTCCACCAGTGATAAACTCAAGATGTAGCATTTTTAAAAGGGGGGTCTCAGAAAAAGCCCGAAAGTTTTTGAATCAATCTGAGGGGGAAATATGCTTATGTATGTGGCAAAGATTGAAAGGAGAGAGGCAGCAGCCCAAGAGAAACTTGCATCACAGGGAATTCTTTGAAAGAGGGGTGTTCATCTCAGTTTGCAAAATATCCAGGTATGAGCTCAGGATAGGACCCAGAGCTTGTTGACTATGCAAACAAATGTGAGCTCTTTGCGGATAAGAACATGGTTCATTCCTCTAATGGAAGGAACCAGAATTTCTTCCATGACATGGGAAATACTTACCATCTGACTACAGAGCTTTAAAATGTGAATAAAACCATAGAGCATATATATGAGCATCTATTTTTACTTTGGCTACAGGTCAATTTATTTTGTTTTTAATTTTGCTTGGTGAGATGTGTTTTATGCTGGAGATTTTAGCACCAGAAGCCTAAACTAAAATGAAAAGTTCTGTGGTAATGGGCTTTTAGCGAAACTCTGATAAAAAATATAGGATTATGTCTAGTATACAAGTTAAATCCATTCTTGCTTATAGATAAGAGAAAGGAGTAAGATGAGAAGTGAAAGATGACCATGGGTTCTCAGATGCAGGCAATAGTCTCCTCTTTGACTTGGGAGGTGATATGAGCATTTTCCTTAATTAGTATTGATGAAGCTGTAAAAGATGCTTCATCCATTTCTCCACAGCTTGTACATCTCACAGTAAAGTATCTAAACATATAAGAAAAACTAAGGGAAAACATTAAGTTGTTAAAGATAATTCCTGGAGGATATGACAAAAGGCGTACGTTTCTTTCCTTTCTAAACATTTCACATATTCTCCCCTGAGCCTACCAGTCTTTCCTTATCCTTAAAAGGATAAGTTCTTAGCAAACAAGGCATGATAACACACACCTGCAATCCCAGCACTCTGGTAACAGAGAGCTAGGAGGATAGTAAATTTGGAATCAGTCTGGCAACCATCCTGGGATACTTAGCACAACCTTGTATCTAAGCAAGTTATTTAAGGTGCACATCACAGCATCTGGTTTTTGGATAGTTTTGAAAGACCAAGGAAAGTCAGAAAATATTACTATGTATCCATCTTTATCATGTTCTTCCTTTCCATAAAGGAACTGACTTTGGGAAATATGACCCTACTTGCCGTTCACACGGTACCCTACAACATCATGAACTATAGTGATCCTGACTAGTTTACAGGCAAAATGCTTTGGCAGTTTGTCTCATGCCACACAGATTCCTAGTGACAGAGATTATCTATGAATCCAAGTCTCTATTGTGGTTAGATTTTGAAGCAAGTCAGGGAGAAGCTGCAGATTATAAGACATAATTTTAAGTCTTTATAATTAATATAGTAATGGTGGTGGTGGTTATAGAGGTATCATTTCCCATATTCTTATCCCCTGAACTCGTGATAAAATATAAATGAATTTATGAGAGGCATAAAAGAAGAATGCTATCCAGATAGAGTCTCAGACTTGAACTTGGGCCCTATCAGTTATACATAACTATAGCTATTGTGTTCTTTGTGCTCAATCTTATCCATCCATCTGCCTGCCTGCCTGCCTGCCTGCCTGTCTGTCTGTCTGTCTGTCTAATCTATCTGTATGTCTGTCTGTCTATCTATCTACCTATCTATCTATCCATTCAAGACTGGACTCAGAAATTCCAGCATTTCTGTTATGTGCTACAACGGAGCAACACCTCTAGCTGTGCATTTTTATTTCTGGCATCAGGGAAACAATTATACATGTTTATCAAGTTATAGAGCTTGTGGTCCTTAAGGAGCATGGGGGTAAGGAATGCTCTTTAAAATTACAGATAGAGATATGTAGTTCTGAAATTCCAAAAAAAAAATCACACCTGAATTAACTTTATGCTTCCATTTTTTAAAATGAAAATGCATGTGTTTTTTTTTATTTTATGCATATGTTTCTTTGCCTAGATGCATATGTATGTACTGTGTTCCTGGCTTTATGTCTGCATAACATGTTTGTGCCTAGTATTTGCAGAGGCCAGATAAACGCATTGTATCCCCCATAGTTAACAGGTATGTTGCCATGTGGGCTCTGGAAGTTAAACCCCAGTCCTCTAGAAGTTTAGTCAGTGTTGGTAACCATTGAGCAGCCCATTTTTCCAGCCCTCTCCTTCCATTCTTAAACTTGCATATGTAAACGTTTATTTATATTTGCATATGAATATCAAAGACACATATAGAAAAATCTCTTTATTAAGTATCTGTAGCACAGTTACCTCGTATGTGAGAGAGTTGTAGGAATAAAACAACCCTGAGCTTTTTCTTTGTAGATCTAAGTCATGTTCGAAATCACTTAATTTTACAATGAGCATAAACTACTTAAAAAAAAAAACCTAAAATACAAGAAAATGAAATACCAGATGGGAAAAATACTCCACAAATATAAAATCTTTACTATTACAATTAAGATGAATGTGGTTATTCTAGTATTTTACATCAGAGCCAAGCAAAATGCATCCATCCAATTACCAACATCCTCTATTCTGAGAGGCAGGCTTCACAGGTGCTGCGTGTATCCACTGAGCTACACATCCATGGCTTATGACACTGACACCCTCACAATCTCCAGGAGAAGGAGACTCACTGCTTCATTGATTCTGTACACCCACCTGCATTTGGCTGTCTTCCATGGGTATCTTGTACACTTCAGTGAGCTGCACTCCCTAAAGTTCTACATTGCCTTTATCACTCCCCTGCTTAAGGGCCTATTTGGTCAAGCACCCTAGCCTGCCCGTGAACTACAATATGAAGGTAGAAAAGGAGGAAGAACCTAATCCACAATGTGTGAATACTATATAACACACCACTGTTGTTTTTGGGAGAAAAATACAGCCTTTGTGACTCCTTCACCTAAATCCTGAAGCATTAGAAAATTCTCCTTAAACATGATGGAGGATCTATTCTAAAGAAATGATTCACTGCACAGGAACAGCCCATGTCAAAGTGATGAGAATGATGTGGTTTCTAAATTGGAAAAAAAGTGCCTAAGAAGTCAGTGCCATCAATGATATCTTTCCTTCCATGAAATATTAGGCAACGATTACAAATGATATTTATGAGGACTTTTCCTTGGTTAATGACAAGTTCTCATATTAGGCTGCTGGGCATAAAGTTCCATGCTCTACATCCTAAAAATGGCAAAGATTTAAGCAAGGTCAACTTTCTTGTGTTGCCTCTGGTGGCTGGAGAATAGCAAGCACTTAAATCATCACCATCACCATCACAATAATCATCATAAACATCACTATCACCACGACCATCACCATCACCATCACCATCACCACCACAACCACCACCACCACCACCACCACCACCACCACCACCATCACAACCACCACCACTAACACCAATACTGCCACCATCCCTGCAGAGCATAGATCATGATAATAGCAACTGTATTTCCTGAATGCTTAAAGCCAGGTACTAGTTATACGAATGCATTATCTCAGTCATTCCTAAGACTAGCTTACCTAGATAAGAATAATGATCCCTGTTTTACTCAGCAGAAAACTAAGATTCAGAAGTACTAAGTAATTTGCCCCAAAATTACATGTCTAAAGAGTAGCAGAGCAAGATTTTTGTGCAAGTTTCTCAGAAGGCAGAACCTGTACTTTTCAACACTAGACTGATTTCCTGAAGGTAGGGAGTGACAGTGGACACTCATACATTCTATACTGGTGCTATTCCAAAGGAGAAAAAAGGGGCTAAGGTGGGTGCAAAAAATACACAGTTTGAACCTGAGTGGCTAGTCTAATGGTACTCAAAACAACGAAGTAAAATGATGGAGATTTTCCTCTCTGTAGTTTTCATTCCAACCCATGAGTTAAACTCCACTCTATCCTGTCCTGTCCTTTGTTCTCAGTCCTTTCTATACCAGGACCACTGCCCTCTGAGAAGATTTGTCTTAAGATCATGGACTCTGAAGTCAAGAGAAATGTTAGCAATACACTGGCTACCTTCCCAGGATGGTCTGTTAGGTCCCACATACAAGTGGTACCACCTTCCTAAAGCAACTAATGTAATTCTTACTGTCAACAGGTATGGAATGATGCTTACATTTTCCACCTCCTACCTCCAATTATGTTGTCTTTCCAAGACTTTTTTTTACAGGAATCAAAGGGTAAACACCATCACTTCAGAAGAGCAGGATCCATTCCTTAATTTTAAGGGATAATGACATCCATATAATAAACCTCAATTTCTAGAAATACCATCAGACTCAGAAAGAGCAGATCTCAGAGAAATGAAATGGAGTGGTGGGGTGTGGGTGGGAGTATTGAAACAGACAAGCCTTCAAATGTCACAGGAAGAATAAAGTATTTAATATTATAAAAGGCTGCATAGGTTTTATGAGAGTGCCACATATTATAATCTCAGGAATGCCTCTCTGCCCCACCCTTTCCACCCTTCCCTGCATGGTTTGAAAGGAAGAGGGCTCAATTGAAAACTTATGAAGGAGCTATTCAAATGGACAAATCCTGATGAGAGAGCTATTCCAAAGTTTGAGCCTTGTACTGAAGTAACAAAAACAGAGCAGTTTCAATTTCTACAGACTAAGTCCTCCAAAACACACTTCTCTTGACTATAGAAGAAGAAGGATGTATTTTAGTTTTTGAGAGTGAAAGAGATCCTCTCTGACATGAAAGGCATTTGCTGCATATCTGGGAACCCTCTTCAGCCATTGGAGGTTGCTTTCTGATGCATTAAATGACCAAGCTTTGGAGTTTGAAAAACTCACATTTGAATTATGGCTCTGCATTTACCATGCTAGTTGGATTCGGGCAAGCATTCTATGCTTTCTGTGACTTATAAGTATCTTATGAGTAATATTAGTGCTTGATTTGAAAAAGATCATGGTGATGGTTCAGTATGGTTCATTTCAAGCACTTATTCCAGAGCCCGGCATATCATCAGCACTTAAACATTTTCTATGAGTACCAACAGCAATCCAGGACTGATATTATTCACAGCATCTATTCATTTACTTATTAATGGCATTAACAATTATCGGCCTGGCAAAGGCACACATGCAGAATCCTCTACTTTTGGATCTGTTAGATGAGAGCACAGTCTGATGAGGACACTCTGACTAGAAGTCTGAAATAGTTCCCATAAAGATGCCTTCCTCCTGACTTTGCATCTTTCTAACAATTTTCAAAAAGAAAAATATGGCAAGCATCATTCCTCCCATTTTAGATGTTGGCAAGGCCCTCTTGGCTGTGATCTGAATTCATCATTCTTGTTGGAAAGATGTACATGGAAGAACTAAACTATTAGGCCCACTACTGGGAAAGGGAGACCACTGTCCAGGGTCCAGCTCCCACTGAAGCTCAGATCCACTGTTACGTTTGCCCAGGAGGGCTAGAGGCACATGCAGATAGGATGGTCAGCTATGCCTGGGCTGTGCTCCAAAGCAATTTCTCACTCTGCTGATTCCCCCTGCTTGTCTTTCTTGCCCTCTTAAGTTTTTCCTCTTTAATTACAGCCCAATTGAGTTATTAAAAGGGGGGAAATGATGAGCAATAGAGAAGAGCTACTTTCTTTGCCTTATTGAACAAGATTCCAATGCTTGCTTCCTTCTGCATACATAACAAATGAACATACTTCTCCTTACTCATCTTGCCATTAAAAAGACAGCATCTTCCTGCCTTCTCAGTATCTCTGTGTAGTGATGGCTCCTTTGGTCTTCCCTGCTATCTTGGAGGCCAGATGGCATTTCAGGTCAAAATAGAAAGAGAAAAAAAATGGAATAGATGAGAGTAAAATGTGACTGGTGCTTTGTAAGAGATGGGGAGTGTGAGACTAGCTTGAAATGGGGCTGACATGCAGAGGCAGGGCTGAGAAATGATGGTGAAATGTCTCCAGAAGATACTGTGACTCCATAGGATCCTTCACGTACACAAATGTATGCTCTATTGCTGCCCTTCGAATCTTCCTTCCCACTCAGCTCTTCACAGACAAGTTCCCTAAAAGATAAGTTCCTTTTCTTTGCATGGAAAGTGAAGGTGAGAATAATAATTAGCTCACATTATCATTGTGAGAATGAAATTGGTTACAACAGGCAAAGCACTTAGAACCTCAGTTACATACAGCCACATGAAGTGGCATGATGGTTGTTTGCACATCACTAGCATTTCTGCTTTGGAAAAATGGATACAATGGTGTATCCATTTTTTACAATTTAACTGACTGCTGAGAACACAAATGGATTAGCACAGAGTAAGTAGGTGCTAACTACACATCATTCCCCCCTCCACTGTCACCTTTTCTTCAACATTGACACTAACCCTCATTGTTTTCCAATCTTCTTCTTCTTCTTCTTCTTCTTCTTCTTCTTCTTCTTCTTCTTCTTCTTCTTCTTCTTCTTCTTCTTCTTCTTCTTCTTCTTCCCTCCTCCCCCTCCTACTCCTCCTCCTTTTCCTCCTCCTCCTTCTTCATCAAATAAGATTTGTTCATTTGTATGTGAGTATATTATGGTTCTCTTTGGACCCACCAGCCTCCCACTACAGATGGTTGTGAGCCACCACGTAGTTGCTGAGAATTGAACTCAGGACCTCTGGAAGAGCGCTCAGTTCTCTTAACCGTTGAGCCATCTCTCCAGCTCCCTTATGAGGGAGTCTTATTATACCAAGAAATAAAGAGACTTGTTGAAAGCAGCACCACTGCCCTGGTGAACACTACACTGTCTTCTGAAACAGCTTAAATAAAGTGAGTTTCTTGGTTTTACATGTCTCCTCTTTCAGTGGGTGGATTCAATCTTTGATCTGATACAGTGTCAACAGGGAGATATGACAGTTCATTATGGTTGCTCACTTGAATGTGATAAGGAATATTCAGGAAGGACTGGAGAGATGGTTGATCTAAGAGAGGACCCTGGTTTGATTCCTTGCATCCTACATGGTTGCTCACAACTCTTCATTACACAAGCTCCAAGGGATCTGACAGGTACTAACTACCAAAGGTACATATGGAAGTGAAATATTCATACAGGTTAAAGAAAATATGAATCTTTTTAAAAAAGAAAAAATGCCTAGATGATTAGTAAAACATCTCTCAATGTGTCTGGGGGTTGTGCTTGCAAAGAAAATAAACAGTAGGGGTCTGACTGAAGCAATTGGTGGATCTCTTGAAACTTTCATAACGTGGTGAATTCCTGGGCAGAAGTGAGAGCATGGGCATAGCTGAAGGGAGCATGCCACTAGGGTGGATCTTGTCTTCCTCCTGCTTCACCCCTTTTCTGTGTCTACTTTTCTCTGCTTCCAGACTGACTGCCATGGTGTGAGATTCTCTGCTCTACCAGACCTTCTGGCATGAACTGAGTCTTCTGAAACTGAGTCTTTTGAATAAGCCATCAAACCTTTTCTCCCCTTTTTTAGATTGTTATTTTAGACATGCCACAGAAAAAAGAAAATTAAATAATGCAGAAAATAGGTACCAGCACTACACCCTGTGCTCATGAGGTTACAAAAAGGAGATAAGGACACTATTGGGAATTAGAGAAGAGATCATCTTTGCTACATTTAGGTAAAGGAACTATCTATATTTTGTTTCTGTCTTAAAATACTGTATGAGGCTGAACTTAAAGCGACAGACTGGTGTCATATAGAAATATTGCAGACAACATAGCATTCAGCCTGTTACATGTCTGTTGTTGGCCAGATTTACAGCACTGAGATAGTAAGAGCTTTGCACTAAAGGCAGCTCTGGAAGTGATCAAACCATACACACTGTAGACTCTAAGAAATAAGACCACCATCCCACTTGAAAAACTTCCCCTTGAGAAGAGAGAGTGAAAAGAGGTACCCTGTTTATGCATAACCACCTAGAAAAGAGGTTTCTCAATTTCAGGCCCCCTGGAAACTTGGAGGTCACTGGAATTAGTAGCAGATTTTGGCATTCCCCACTTGCTGCTGGCTTTGCCGGCCTTCAAAATATCATAACTACAATGTCATGGGACCTTCCCTAAAGATTTCAAAGGAAGCCCTGTGTTGTGTACATCAGGTCTGATTCCCTGAATTGAGTGTCTGAGAGGGTTGTGAGGTTTATGGGGAAAATCCCAAAAGTTAGAGATGCCAAGAAAATAGAATGTCTCTCAAAAAAGCCACCCCCCAAAAAACAAACAAACAAAAAACCCAAAACAAAAAACAAAATAAGCTGGAGACAACAGATGAAGTCAGACTAAAAGAGAGGCTGTGTGTGCTGCAAATGGCCAAGCCACTGGAGCAGGGCATTTAAAGCTTGTCAGAGCTCACATCAATGTACAAATCACAGGAGGCATAGAGCCACAGCATGTGTTGTTTGCCCTTCTGCATTTCACTTTTCCTCCTGTCTCACACTCTTTTCATGCCATCCTTCATCCTTTTGGGAAAGGGATATTTGCTCTGTGCCATTGTATGTTGAAAATATGTAATTTTCTTCTTGAATTTTACAGAAGCTTATGGCTAAAATTTGCCTTGCATCTTGAAGGTTTTGATTCTGGATTTTGAAATCTGTTGAAACTGGGAAGATTACTGAGACTCATGAGATGGACTCAATGCTTTCTGTATTATGAGATTGATATTAGCCTTTTGGGAGGCCAGAGGTGGAACATTAAGGTTTAAGGAGATAATATGTGTAAGTGTCAAGCTGATGAGAGGCAGAATTTGCTATTTAATCTCAACTGTCAACTTGATTGGATTAATAAATACTTAGGAGATTAGTGAAGTATACTTGTCTGTGAGATCATTTCCAAAGGCAACTGGGTCAGGGGGACTCTCACCTAATCAATTGATTAATCTTTTGATGGATTCTTAAAATGATAGCATTATTGAGAGGTGAGGAAATTCAGGAGGTCACTGTCTGGATGTACTATATTTTGCCATGGAGTCTTTCTATATCATTATTTTTTTTTGCTGTTTCTTTTGTTGTTGTTGTTGTTGTGATGTGAACTGCTGTGGTCTGCAATGCCCTCTACACCTTGATGAACTGAATCTTCTGACACCTTATGTCAAATTAATCTTTCTCCTTTAATGTGTTTTTACTGGGTTCTTGGTTACAGCAATTCACAAGTCTTAACTAATAAGGGGCACTGCTATTAGAAGGTACAACTGGGTGGAAGGAGTCCTGAAATTCCTTCTAAACTCTGTCTCTGCCTCTCTATATGAACGTCAATTTTTTTTCCATCATTCTGAGTCTTTGTTTTCCTGTTTACATGTTCAAAGTAGATGTTGGCTTGGTTTAGAAGAACTCTACAGTTCCCTTTTTCCCTGCCAGTAGTCCTTGTCTGCAATTTTACTGTATGCTAAAAAGTAAGACTGCCACAAAATCTGTTTGTTTGTTTTTGGTTCTATTTATGTATTTAAATCCCACATGCTGTTTCCCCTCCCCATTCTATCTCACAGAGTTTCTCCCCTCATACCCGCCCCCCTTGTCTCTGAAAGAGTGCTCCTCCTCAGGTATCTTTCCACCTCTGGTGCATCAAATCTCTTTATCCTACTGAGACAAGACAAGGACATAACTCTGTTGCATATATGCGAGGGGCCTCTGACCAGCCTGTGTAAGGCTTTTTGGTTGGTAGTTCAATATCTGGGAGTTCTCAGGGATCGAGGTTAGTTGACACTACTGGTCTTCCTGTGGGGTTGCCATTGCCTTCAGTACCTTCAATCCTTTGCCATAGTGGTCCCTGACTTCTGACCAATGTTTGGCTGTGGGTATCTCTACCTGTATCACTCAGTTACTGGGTAGAGCCTCTCGGAGGACAGCTATGCTAGGCTCCTGTCTGCAAGCACAACATAGTATCACTAATAGTGACAGGGATTGGTGCCTACCCATGGAATGGATTCCAAGTTGGGTTAGTCATTGGTTGGTCATTCCTTCAGTCTCTGCTCCATTTTTATCCCTCCATTTCTTTCAGATAGCATCAATTTTGGGTTGAAAGTTTTAAAGGTGGGTTGGTGTTCTCATCCTTCCACTGTCTGGCTGCTGGAGGTTATCTCTTCAGGTTCCATATGCCCACTCTTGGGCATTTCACCTACGGTCGGTCACACACATTGACTGCAGGGAGCCTTCATTATCCCAGGAATCTGAGATGTCCTAGAGATTACCCCCATACCCATCCCCCACAGCTGCATATTTCCATTCATTCTCCTGACCCTCTGGCCCTCTCTCCTATCTTTCCCAATACCTTATTTTTTACTTGAGTTACTTGGTTTTTCATAGTCTAACTTCTTGGGTTCTTCATATATTTTGTACATTAATCTTCTGATGAATGTAGAGTTGGTGAAGATTCTTTCCAATCTTTAGGCTGCCATGTTGTCCTACTGACAGTATCCTGTGCCTCACAGAAGCTTCTCAGTTTCATGAGGTCCTGTTTATCAATTGTTGATCTTAGAGCCTGAGCCATTGGTGTTCTGTTTAGGAAATTTTCTCCTGTGCCAATACATTCAAGACTATTTCCTACTTTCTCTTCTATTAGGTTCAGTGTATCTGCTTTTATGTGAAGGTCCTTGACCTACTTGGACTTGAGCTTTGTGCAGGGTAATAAATATGGATCGGTTTGTATTCTTCTACAGTTAGACATCGAGTTGCAGAAATCCACTTAGAACAGCACCATTTGTTGATGATGCTTTCTTTTTTCCATTGTTTAGTTTTGACTTCTTTGACAAAATCAAGTGTCCATAGGTATTCAAGTTTATTTTTGGGTCTTAGGTTCTTTCTCATTGACCAACTTGTCTGTTTCTGTACCAATACCATGTGCTTTCATCCTACTGCTCTCTAGTATGGTTTGAAGTCAGGGATGGTGATTCCTCCAGAGGTTCTTTTATTGTTATTTTTTTTCTTTTAGCTATCTTGGGTTTTTGTTTTTCCATATGAAGTTGAGAATTGCTCTTTCAACGTCTGTAAAAAAATTGTGTTGGAGTTTTGATGGGAATTGGAATGAATCTGTAGATTGCTTTTGGTAAGATGGCCATTTTTACTATGCACTTGAAGAAATGTTCAAAATCCTAGTCATCAGGGAAATGCAAATTGAAATGAGCCTGAGATTCCACCTAACACCAATCAGAATGGCAAAGGTCAAAAACTCAAGCAGCAGTTCATGCTATTCAGGAAGATATACACAACAAGACTGTCTCTTTCAGTAGAAAGTGTGCAGAGAGAGGCCTTGGTCTTTTTTTGTCTATGTAAACAAGCTCTGTTTTACTCCTGTTAAACAAGCAAGCAAGTTTAGGAGCCTTTTCTCCAATGTAGTAGTTCTATATCTCTATCTCTCTCTCCCTACAGACAAACACACACAAACACACACACACACACACACACACACACACACACACACACACACACACAGAGCTACAACACCAATCCCAACCGAACAAATAAAAAAAAAGGAGCCAATTAAAGATTTGCCAGGGGCTAAAGAGATGGCTCATTGGTTAAGGAGGGCCCTGATTCTACTCCTAGCACACACATAAAAAGGCTTACACCACAAGCAACTCAAGTTCAGATGACTTCTTCTAACTTCCATAGGCACCTGTATGCAAATGGTACACATACATACTTTCAGATCCCACATACATGCTCATAAAATAAAATTGTAAGTCTTAAAACAACTTATTCTTTTTTTTTCAATTTCTTAATGAATCCTTTTATTTTTTTCTATATTTTTTTATTTACATTCCAAATGATTTCCCCTTTCCCATTTCCTTCCTCCCTGAAAGTCCCATAAGCCCTCTTCCTTCCCCCTGTTCCCCATTGTTTATTTCGTATACTTACATCCAAAAGAAACTTGAGACAAGTGTTCCCCAGTACTTCCCAACACTTCTTTATCCCCTACCTAAACACCTCCAGCCCAAGGGTTGGGTCCCTTCCCTTAGCTTCTGATTCCTATATATAACTCTGACATTTTGGCTATGGGTTGTTTTGGTTCCTATGTGTCTATAGACCTCTTGATTCTTCTCTTGGTTCCCCACTTGATCCTCTGCTCTTTGTGACTGGTTCCCCCTCTTTTCACTTTCTATTATCTTCCTCTCTCTCTCTCCCTTTCTCCAGTCATGGCCCAGTGTATTCTGCTGGCCACATTCTGTCTGGACCCTTCCAAATGCCCTGGCTATTGTTTCCCTTGCTTCTACAATAAAATCCTTTTCCCAACCATACCTGGAGTGGTCATGTCCTCATTTTAGTTCACCTACTGTGGACTTTCCCATGGGTTGACAACAAGTTGGATGTATAACATTCAGAACAGACAAAATTCTGGGCTTCTAGAATGAGGATCCAGATGGCAACAGAAGTTAGAAGGTTATCTGAGAAGTAACTATAAGCCTCTGGGCCTCTGTCTTCAGCTTACTTGGCAGCTAAAAATGCAATGAAGAGTCACTGAGAATGGTTGGCAGTAGAGGCTGAGGAGTCTTTGAAGGACATTTAAAGACTATGAAAGTAAAAAGTTATGAAGACATAGTAAATCTATTACTTCACATGTTAACTTAAAATACTTATTAGGAAAAAAAAAAAAGAGTAGAAACAGTAAGACTAGGTGACTGGGAGAGTTCCAGAGAGCTGAGAAGGACTAAAATCTGAGGGTAATTTTATCCATACTTAGGTGCTCTATCCGTAGCCCCTGATAAGTGTAACGGTTCCAATTCCCAAAATCCCAGGGCTACAGCAGTAGCTGACGACATTAAAGACTTAGAGCTTGTTCTGACTCGAGTGTCTAAAGCTGTAAGTCTCTAGCTTTAAAAGCTTGGAGTCATCAATTTCTACTTCTCAGGTCTCAGAGTTAAAGCCCCAGGGGTTTGAAAGCCCTCAGGATTCAGGAACTCAGGGATATCAACACAGAAAAAGTTTTCCCTTGTGTCTTTTTGATTTCAATCTAAATAGAGGAAAGTTACCCTGGTTAACATTTTGTGACATCAAAAAGATGAACTTGGATTGTCTGGTATTGGGCCAGTCCCAAGGTATCTTCCCTATACTGAGAAAACTGAGACAACTCAAAGACACAAAGAACATGAATATTTCAGGAGCAATGGCCTCTCAGAGCTGTTGATGGAAGGTTTGGTCGTGACAGGATTAGGTATTTTCTTTGCTTTGTCTAGTTTCCTGCTTTATGTAAAGTTTATATGCTGCGAGACAACCAATAGACACACACAGCTTGCATCCACAACTCTGTCATGCTGATACTGCTTGCATATTGGTGACCTTTTTACTTTGGGCTATCTTCCCCTTCCAATGTTTCATTTATTATTACTTCCTCCATGCCTAGTCAAGATGTAATGATTCTCCAGAAATGCTAGATAATAAAAAAGATACAAACCATCCTTATATCTTATCTACTTCATGAAACCCCCATACTATTTTCACACTAAATTAATATTGTATTTCTATTGTTACTTAGTGCCACAACTTGGTTACTTAAAACAACACAAATTACTTATATTGCTAGTGATCCTTTTCCTATTTTCAAGATTTCTATGCCGTTGCCCTGGGTATGACAGAATAATCTATGAGAACAACCACTTCTGAAAGTCAGTCACTTATATTAATCCCAAAAGCAAACTCCCTTTTTGGTGTAAAGTAAGATAACATTTCATGCGCATTGATTTTAAGAATTAGTTTGTATTCATTGTTAGAAGGATATATTTTTTCTGCCCATCTGATAATCACAAGTAACAATTCAAGGTCATCTTGTGTTAGTGGGCTACAAATATATCAATATTACTACTAATAATAACAATCATCATCATAAAGCCAAAGTAAACAAGAAAGCAAGAAAAGGAGCTGTGCTGTACTATATAAGCAGTCTTTCTCACACTGTGAAGAAGTACAGACCCAGTGAGTTGGGAAAGAATGTTGAAAGTCAGTAGAGAACCTTGTAATTGCTAGCAATCCTCCTGAAATGGGACTTGATGCTCTGTTCCTATCAGGTTAATCACATAAGTGGATAAAGGGGATGGCGGACTGTTATAAAATCAAGTGTTCTGCTTGGGGATTATCCATCAGTGGTGGTGTTCGCTCACTTAGCAGGCACAAGGTCTGCACTCAAACTCGTAACACACACATACACACACACAGACACAGACACACACACACACACCCACACACACACACCAGGTGAGTTAGAGGGCTCTGAAGGCAACGTCAGGAAACCTTTGCTTTACTTGCCTTTCTGGACTAGTGGTATGTGTGAATCTTTCTCATTAATGGCAGGAGTGGTAAACTGAACTCACTTTCATGAAAACCACTGACTATAAATGCCTTCCTGGCAAGTATAGAACAAGAGAGATTTCAACAGCCTTGCTCAGAATAGGATGACATATAAAAGGGAGTGGATATTTCTTATGCACTAGTCAGGTAGGGAAAAGTTATTGTATAGATAGACACATATGGTCTTTTTTTTTTTTTTTTTTTTTTTTTTTTTTTTTTTTTGGTTTTTCGAGACAGGGTTTCTCTGTATAGCCCTGGCTGTCCTGGAACTCGCTCTGTAGACCAGGCTGGCCTCGAACTCAGAAATCCGCCTGCCTCTGCCTCCCAAGTGCTAGGATTAAAGGCGTGCGCCACCACCGCCCGGCTGACACATATGGTCTTATATGACCTCACCGTGAGATGAAGACTACCAAGCAGCAGACACCAGCATAAATCACATACTTATGAGTCAGGTAAGAACATACAGGTTCTTAAAGGGACCAGAAATTTAAGAGAAAGATGGATGGGGGCAGAACCAATAGCAGGTAGCAACCAAAGGTGGTGGCACAACACCACACATCATCTTGACTCCCTAGGGATTCTTAGGGAAAAAAAGGGAGGTTAAAAAATACAAAATTGACTAAAATTTATTTTCTACTCCCAGTACATATAGGAGGTCAAAAATAATATTCAGTTTCAGAAACATCATAGAAGATTCTCCTCAATTCAGGTGCTCATAAATTTGTCTGTCCCCAATATCATATACACTATGTACAAGCATTATTAATGTAATATCATCTCATAGAGAAATGGTATTTTGCAAATCCCATATTATTGTCCATTGAGTTATTTAAATTTTCTTTTTATCAAGCATTTGAATATATAATATGTGCATATACATATTTGTGTCTGCATATGTGTGAAGATACATGTACGTATGTGCATGCCCACATGTGTGCATGTGCATGTGGGGGACCAAGGTGGAATAAGAAATTTTCCCCTATTGTTTGTTCTTTAAACCTTAGTCTTTGAGGCAGGGTCTCTTGGTCAAATTCAGAGCTTGCTGATTCAGTTAGTCTTGGCTGTCAGCTTGCTCCAGGGATCTCATTTGTGTGCCTTCTGTGACTATATCTAGGCTGACATAGCAATCCAGGATTTATGTAGTTTCTGGAGACCTGAACTCTGTCCTCATGATCACACAGAAAGCATTGAACTATCTCCCATCCCTCTGCCGTGTTCTTTCATCCTGCAGAAAAAAAATCTGTGCATTTAAAACCCATCATTCTGTTTGGAAGTATTAAGAAACTGAGGTCAGTGTTGATTCCCAGCTAGTTAATGATGAAGTTATGACTGAAATCCATCTTACTCAGATCAACTCTTCTCTGCTTGGCAGGAAAACAACTCCAAATGGATTGGCTCTAGGAATGACATGGAAGATGTGGTCTTCATCCTCTATCCTGTTACCTGGTGGTAAAACTTTAGGAAGTCACTCTATTTCCCCATAGACTCATGTATTCATCCATGAGGGAACCCATGTTGAACATTAGTTGTGAGGGATTGATTGTTTTGTTTGATTATTTATTTGTTTTAATGCAAAGTATTATGGTACTTGGGAGACAGTCCAGTTGGCAAAGTACTTATAGAGCAAGTCTGAGGGACTGAGTTTGATTCCTACAAGCAGAAGGGGGGGGGAGGGAGGGAGAGGGAGAGGGAGAACACGTTTTGTTATGTCCTTGTGAAACCAGTGTTGTGGTCGTTAGAAACGTGCAGATATGTGAGGCTTGCTGCAGCCTAGCCTGATAGGCTCAGGCCAGTGAAAGATCTCAAAAGAAAATGCAAAGGTGAGAGAGCCTGAGGATAGACAGCAGAGGGTGTCCTCCAGCATCTACATACAAGCACACAAATGTGCACTTCTACATATATGAACACCCATACAGAATATAAGCTGTGATTATTTTTCTCACACCAGATGAAGCTTTTTAGGAGGTGATGCATGTAAAATAAACAAATTTGAATACTTTAAAGACTTATTATTCTAGCTATTCCATGCCGCAGAGTTTGCTAACATCTATCGTACCCAAGAATTTTAACAGTATCCTCTCAATCTAGAGGGAAATTCCAGAAAATATAGCAGACTATTGGATTTCTCTTGTGGTCCACTTATTTTTTTTAGTTTATGTTAATGAGAAGAAAGAGAAATACCCCACTCCTAGACATGCACAGCACACCCCACTGTATTCATGGAGCCCGCACACCCATTTCTGCCTTCTGAATTTCATTGCTCAGGGACATCAACCATAGAAAAAGAAGCTTAAGCATTTGAGGAATGAATGAGAAATGATAATCTTTTTAGAAAAACCACTATTGTGCTCTGGAGACATAAATTTGGAAAAATCCTTTGGAATTATTTGTTCACTGATCAGTACTACAGTATGAGCAAATCTTCCCCTCCATTACTAGATCTCACTTTTCCAGCATGAAGACTGGAGAGTTGGTTACAGTGTTAGGAATCAGATTTCTAATACAGAGGAGTTCACAGCACACATGAAAACTCTCCCAGTTTCTGGGACTTGGATTTCCTTGGACGTCTATGCCTGTATCTATCTGAGCTACATGTTTCAAATGCAGCTGCTTCTCGGTTGAAATATTCCACATGACTCATGTGAAAATGTGTCTGGCCCAGCCCCTTGATTACAGGATTTACTGGTGAATGTCTAGAGGTGAGAAGCATGCTTTCCCAATGTGATAATCCAGGGTCTGTCGTTATAGCAAGTAAGAAAGGACAATTCTTGTCTACAGGACTCAGGGTAGAGAATCTGTTGTAGGTCAGAGAATGATACAGCATGGCAGAAAGCAGAGCTAAGAAGTGAAGAGTGATTCTAACCCATTTGCTTGAGCCTCTGAAGCCACATGTACCTGATCTTTGCCTTTGACAATGAGTCCCTCCCCCCTTTGCCTCAACTACTCTATGTCAACTTTCTGACACTGAAGTGACTAAACTCTTCACTCACCTGTAAAGACCTGTTGATCTCTTGATCTAAACTTTAGGTTCATCACATCCTCTCGTATTCTAAAGTCTTCTTTTACTGCTCTCCTAAGTTTCAGTTATATATCTCTACTTCTATAGAGAAGGTCACCTGGTAATTCCATCCCTTTTAATCTCATTTGAAAAACTTAGTCCAAAGTAGTGACTCCTATCATTGTCCCTGACCGCCTATGCTTCCTGTTCTAAGATGAATATTGTTGGTGTACTGATTTGAATCCACAGATTTCCTGGATTGTCACTCAGCTAATTGGTTGAGACAAACCTAGAGCAAGTAGTCTGTGCTATAAACTATTCCAGGTGTTATAAGAAAGGTAGGTACGGACAATAGGAAGATCTCTACCACTTCCTGGGTAGGAGGGGGGATGCCTCCAGAAAGGACAAAGATATGAAAGCAGAGTCACTTATTTGCTCCAAGGGTTGACAGAGAAATTGACTCTAAGTGAAGGGCAAGAAGTCTTAAACAAGCACCATGGTCAAAGAATTGCATCTAATCAGGTCCATTTGGCTCTAGGGTAGACTGAAGTCAAGTGGTGAGTGATGTGCATGGAGGGGCTGGAAAGGAGCCAAATGAAGAGACGCGAATGCCTGCCAGGCTGAGCCTGTCTGGCAATAACATTGCTTCTGAAGCATATGTTTGAACTGCCCCCACTTCAACACATCCACACCCTATGCATACATGCCCACACATTTACTTGATAAAACTTCCAGTTTTAGCCAGGTGATGGTGGCGCACGCCTTTAATCCCAGCACTTGGGAGGCAGAGGCAGGAGGATTTCTGAGTTCGAGGCCAGCCTGGTCTACAAAGTGAGTTCCAGGACAGCCAGGACTACACAGAGAAACCCTGTCTCGAAAAACCAAAAAAAAACAAAAACAAAAAAAAAACCTTCCAGTTCATGAGACATAACCCCACCTATAATTGTAGCTCAGAAACTTAAAATTCAAACAGCTATCTCAGGCAATCCTTACAAAACAAGCCATCAATTTTGGAATGCATTTTCATAGGCAAAGGGTATCTTCACTTGATTTCTCCTGTATCCTTATTTTATACTAGATACTGGAATCCCATGAAAGATAAAAATTCCTTCCTTTATACTAACCCCCTGCTTTAGCTGTCTACACCATTTTCTTAATACCAACTGAGGCATGCTTTCCAAAAGCCATTTCTAAAACCAATTTCCCAAAAAGGCCTATTACCAACTTTGAGTCTCAGCTGCAACATCATCTAAACCATACCAAAGAATCTACACTGGGTACTATTTTCATCTTACTGACTTCCCCTGTATGCACTGTGTTTGTGGAACTAAGGCAGGTTGTGTTTTAATATCGAAAGCACCATGAGCTTCTAGAATTCAGAGCCTTCCATGAAGGACACTTATGTTATATTATCTCATTTTATTTTTCTAAAAATTCAAAGAGATGGGTTTAATGATCTCACCTCATGGAAAAGGATACCCCAGCAGCCTGATATTTGAACGGATACAAAGGCAGTAAATTTGAGCTAGCAATTCTCAACCTTCCTAGTGCTGTGACCCTTTAATACAGTTCTTCATGTTATTGTGATCCCCAACTATAAAATTATTTTTGTTGCTACTTTATAGCTATAATTTTGCTACTATTATGTATATATACATATATATGAATGTGTGTGTGTGTGTGTGTGCGTGTGCTGTGTGTGTGTATATTCTGATTGTCTAGGAGGCACCTGTGAAAGAGTCATTTGGCCCCAAGGAGGGTATAATGCACAGGTTGAGAAATGCTGCTTTACAGTGTTTTACTTCCTTCCATTCCCCTTGCAGAGAGGGTCCCGAGTATATGAATAGCTCCTGGACTAAAGAACACTCACCACACATCCTGAGGAGTCCACCTGGCGGTCAGAAACACATTTGAAGTTACGGGTACAGCCCCCATTGTTCCTTGAGCAGTCACGGACTGGACCAAAAGAGGACAGCAGGTCATTGATGGTTTCAAAGTATGTGGACAACATTGCTTCTTCCCTTGGAAAAAAAAGGAAATGGTTAGACCTCGGAAATAGCTGAATAATTGTTTGTTTGGTTTGGTTTGGTTTTTATTGCTTTTTACTAATATAAGTCCAACACATTTTAAATCATTATTCATTTTGTTTTTAATCAGGAAAATAATGCAAATAAAAGGGAGGAAGCAGCAGATAGCATAGCGCTTCCATCCTGTTGTGATAAGGAAAAGGAGATTTGCATCATCACATATTATTTCAATTACCCAGACAATTATGGAAGGTGATTGGTTTTGAGATTTCAACTTTGCCAATAGAGCAGCTGTGTGTTAGAAATCTGAATTTTCTTTCCTAAGGACTACCAACAACTTAGGCTGTAAAAAACCTAAGGACTGGCTTACATTGTAACAGTTTGTATCAAGTTCCACCTGGTTGCCCCACTCACAGAAAGTTCAACCTACACCAAACTCTGCTCTTTGTCCATATGTTTATATGGGTCTCAAAAACGCTGCACAGCAGCTGTATGATTCAAATGTTATTACTCTGACCTGGATTTATAAAATTGAGGCTACAAATGTTGCAGGATTTATTTCCAAATTGCATAGGCTATAAATACAAGATTCATCCAGAAGCACAATATTCTAGCCCTAGGACACCAGAAACGATTGTTTTCAAACCATGTCATGAAGCTTAAATTGTCAAATCTGTCAACAACTATTGTTGGGAAGGTGACCGAATTCTCTCCAAATGCAGTTCTTCTTACTTACAGACCTGTCGCAAATATAATGGGATTCCCTAAGACGGATTCTATAATATGGGCTGTATAGATGAAAGGTTCTCTTGCTATTTTATGAATAAAAAGCTTCCCAGAGGGAAATATGCTTGCACTAGGTTAGACATGAGTCTTACAGATACAGTGAGTAGTAAGGGCGTCTCACTGGAGGTGGGAATCGGGGAAGGTTTCTCCCATGAGATGTTGTTCATAGATCCCAGAATGGCAGAAGGGCAAACATGAGAAAAGAAAGAGCTGGTGACAGAGACCAGTAATGAATTTTCCCATTCTTTTTCCATTCAAGCTTGTAGTTCCCTGGTTGGCTTTCCAAACTCATTCTCTTTTTCTAATCTTTTTCTCTTCAGCCTGAGAATTATAATGATTGGCAGTGAACTTGGTAAATCCAGCCCTAATTAGATATTCCTCTGTTCAATAACTCCTCTGTACTTCCAGAAGGGCACCTAAAGTAGTTCTCTTGGCCCTCAAGGCTTTTCACAATCTTTTCCCTGGATACCTATTTGTGATGGCTCTTTTTAGTTATCACTTGGGCTACCTCTGGAGTTAACTACTACCTAAGCAGCTGGGTACACCTGTGAGGGATGTTTTCTCAATTCAATTATTTGAAGTGGGAAGCCCCACTTTTAATCCAGGTATTCTCAGGTGAGAAGCTACACGTGTCGTGCATACCTAATGTGAAGTGTCACCTTTAATCTAGGCCATACCTCCTGCTAGAAGCTTGTAAAAAGGACAGGGAAGGAAGCTTACTCTTTGTGTGCTTCCTCTTGCTGTCACTGGCAATTGCATTCTCTCACTAACACTAGAGTATACTTGTTCAGGATTCTGGCATATACGAAATACCAGCTGAGACAGTCAGGGTGTGGACTGAACAACTATGGGATTCTTAGACTTTCCATTAATAGATAGCCATTGTTGGATTAGCTTACCACAAGCTGTAAGCCAATTTAATAAATACCATATATACACATTTATTATATATTATATAATATCAATAATATATTAAAAATTCCATACATATTTAATAAATGCTATACATTCATATTTTGAAAATGGGCAAAAGTTTCTGTTGCTATTTTATGGAATATGTGTGTGTTTGTGTGTGTGTGTGTGTGTGTGTGTGTGTGTATCCTTGGCCCAGGGAGTGGCACTATTTACAGACATAGCCTTGTTGGAATAGATGTGGCCTCATTGTAAGAAGTGTGTCACTGTGAGCATGGGTTTCAAGATCCTATCTTAGCTTTCCAGGAGTGGAGTTCTTCTCCTAGCTGCCACAGGAACAAGGTGTAGAATTCTCAGCTCCTCCTGCACCATGCCTGCCTGGATGCTGCCGTGCTCATGCCTTGATGATAGTGGACTGAACCTGTAAGTCAGTCCCAATTAAAAGTTGTTCTTATAAGTTGCCTTGGTCATGGTGTCTCTTTACAGCAACCACAATATGCTTATTCATATAAATATATTTATTTGTATACTCATTCTTTCAGCTACATTCTTCTAAAGAACCTTTTGACTGCTATTTGACCATATTTACTCTACTCTCATATATTCTATTGCATGGTGTCCTGCTTCTTATTTTTTGAAAACTGGACCTTAGGTCAGCCACTATAAAAGTAGATTCTGGAATACAGTTATACACAGGAAGATGACTGGGGTCACCTCTTGAGAGATGAATCTGTACAAGGAGAGCAAGTCAAGACTTGGAAAAGGACCCACAGAAAAGCATCAGTTGATACCATGTTGAGATCAGGGTCTCAGGAGGATATTTATTGGCATCCCAGATGATAACAAAGAACCTGGGCCTTTGCATTCCCACATCCTTTGGTTGCTGCATGGACTGCTGACCAGAAGAGAGCAAGTGGGTGTCATTGGGTAAGGTAGTGCTCTGGGACTAAAGGATACTAAAGATTCAGGCCTGGCAGCTACCGATGCTTACATCAGGAGGATGAAAAGAGTCAGCCAAGATGACAGAACATGTATCAGTATGTCCAGTCTGAGTGTTAACCTGGATGCTTGGTACCAGAATTGTCACTTACTTAGAAGTTTTGGGGGTGGGAAGCAGTATAGATTGCATATACTTAATTTATTCAACACCCATATTCCTAAAGATCTAAAGTTTAAAATGCTATAAAACCTGCAGTTTTGATTATCGCCTTATGACCTGCATGCTGTCTGAATGCTAATCACATTTTCCTTTATGTCTAAGATATTTATCATGGAATTTTTTTCCTGATGAAATACCAAGACACCATGAAAACTGATTAAATTCTTTCACTTGTTCATCCATTCATTCATACACACATACATTCATGTTTATTATTAGCTTGTTAATATGTGTTAGACCCTGTTCTATGTCCAGGGATACAGCAGTGACCTCAGACAAGTCCTTTGCAGTATACCTCATTGTTATGTCTTTCATAGAGCCTTCTCTTCTTACTAGATGGAATTCCTTTATCTTGTGGGTATACTGTGTAATCTATGACATAACTGAATGTCATTACCAGTTCCCTTGTTTACTAAGGAGAGTGTATGTTCTTGGAGGAAAGGGTTTAGGATTTATTCATGCCTATATAGCTCTGAAAGCAGAGTGTGACAGAATATGGGCTAGGTAATTGTATTCAAATGAAACAAACAAACAAACACACCAACAGAATGCATAGATGAAATTTATACTTTTGTAAACATTCTATCCAAGTAGGACGTGCTGTTCCCTGTTGTGGCCCTGTATTCCCATTCTAGGTCCTTCATGTTTTGGTTCTGTAGAAAGAGACAAACTGTATGGTATTGGTACAGTGACAGGCATGTAGATCAATGGAACAGAATTGAAGACCCAGAAATGAATCCACACTCCTATGGTCACTTGATCTTTGACAAAGGAGCTAAAACCATCCAGTGGAAAAAAGATAACCTTTTCAACAAATGGTGCTGGCTCAACTGGAGGTCAACATGCAGAAGAATGCAAATTGACCCATTCTTATCTCCTTGCACTAAGCTCAATTCCAAGTGAATCAAGGACCTCCACATAAAACCAGACACACTGAAACTAATAGAAAGGAAACTAGGGAAGAACCTTGACCATATTGGCACAGGGGAGAATTTCCTGAATAGAACTCCAATAGCTTATACTCTAAGATCAAGAATTGACAAATGGGACCTCATTAAATTACAAAGTTTCTGCAAGGCAAAAGACACTGTCAAAAAGACAAAGCAGCAACCGGCTTACTGGGAAATGATCTTTACCAACCCTACATCCGACAGAGGGCTAATATTCAATATATACAAAGAACTCAAGAAGTTAAACTCCAGAGGGGCAAGTAACCCTATTAAAAATGGGGTACAGAGCTAAACAAAGAGTTCTCACCTGAAGAATATCTAATGGCTGAGAAGCACCTAAAGAGATGTTCATCATCCTTAGTCATTAGGGAAATGCAAATCAAAACAACCCTGAGATTCCATCTCATACCAGTCAGAATGGCTAAGATCAAAAACACAGGAGACAGCAGTTGTTGGCGAGGATGTGGAGAAAGAGGAACACTCCTCCACTGCTGGTGGGATTGCAAGCTGGTACAACCACTCTGGAAAGCTGTCTGGCAGTTCCTCAGAAAACTGGGCATGACATTCCCGGAGGATCCTGCTATACCCCTCCTGGGCATATACCCAGAGGCTTTACCTGCATGCAATAAGGACACATGCTCCACTATGTTCATAGTAGCCTTATTTATAATAGCCAAAAGCTGGAAAGAACCCAGATGTCCCTCAATGAAGGAATGGATTCAGAAGATGTGGTATATTTACACAATGGAATACTACTCTGCAATTAAAAACAATGAATTCACGAAATTCCTAGGCAAATGGTCAGAACTTGAAAATATCATCCTTAGTGAGGTAACCCAATCACAAAAGAACACACATGGCATGCAGTCACTGATAAGGGGATATTAACCCAGAATCTCGGAATACCCTAGACACATTTCGCATATCAATAGATTTCCAAGAAGATGGAAGGAGAGACCCCTGGTCCTGGAAAGACTGGATGTAGGGGAACGCCAGGACAGAGAAGCGAGAGGGGGTTGAATGGGGAACAGAGGGAGGGAAGGGGGCTTATGGGAATTTCGGGGAGGGAGGAAACGGGAAAGAGGAAATGATTTGGAATGTAAATAGAAAAACTTAGAAAAAAAAAAGAGAAAGAGACAATGGAGATTACATGAAAGACTTGTGTGATTGTCCCTAGATTACCATAGAGTGAAGAGAGGAGTATATGGGGGTGTAGGGACACTAACAGTTATAAAATGAAACCCTTAGAAGACTGCTCATGTTTAGAGCACGGAAAGAGTTGGAGATGTTGGGAAGACACAAAGCTTTAAAATGTAAACCCAATAAGAGGTATTAGAAAAGGTAAAAGCCAGAAGGAGATATAGACAGAAGGAAAGGGGATCTGAGAAAATGAGAACAGAAAAGGAGCAAGCCCAGAGGAACACCTAGGAAAAGAAAGAAACTGAGTCACAGACACATAGTCACCAGAGCTAGTAAAGAGGAGCAGAAAATAGATAGGAAGGCAGACATATGGGTAGACAGTCCAGCAGGGGGAGATATAAACATAGTGAGTAAAGGACAGTCAAATGGGGACAGAAGAAGTATATGAAAAGAGACTTAAAAATGAAGAGACTGAGTAGAAGAGAGAAATAAAGGAGTGAGAAAATACATAGAAAGAGGAGAGGCAGGAAGAAAGGGAAGATGAACAAGATTAGGAAAGAGGGGGGTAAGTGGAAGACATAAACTGGAAAACAAAAGAATGACAGAAAAAAGAGAAGCATATATATATATATATATATATATATATATATATATATATTGCTTGCAAAAGATGCCACCTTTCTGTGGGACCTAAAGACTACAAATGAGCAGACTGCTAGCTTTTAAAAAAATCAATTCCGTAAAAAAAAAAAATAAAAATAAATAAAAAAATAAAAATAAAAGGATCAATTCTGCATAAGCAGTGTACTCGTGGGGAGCTCTACTTAAGACACAAAGGCCTGACACAAGGCTCTTGCTAAGCCAGGAGGAGCAATTATGTCCAGACAGGAAAGGAAGCTACTAAGCACAAGAGAGAAAAGGAGTTCAGGGCAGACACTGCATTTTTCCTTAAAGCTTAAGAACTCAATCTGCCATTCTGGCCTGAGTTTAGGTTCTGGGGTTGTTGTACTCTGTTGTACTTCTGAGCTGGTCCAGTAGCATGAAATAAGGGGTGAATAAAGGATTCAATGCCCCCCACTCCAGAGACAGAGACAAGTTGGACTGATAGGTCAGGGTACCAGAAACCTGCATGAGAATCTAGTCCATGACAAACATTACCACTATCATTAGTACAGTCTTCCCCATTAATGATTTCCTGGGTATGTGCTATATGCAAAGGATAGTGTATGGTCTTTTTGTTTTGTTTTTTCATAAGCAATTGCTTTTGATTTTCTAATAGCCTTGTAAACTACCCATTTTTTTCTACCATTGGGTAACTGTAGGGAGTAGATTTTAGAGTTGTTGCACTTTCCCTACTCACTCAGGCAAGGGAAAACTGTGCACACATATCCACTGGAGTTCTTCCATGTCACAGTTAAGCATCAAAAAATTGTCGCTAGTGGCAGCTCAGAGCTCCCATAGCAGTTAGGGCAATAGGCAAGCATCAGTGTCTAGTTCCTCTATGACTTAGAGAAAGATGGATGAGAAGAGCCTGTTTGCTTTTTACACAATCCCCACCCTAATTCCTGACCCCTAGGTGCATGTGGTCCCCACAACACTATGAACCAACATAGCAAAAAAAGGTTCAAACCCTGTGGTTCTTCATTTGAGCTGCATATCAAATACCACAAATTAAGTAAGTTGGGTAAATTGTGTCCCAGGTATGGAGATTTATTGTCAAAGATCGAGATGTTGACAGAGTCATGGCCACTCAGTACCAGATAGGGGGCAATTTTGTGTTTTCATAAGTCCTGAGGACCACTTTTAGCTTTCCTTATTTCCATGGCTTGGAACTTTATGACCCAATATCTGCCTCTACTGTTTCAAGGATTTCTTCCCTTTATCTGTGCATCATTCCCTCTCCTTTAAAGGACATTGCTAACTTCTAAGATGACAAAGTTTGAAATGCACCCAAAATTTATTCAGAAATGCAATTACCCAGGCAACATGCTTTACATATAGGGCCTTCCTGAGGTGATGGTGTTTTGAGGGTTGAGATCATACGAATAGAGTCAGATGTACTAATGGAGGATTCTTGTCATTTGACCATCTCCCAAGTGTTATATGAAGTTACTTCCCACCCATTTAGAGGGCACAGTCTTTAGAATGTCATCTTGGGGACAAAGACCAGGTTCTAAGCAGGCAATTACCCTGCTGGTACTTTGATCATGAATCTCTTAGTTCTGAAATTATGAGAAACATATTTCCATTCTTTATAAAGTAATCAGTTTATATGTTTTGTTACAGCAACACAAGGAGCTAAGACAATCATCTTTTTAATGTAGAACTATAAAAACTTTGAATTCAGAGTTTGCCTCTTCCAAAACTCATATTCTTTCTCCTACATGAAGTCCCCTCTCAAACTCTATCTTCTTATCTCCAAAATGTGAGCTATATTTGTTTTGCTTACAACTCTAGACTGTTATAAAACTACAATAACATGATATATACAAATGCGTTCTTGAAACTTGAAAACACACTTACTATTCATTTTTTCAATAAATATTTGAGTACTTATTGCATGACAGGCACTAGATTAAGGATGATTCTAGATCATATTTAGCTTCTCTGTAGCTTGTTCTCTTCCCCAATGCCCAGAAATCATCTAAACATTTCCAAGTGTGTCTTGCTCTTATATCTTATATCTAGTTGCCTACTCTAATTCTGCTCTTTTTCCCATTGGAAAATTCTGGTTTTAAACTGGAATCAGCCAAACCCCAAGAGATTGGGTGAGACTACAGTCCCCATCACCTGACTGGTCAGGGGCAAATGCTTCACTTGGGTGCCATTCAACTTTGTCATCCTGTGGACCACACAGTGTGAGCATTAGGCAGGGCAGCTGGGAACAGATGCTGGCATGGTTTGCTGTTAATAGACACCAGTAAAAGTCTGTGCCTGTCATAGAGAGGTGTGAATGTATGACTCAGTGCCCAGACAGTGACAAGCACCCCCACTGCTGCACACTAATCATTCTCTGGTAACAACATGAAACCTTGTTTTTTGAGCTATGGTGAAGGAGGAAGAGGTAACAGCTGCATGATTGGAGTCAAGCTTTCCTCCCACCTATCTTTCTCAGTACCCCTTGCAGGACTCGCATTCTGCACGTAAAAAGGCTTGCCTGGAATCAAACTGCCCTGCAGTGTAGCAGCTACATAAGCTGTAAGGTTTTTGGTTTTTAATCAAGTTTCTTCACTTCAAGCTTCCAGTTTCTTATTAAAAATGGGGTTACTTATATCCTGATAATTGAGTGTGGATGAAAAATAAACTCAGTTATTAGTCTGAAATACCCAGTATTACCAAGTATAGAGAAAGCCTCAACAGTTAGTAATGCATAGTATGGTAAAAGTTTCAAAACACATGGTTTAAAAATGTAAGGAGCTCATGAAAGAACTAGGGAAGACCTGTAGTCCTAGGTGGTCATGTAAAGTTTTCCATGGATATCTGATTTATTCTGGGTACCTGGCTATTTCCTGGATGTGATATAGCATGTTATGTCTATCAATGGGTCTAAAGGACTTATTGGGCTTTTGCAACCCTCTACTCCAGACCCAGGGTGACACACCCCCTTACACCTCCTAATACTTCCCCAAAACAATTCCACTAACTAGAAACCAAGCATTCAAATAGATGACCCTGTGAGTACCATTCAGTGGGTCTGATAGTGTAGTAGTTTGAATGACAATATCAGTGGGCCTAAAAGACCAACAGAAACTGTGAAGTCACATTGAACATGAGACATCAAGGATTGGTTGAATTCATTAAAAAAAATAATGATGGCCAGGATAATGGTGTTGCACCAGAATGTACAGCACATGCTGAGGCCTGGAGTAGATTAGGTAAATACCCTGATGGGGGACCTGTGTGAGGTGCAGGAAGGCTAGAGTGTCAAGAAGGACAGACAACAGACAAACTAGTGAGGGATCTTTGTGTTGGGTACTGATGAACAATGGCCTTTATCACAAGAGCTATGAGCTTCAACAAAGATCTTAGCAGCAGTTCTAAATTTTACTCAGGCTAATAATGAGGATGAATAGTTTAAAAAATAATGATAGAAACAACGACAACCACTACAATAATAATAACTGTTTACTGCGCATCCATAATGGACACACCATAATTTCAGCACTACGAGTGTCCATTCACTTACCATTTCCAAACACAGTGATGTAAATCATAAATCACCCCATTTTACAAAAGAAAAAAAGACATCATCTCGAGGATTAGCTTGTTGGGAAAGCAATGAAGATGATACACAGTCTGAGGATGGATAGTGTGGTGGTTTGGATGAGAATGGTCTTCACAGGGTCATCTGTTTGAATGCTTGGTCCCTAGTTGGTGGAACTGTTTTTGGGAAGGATTAGGAGGTAAAAGGGGATGTATCACTGGGGCCTGCGGAAGGGGGTTGAAGTTGCAAAAGCCCAGGCAAGGCCCAGGCTACCTTTCTGACTGCTGTTTTCAGATCAGATGTAAGCCCTCAGTTACTGCTCCAGCATCACCCCTGCCTGGGTACCACCATGCTTCACAACATGATGGCTATGTGCTCATCTGACCTGTAAACAAACTTCAATAAAATGCTTTCTTTCATGAGTTGCCTTGGTCATGGTATCTTGTCACAACAATGGAACAAGTAACCAAACCATGCAGGAATTTGCTGGGACAGCTGTGGAGGCGAATCTCTCTGCTTCACAGAGAGAGAATGAACCCCATGTAATAGTAATAAAATGCCTGACATCTACTGGAAAGTGGGCACTTTGATCTCATATGAGCTACCTCATTTAATTCTTGCCTAAGTCCCATAAAGTGCTCTTATTATCCTATTTTTACCTCGACATTTAAAAGTTATGTCTACAAATGTAGTACTTGTCCCTTTCAGATCTGAGAAGACTGGCAGAGAACCCAGACCATCAACCTAGGCCCATCTTGGGAATGTCTAATCCCAGTTTCCTTGGCGTCCTGACTTCCTCTTTATGATACTTTCTTAGGCAGTGATTCTGCGAGTTGAGTTCAAGCTGACACTTCATATTCCCCTTCCTCTAGCAATTATAGTTTGCACTAATTTCGGTGGAGAGAATGGATTGCTGAGCAGAGTGGTCTCAGCTTCCTGCGAGCATCTTGTGTCTTTGAGTAGCTTGTAACTTCCTGCATACTAAGAGACTCCTTGATCACTTATCCTGGTGCACTGAGCATGCTGCAGCTGCTCTCTGAATAAGGACAGGGCAAAAGGATCAGAGGAAGGGGGTGGGGAAGGTTGATTAGCTTTGTGGCCTTGGGAACAAAGGAAAAATGATTATGATGCCCATTGTTCATCTGTGAAACAGACAATGGCATTCAAATCACAGGGCTGTGGGTCAGAACACAGTGAGTTAACAGATATGAGTGCTCCAAATGGGGATCTTCACAAAGGGTAAACATGATTCAGATTGTATTTGTACACTGGATAAATATTTGCTTACATTCACCATGTGGGCTAGAGGTTAAGGGTACGGGAGAGTACAAAGCAGCTGTGGGTAGAGGTTTGTTAAATAGAACGGGCATTGAACAGGTACCTGGTTCTGCAGTGGTAGAGGTGTCTGTTCCTGATGTTTGGACACTTTCTACATCTGTGCCTGTGTGTCTCTGTTCGTGCCTGTGTCTCTATCTGTATCTAAGGCTGTAATTACAAACTCTGATGGATGCTCTGAAACATCACACACCAGCAAAGCAAATGGCAGAGATGTAGATATCATCTAGGGTGAAGGGGTTGGAGCTAGAGAAGGTTTCTCTGGAGAATGTCACTCTCCACCAATTCAACCTGGGGCTTGGTGAGGCTAAACCACAAGGACTTCCTCAGAAGTGTCCCGATGATGTATGTCCCACCTCTACCATCCACAGTGACAATGATGTCCAGCTGATCTCGAAGGGCAATTTTCTTCTCTGTACTTGATTTGACTGTTCAGTAATAGACATTCTCCTCCTTGCCCTCCCCTTTCCTCCCTTTCTAAGTTCCATTATTATTTTCTAAAAAGAAAAAAATAACAAGAGGGGGAAAAAAGCCTGATTCAGAGGAATGCTGAATCTTTGGGATTATTTATTCATGAAATACCCACGTGGAGTCTCAGATGTCTCCACATGACTCACACCCCAGACAGAAGCTCATTGTGATGGGCATCTGGTCATGAGAGGCCCCATAGTTCTGGAAGGCTTTCTTAGAAAGCCAGCACCTTTCCCAGCTGTGAGTGCCCCAGGCTGCTGGGAGTTGGAAGCTTTTGTAGAGTCTAGGGTGGCAGAGGGTTTGCTGTATACCAGCAGAGTCCACCATTACACAGTATGTGGGTCTGTATCAGTCAGAAAGGTGAGCATCAGCCTGAGGGGTAAGGTACAGAATGCAAGTCCAGCTCTGTCTCCCTCTTGCTGTGTTCTTCACCATTTTTCGATCTCTCTTTCCACATGAGCAAAATGATCCCAAGAGTTCTTCCAGATCAATGATATTATATGGCCCCCAGAATGGCTGCCGGCTGCTTTCTGCTGTCTACTATCAATTTCAAAGATAAAGTTCAACTGTAAGAATGGAGGGGGATGGGATCACACCCCAGGAAATTAAGGAGCTTATAGCAATAAGTAGTGAAATCAGAAATACATGCCAGTGTATCACTATAAAGAAACTGAAAGCTCAAAACATTGCCCTGCCATTTATTAACTATCTGAGCCTTATTTGTTGCTGCAAAATGGTTGACAATACCTAATTCTTAAGTTACCAGGCAGATCCAGAAATAATGACAATTTACATAGAAGAAGGAACTGTGCCATACTTTCCACTGACCAATGTCATAAGCAGCATCTTAAAAATCAGAATGATTAAAAAAAATGAATAATTGAATCATATAAATTAATGCACCAATAAATAGGCACATGAAAATATCTTGCAAGGCTGTGAACCTAAAACAGAGATAGCTACACTCATTTCAATTTAGGGATGACCACTACCAACCACTGCAGGCTTTCCATCCACACTGAAAATTGCTTAAGTCCAGACAATTTTCTTGTATGTGTTCTTGCATTAAATACGCAAAATACTTTGTCAGTCTTGTGAAGCCAGAGGCCCCACACACATTACAATCCTGTTTTTCATGCATGGAGACAAATACAAAAGCATTCTAAAAGAAATCATTTATCAAATTTTTTTTTTAAAAAAGCCACTTGTAGCATAATAATATATATGCTTCTTTAGTGACACATCAAATTAAAAGATCCAGTACCAGATGCAATAATAACCATAAATTCAAAGTAGCTATGAGCATAAGCTATATTTTAAGACATCTGCGACAAATGAAATATGATATCAAGCTATATGTAATTTCCATTGACAACAAAGGCACAGATGCTGTTAATGCACTCATGTTCACTGCTGCTGTTTGCAAAGAAAGGGAATGCTAAATCTCAGTGAGCACCTAGCAGAAGTAGCAGGATATTATTCTTTTATTTTTATTTATTTATTTTTTTTATTTTCCAAGTTTTTTTTATTTACATTCAAAATCATTTCCCCTTTCCCGTTTCCTCCCTCCTCGAAAGTCCCATAAGCCCCCTTCTCTCCCTCTTTTCCCCATTCAACCCCCTCTCGCTTCTCTGTCCTGGCGTTCCCCTACATCCAGTCTTTCCAGGACCAGGGGTCTCTCCTTCCATCTTCTTGGAAATCTATTGATATGCGAATTGTATTCTTCTAGGCCATTTCATAGATCTGCACACCGAACCCCAAGTAGAGGACTACAGCCTACACTGACACCTGGGTAGGTGAAGTCCTTTGCTGAATGCATGTCACTTTGTGAATATAATCCAAAGCTTGGGTCCAGATAGGAAGAGACAGGAAATTAAAAACCTCAGCTCTGATCACTCCGATATAGTTACATCCTGGGGAGCCCCATAGGATATGGTGCAAGAACAGATGCTGGTTTCAGAAAAATATAAAAATCCCAAGGGATTTGTCATTGTAGAAGTCACCTCACTTCCCTGACAAATGTCACTGTAGTGATTCCTAAAATTGTGGCTGTGGATATGCCTGGAAGACACTGTGCCTCTTTGCAAGCATGCAGCTCCTGTCCCTGTATCTTTACCTCTGTCGTGTGTGTGTGTGTGTGTGTGTGTGTGTGTGTGTGTGTGTGTGTGTATGTATGTATGTATGTATGTATGTAGGGAGAGGTATTACAGACATTCTACTTAGTCCTGAGGAAGGAACATAGTGGATATGCAGTTTTCAAAGTGTATTTTCTGGGTGTCACGCCCCATGCTAGATGTGCCTCACACTATAGCGGTGCTGAGACAAGGCCCTGACCTCAGGCAGCATCCAGACCAGGGCAAAAGGCACAGGCAAAGCCATTGACACAGGCCAACAGAACACATACAGACACATCAAATCAGATCAGAGTATCCCCACAAAGAAACAGTGATTTCCTCCTCCTGGCCTGAGTGGAGAAGCCTTCCTGTATGAGGAAGGATACAATGGGTTTCAAATAATCAGAGGACAATGTAGATTAAAGAAATAAAAATGGAAGAGAAAGCACAGAAGGGAAGAGTGGAGAAGCAGAAAGGAGGTAAATATTAAAGACCAGCACCCACAGAAACAGAGAATGAAGCCAGAGTTAGAGGGTTGCAGAAACAGGTAGTGAGGCCATGGCTAAGGCAGGTAGTGGACAGCTGAGAAAAGGAAGCTTGTTGGTTCTGGGAAGTGTGCTTTGTAGACATATTGAACTTTAACACTAAAAGGTAGCACTGATTAGCCAAATTTATACTTGAAAATGCCAAGGGTTCAAGTGGGGGACTCCTCACAAGCCCACAGTACCCTCTGGGGAACCTGGAGTAACTGTTTCTGTTCTATGGAGAGAGGCAGAAATCACTTGCCCCAAGCCTCAGCAAGGCTAACAAGGAGCTGTCCTGAAGACAGACTTAACATTCAGTAATGTTAAGCCACCGCGGTAACAGCCACCGCAGGAATTCGATTGTGTCCTGAAGCTCTTCCTGAATGAATGACATTTGAAGAAGACTAGGTCCTCTCAAGTTCCACTGTCAGACTTAGGAACCAAAGTCTTTGAGTTGGACTTGGTCAGTGGGAGTTCTGCCTCCTCCCCACATTACACCAGCCCCATTCTGCTTCCTTTGCACATTTCCTCTCTGAGCCTATTGGAGACTTTGGAGAGAGCAAACACAGAAAAGTGTCTTGATCACAGTAACTCACAGTGACTCTTCAGGGAGCAATAGATCAAGATGGGGCCCAGCCTTGTCTCTCTTCTGCCTCACTAGTGCCTGCCAGGAGACTCTCACTGGCTTTTGTCCCAGCCACTCTGGCTCCTGCCACATTCTGGCAGGCAGCACTGATGATCAGGATAGGAGAGGGTAACCAGCTCTAGCTTTTCCCTAAGAGATTGCCCATTGACACATAGTGGTTGCTAGAGTTGAGGAAAAGCTGGCTGTAGGGAGACCCATCTGAAAAGTGCTGGGGGATTAGAGGAATGGGTGCATAGAGCCTTTCAGTGTCCCAAAACTAATTTTTCTTTAGCTCTTGCAGTCATACTTTCTCTGCCAACAAATTCTCATGGCCTTTAATTGTGGGTTTTTTCTTTCCCTTCCCTTCCCTTCCCTTCCCTTCCCTTCCCTTCCCTTCCCTTCCTTTCCCTTCCCTTCCCTCTCTCCATTTCTATTTACCTCATCTTTCTTTCTTTCTTTCTTTCTTTCTTTCTTTCTTTCTTTCTTTCTTTCTTTCTTTCTTTCTTTCTCTTTTCTTCCTTCATTTCTTTTCCTTCCTTCCTTCCTTTCTTTTCTTTTTCTCTTTTTCCATAGTTTTTAAGTCTAACATAAAGTGTATTGGTTTTCATTATAGTATTTTCATGCATTATTCTTTAGTGACTGCCTTTTTCTTCCCTTGCCTCAAACCCTTTCCTCATCCTCAGACACTCACTTCTGGCTCCTGTCACATTCATTCCAGTATCATCTCCAACTTCCTTAAATCTCTCCTCACCCATTCATAGTCCTGCCTATGGTTTTATCACAAAATACATATGTGCACACATGCACACAAACACATACACACACACACACACATGTTCACTCACACACAAATCTAGTTTCTGCATATGATAGAAAACATTCACTATTTTGTATTTCTGGACATGGCTTATTTCACATAATATAAAAGTATCCAGTTGCCTGTATTTTTCTAAAAATATGATTTTTTTTCAGGATGAAAAAATCCTATTGAGTATCTATAGCACATTTATTATCTATTCATTTGTTCATGGACAACAGAGTATATTCCATTTCCTTGAGTAGAACAATATCTCTGTGGTAGAACTTAAGAGTCCTATAGCTGGAGTAGCATAGGTGGATCAGAGGATGGTTCTATATTTAAGATTGTTTTCTTTTCTTTGTTTTGAGAACACTTCATGTTGATTTTCACATTGGTTTTCCCAGATTATACACCCACTAGCAGTGAATAATGGTTCCTCTTCTCACTAACATTTTTTGTCATTTATTTTCTTGATAGCCATTCTGATGAGGTGAGAGGAAACCTCTAAGTAGTTTTGGGTTGCATTTCCATGATGGTGAAGGACGATGAGCTCTTTCCAACATGTTTCTTCCATCCATTTGAGTCCACTTTAGTCACATTCTCTATGGCTTTATGGACTGCTGAGTATATGATACTATTGCTGATCACAGGACAGCCAAGACTCTGAGTTCAACTGCCCATGTTATTTCATGCAGTATGTACAGCAACCATGTTATATAAGTTCATGCACCCCACTGCACAGATCTAATACCCAAGGCAAATTGGGAAAGAGAGAGGTACTACAAGTGACACAGTTATTGCTAAGGCCCCAAGCCCTGATGTAGAGTCATTCAGAAGTAGTTCCAGCACTTCTGAAGTTGAAGTGGGAAAGACTGTAAGTGTGAGAGCAGCCTGAGCCACATAGTGAATTCTAGGCCAGTCTTGATAATACAGTTAAGCCCTATTTCAAGAGACAGGACATGAAAAGAGATACAAGAGTGAGATTTGTGTTAGTACAATGCTGAGGGCAGACATGTCCATGTCACCCTGTTATCAATTTCAACTTATTCCAGGTTAAATGTTCATAATTCAACTCCACTGCTGACAACACACCTTGTAGAAGGCAGAGCTGGGTTTCCCTCTTCCAAAGAAGAGAGAAAGAAGTAGTTGGGTCCAGAGTAGAAGGGTGATGGAGGGACATTGTATCTGATTAGCTCACTAGTGTGAAAGGGAAAAAAAAATCTCTCTGGAATTCAGCTCAGTGACATGCCCTATGGGATATCAAATATTTCTCTCTATGTAGTAAGTAAATGGGTAGGTAAACAAATAATGAAATAAATTATCAAGAAGTTAATTCATGAGATAGTTGTCTACAAATTTCCTTTAAAATTCTCTTTAAATAAACCCATAAACCTTTTTGAATCTAAAGCCCTCACTACTTTGATACCTCCCCTTGTGGGAATTATATTAATATAAGTTGTGTGGGATACAATAAAAAAGGGAAGATCCATGTTGAATCCTTTAACCTTTATGACTCCATGAAATGAGCTGTTTTATGCTGCAGGTATGATGGAAATCTAGAGATATGCTCTACCACAGGGAGAACATAATTAATAGTGGTATATTGTACATGGAGGGATTTTTCTTATAATGATAGATCTAACATTGTTTTCTTACTACGAAACAAATCATAGAAAAGAAAGAATACGCAGAAATCTGATGGTGATTTATATGTATTTTATCTTGATTGTGGTGATGATTTCATTTCATGAGTACAAAGGGAGAAATTATACCAAGACCCAAAAAGAGATGTGGCTAAAGCCTTAGATGAGATGAAGAACAACATGGATAGCCTTGAAATTATACAGCCCAGCGCAGACTCTAAATCCTTTTTGAACAGGCCGATTGATTGCTTGAATATTCAGAGACTTGAATTCTGCTACCCAATCATGGTGATTATAAATATGTATCTTCAGTTTTCTGGGACTCAGTTTCTCCAGGTGTGAAACCAAGGCTTGACTTAATGTTCCTTCAGATTGTTGCTTTGGATGCCACTTGGTCTCCCTGGTAGAACATGGAGAAAGTGTAGTAACTTTCTGGGTTGCTAGAAGACACTGGCTTCCCAAGTGAGAAAGTGGAAGGTTTCAAAGAAAATGTCCTGGGGAAAAGGCTCATCTTATCACAGCTCACTTCCGCATTCATTCTTCATTCAATTCACCTTTGAGGAGTATCTTCTAAATACCAGGCCATGCTCTAAGCATGTGCATATGTGTAGAGATGTATTGTGTCCTCACATAGCTTGTGTTCAGATAGAAAGGCACTGTTACACAGAAATGAAGCATGGGAAATCCACTTGAGATGAATTCTTAAGTTAGAATCTAGAAGCACAAAACTCAGTTCAAATAACCCCTTTCATGCGCAGAGGGTTGTTTCATTCTCGAATGGTTGTCACATGAATCATTTTACTGGGTTGTCAGAATCATCTCTGGTCCTGCTATATACATCCAAGAGAAGAGTAATGAAGTTCATGAGAGAGAAAATGGCTCCCTTAAATTAGATCCTGGGGTTTCTGGGGCATTGACCAGAGCTTGCAGTGACTAATGGTGGTGGGTGGAAGGTGGATCTGGAGAAAAGTGGTGGAAACTGAGGCTGAAAGACACACACATAAGTGCATTGTGGGAGTCTATATCTACAGAGCAGGAAACCTTTCTGCCATACAACTGCAAAGGCAAAGAGCTCAGTTAACTTAAATAGCACATTAGTGTGGGGAAAAGATAACATTCCAAATGTCCTTAGAACTGATAAAAGAAAGACATGCAAAAAGAACACAGAGCACATGAAAGCACTGAGCATCCTAAGCAGAGGAATCTGATTTGGACTTTGCTGTGTCCCTTGGTTCTCCTGACCCTGATTTTCTTGTTTATCAAAGGATATTTGAGTACTGACCCACAGGACTGGCATGAAAACACAAACAAGAGAAGTGGCTGAAAATACCACGTGTGATGCCTGCTAGGCACAGATCGAGCATCTGGCCAGTGCAAATTCCCTTTTACTGTTCTTCTCAGTTCCCAGCAGGGTGGCAGCTGTCTGCATTGTGTTGACAGGTTATGAGAAAGCCCAGTGTCTCAAAAGGCTCAGCTTATGTGAAATACATGTCACCTCCACCTGCACGAATTAGTTTTTTCAATCAAACAGAGATCAGAGGCAGGGAAAGGCAGTGCACAGTCTATTAGTTGTTTGAACAATAAAATACTAGATAGTAAGATATGGTAATTAAATACTAGTTAGCTCATTCATTTGCTAAATAAGTACTCTGGCTACACCAAAGCATGAGAGTTATCTGTATATGACTCAGTAATTTTTATGTGGTGAAAATCACCAGGTATTTGCCCACTAATCATCAATAATAAGACTGTTAGGTATTCAAAGCCTCAGATGAGAACTGTTAAATTATTTAGACATAATAGAATGATTATCCAAATTTCCACCCATTTACTCACTCATCCATCTATCCACCCACCATTTCAACTATCATCATAAAATATTATTTCTTAAATACCTACTGTTCTTGCTCTATCCCATGAACTGCCAGTGGTACAGATATACATAAGACTGTGATTTCTGGATAGAGTAATGTCATTGGTCTTTAAGAGTAGTAAAACTGTGGAAAAAGGTGTCAGAGAAGGATCACTGAGGCTCAGAAAAGAAAGATGATGGGGTGTGGTACATAGATTAAGAATGGTGTCAATATCTTTATGCTTGAAATTGAAACTATATGCATGCATGTATTTACTTAAACTGACTACATTACTTTAAAAAAATTGTGATGACACTGAGGGAGGGGGAGAAAGATAAGGACTAGAGGCAGAAAAGTAGGAAAAGTACAGAGGATCAAGGACTAAAGGCAGCCATTCTATTCAAACCAGTGTAATGAATGGTAAACAAGACTGGATTGTAAAGAAAGTGGCATTGGAGAAATGAGAACCTTGAAGCAAATTGATCTCTAAAAGCTTGCCTATATCTTAGTCTGCATCTCCTTGACAAGATGCTATTGGTTTTCATCCATCAAGTAGGAAAATAGTTTTGTCACATGATAATTCTCAGCCCTGATGGGGTATAGTGAAATGCTATATTCACTATAATATATTAGCAATATATTATATTAGATACTTCACCCAGGATCTCTGTGTCCATTGTGTCCTACCCTGTTATTTCCTTTCTAGCACCTATAGGCCAGGAGCAGCCTTGTTTAGTAGCCATATTGAGAACAAGACCAACAGATGAGCTTTAGAGAAAACCATTGTGTGGATCCTGGGAATAATTTGCCGAAATTTATGGAAAACAATCTTGCCTAATGCACCAAGACTCCTGAAATGTGTTCTTACATTTTGATCAAGGGATATATTTATAAATTTTTGGGGAAAAATGAGCAGTATAGGTAAAAATGAATACATAGATGTTTATCACAGTGCTGTGTATAATGAGTACACACACACACACACACAATGTACAGTCTTTGTGTTAATTCACACAATATCGTCAATAGTGACTGTTCCTCATCAGGTTTGTGAAAATTACTATCACTATTTCTTGAATTCTGTCTGCATAAATTTATTAGTTAATGGGTCTTGTCTTTATTTTGCTTACAAGGTGAGCACATGAACCAAGAACACAATTCTTGGCCTATTAATTTATGTGTTCAAACTTTGGTTTGCTTACTACTACTGTCAAAAATCACCTACTGGAGGATCCTAGCTAGAATGATAGCACAAATAGGGCCATCTCTAAGCCACTAAACAAACACTCCAAGGTGTTTGGATTTGATGTAGTCTTACACTGAGTGCTGTCATCAAACAAGCCAAAATTCCTAATATTCTGAGTGCATCATGTAAAGAAAGGGAGGCAAGCAATGAGCACATGATGTACAAAGAAGCATTCATCATTTTGGCCATATCATAATCTCAGATGGCATGGGAAAATATAAGCTGGGTGCTCCTGAAGGTAAGGGAGACTGGGATGCATGGGAGGCCATGGAATACAGAAGAAGCAGATTTAGACTTCAGTCTCTGCTTCAGTCTTGAGTGACCTTGGGCAGTTGGTAAATCAGTGTAGAGAGTAGGCTGACACAGTGGAGCTCACATCTTCACAACTCAGGAGATATAAAGTTGGAGATCAAGGCACAGACAGGATGATTTTATCTTAAGTCCTCTCTCAGCCTACAGATATTTGATATTATGTTCTGACCTCTCCATGCAACAGCAACCCTCACTGATTCTGGTGCTTGCCTGGTAATCTTTGGTATTCCCTAGATTATAATAAACACCAGGATTACTGCCTTTCTGGTTCTGTGGTCCACCTGTGTGCATGCCAGCCTCAGAAATTCACCTTTCATAATTATACTAGTCAGATCAGATTAGGACTCATTTAATCTTAATTAGCTCTTTAAAGATCCTCCACCCAGTTCAGTCAAACAATGATGTACTAAAGGTGAGGACCTTCCCTGAAGGGACACCATAAAGTCAATAAAGACCCATCTTCTGACTCTCAATTTCTATATTTTCAAGAAGGTTCACTACTACATATGGATAGCAGAATGTGTCTAGTTATTGACTCATTCATTTCTTCATTCATTGATATGTTCATTCTCTTCATATAATTCTCCAGTGTGCACTATTATCAATTAGGTGCTACCACTAGCTCCATCTTTGTACAATAAAATAAAAGAGGTTGGTTAAATTTTTTAAATATCAAAAGGATAGTGAGCTCCTCCTTTCTTGGAGCTCTATGAGAACATAGACTCTAGAACAGAGAAAAGGCGAATCCTGGCCAGAGGCATTGTCAGAGAGATCTATAGGACCAGGATCCACACAATGGTTTTCCCTAAAGCTCATCTGTTGGCCTTGTTCTCAATATGGCTACTAAACAAGGCTGCTGCTGGCCTATAGGTGCTAGAAAGGAAATAACAGGGTAAGACACAATGGACACAGAGATCCTGGGTGAAGTATCTTAAATAAACTCCACGTCCAAACAACATGAGAACTGACACATGTTGCAATTACATCTTTTATTTATTTATTTTTTATTTTGAGATAGGTTCTCATTAGCTCAGGCTTGTCTTGAACTTGTTCTGTAAACAAACTGAAAATTGGTTTCCTTCCTTCTTCCTTCTTCCTTCTTCCTCCTTGCCCTATTAGCAAGGAAAGAATTTGGAAAACAGTAAAATAAAAAAAAAAACCTGTGATTTAACTAAGGATCTATTTCTTGTCTGGCATTGTTCTAGGTTTAGTGAAGAGAGCAATAAGAAAATACTTTTACCCCATTGAGTATATGTGATAGTGAGGGAGGCTGATATCTACCAGTGAACAAGAATTAAGGAGTTATGTGGCATCAGTATCATATAGTTACTATGTCAACTGTGGTTAAGGAGAGCCGGGGCAGGGTGTGCTGTCTTTCTAAGGTGGTCTGGGAAAGCCTCCTCAATAAGTCATCAAGGTGTAGGGTCATGGAGATAATCAAATGGCATAATGAACATGGAGTGATTAGTGTAGCATTTGGCACAGAGCAAGTGCTCAGAAAATTGCTGCTGTTGATGTTGTTATTGTTAATTATGTTCTAAATTCCTTGCCTGAATATGGAGACATTATGCCTAATTCATAAGGTTGCTGAATAGATTAAATTTGGAAAAGCATATAAATAAACTTGCATGACAAATTCAATGACTATTGAGTGCCAAGTAGGTACAGTTTTCTGGATGGCAGAGGAGGACCCCCTGAGGAAATGGTTTCTAAGCAGAAGCAGCATGGAAGTGCTGCAAACAACCAGGCTGGTAAAAAAAAAAAAAAAAAAAAAAAAAAAAGCTTGTTAATAGGCAGGGAGAAATGCAGATGCAAATGTCCAGGGGCAGGAGTGGACTTGACCCACAAATAGAGAGAGGGTTACAGAAGTGACAGTAAGGATGCTGTGTTTGATAATAATCAGAAAGCAAAGGCATTGGAAGGTTTTAAGTCAGTAGAGAAATGACCTGATGTATACGTTAAAGGATAATTCTGGCTTCCACATACAGATGACAGGTATATCAAGTCATTTGGATGAAAAAGTAACAACGTTTACCTTAATTTAGTATGAGGTTATTAGTAGTAGTATATATGAAGTGTATGACCATTAACCAAAAACAAATGCATAGATTCAGTGTCTACCATGTAGAGCCCTATCAGATATAGCACTAGAGACAGAGGCAGAGATAGTGTTGTTCTTAGGCACAAAACAGATGTCCAGAAAATTGTTGCCATTTTATATGGGATGATTTGGTATGATATATTATTCAGGTTTCTGTCTGTACCGCTCCAAAAGTAACAGTACTGAAAAATATTGGTTGTCTAGTAGATGACTCAGTCGGTAGCAATACTTGCTGCCAATTTTGACAACCTGAATTCTATCCCTAGGACCTTCATGGTGGAAAGAGAGAATCAACTCCCCCAAGCCACCCTCTGACCTCCACATGTGCAGCTTCCTAGTCAAGCTCATGCACACTTGCACGCGTGTGTGCGCAGGCACACACACACACACCACAAAGATAAAATTAAGAAATAAATTGTAATAAAAGTGTTTCTTAGAAACTCTACTACAGGACTCACAAGACCAAGGACAGTTGCAGCCAAGACCCAAGGGTGAGCTCTGAAATCCACAGGGGTGAAAGGAGAGAGTAAAATGGACTCCTGAAAATTGTTCTGACTTCCACATGCGTGTGTGTGTGTGTGTGTGTGTGTGTGTGTGTGTGTGTGTGTGTGTGTGTGAGAGAGAGAGAGAGAGGGGGGGGAAGGGAGAGGTAGAGAGAGAGGGAGGGGGAGGGGGAGAGGGAGGGGAGGGGGAGAGGGAGAGGGACACTGAAGATATATGTTTGGGGAACTGTTGTACTGTTCTTCACATTCCAGGGCCAATCTCAGCTATTCTCTCCTTGATGAAGTCAGAAGCACTCCCTTCCCCCACTCCTTTCAGACTGAACCATCACCAGCCTGTCTCCCTTCCTGGCCTGGTCTCCAGATACATTTCTATCAACGCACGGCCTACTACACTGGAGGATGCTGTTCGATCACAATGCTCATTCTTCTCATTTATTTGTGCATCCTCAGGGAAGAGCACGGAGTGATTTGTGGCTGGAGGAATAAACATTTGAAGAAGAAAAAAGGAATATAAGAAGAGGAGGGGTGAGGGGAAGGAATCTAATTCTTCCTCCTTTTCCAGACAATGCTGGAGCTCCTTCCAACCACCAAGCACAGCATTTATTGATCAACAGTTCTGAGATATTGAACTGTGTTTCTATTGACAGAAATAACTGGCAAGCAGGAGTGAGAAATGTGCTGACAGCCAGCAAATCACACCCCTAATACTGGAGTGCCTGTCTATGCCAAGGGGGACAATCATTAATTTCCTGTTCCTTCACAGTTACATTTCTTGGGTTGACTGACAAGTTCATCTGGCCCGTTATAAATATACTCCCTTCTTATTCCCTTCTTCTAACTGTACCTGCCACCCAGATGATCAGCCTCCAGGGAATCACATAAACATTTCAAATTGCTAGTGATAGCACAACGTGATAGTTAAAGGAAATCTTCCGGTTGTTGCATGATATAATCAAGAGACACCACTTTCTCCAGCCTCGTGTGCATTTGAAAATCATGCACAGAACCCAACATGATATTGCTGATTGTCTCCCTAAATTTAAATAAGTGACACCCAAGCACACAACTATACAATGGCTCATTAGCATGCATATAGTAAAATTAAGTCTCTGATAAAGTATCGAGACTGTGAGCCCATTGCTTAAGCCCTCTGGGCTTCAGTTTTCTTGCCTGAAAAACGGGAAGATAGTCATGTCATTGCTGGCCAGAGAAATGATGACAGGAACTAACAAGGAAAAGAGAAACTTCCACTGCACCATTTAATCTCATGAGTCATAAGCACATCGACTATTGCATACGTGGGAGCAGTGACTCTAAGAAGGGGTGTCGTCTGCTTCAGGACAATGATTACGGAGGTAGAATATGACCCATTATGCTAGTTGCTCCAATAAGGAAAATGCATCATTCATTTCATTTGTGGTTTTGCTTGTATCCCTGGCCTGCAGTTCTATTGTCGGCATTCACCTGGAGGCTTGCACAGAGAGAAATCTAGCCCCCAGGAAGATTTCCCAGCAGTTCTAGAAATAACTCTACATAACTCTTGGAGACAGCAAGGTCAAGTTGTTAGAAGCTAAAGGCTTGGCATTGATGTACATAAGATGCTCACTGTTCAGTTTGTTTTGCTAACGGTAGCCAGAGATGCCTTGACATTTGCATCAACGTACAATGTCTCTTAAAGACTAATTACACTTTGAAGGTGCAGAGTGAAGTTAAATATGATGAACTCGGGCTAGGGAAGTTCTCTGTTGAGAAATAATCTGGCACATGCTGGGGCTTTGGTGTAAGGTGTGAGGTAGTTTGCTTTGTGTCATTTAACATATTTATTTATTTATTTAGATTTTTAAAATCTTTTGATTGGTTCATTGTGAATGTCACATCATACACCCATGTTCATACATCTCCCCATCCCTTTATAGCCACTCTCTATTCTTGCAATGGCTCCAAAAGAAAATAAAAACATATTTTTAAAAGATTAAAAAAATACTCTCTGCTTGTCCAGTTGTTTTGATGGTATTTGATCACTGCCTCTCCCTTATAGCTGAATAATTTTGCCCCAGTAGTATGAGGTAACATCCATGTTCTCCTCACATTAGAAACAGGCAGAACAAGCCAAGGAATTGTGCAAGGTCCCAAAACATGCAAGTGAGGACTTAGATTTCAGATGCAGGCATACCCTAATGACACTGGATCCCCATGGGTCATATGACATCATCCAAATAAAAGTTGGGCCCTGGTGCCTAAAGTAAGGAGGTAGAAGATTTTAGCTAGGTAATGAATGGGCACATGCTAATGCACTGTAAACAGAGTATGACTTGCAAACAGTCTGACTTACAGTTGTTGCCTGTATGATACTGTGAAAAATGCTATGCAGCCAGTAAAACTTATATTTGCAATTTTGAGTTGCATTGTTTCTTCACTAGTGATATATAATACAATAATCTCTTTAGGTACTGGGCAGTGAACCAAAGCTCTCACTCATCCCTAAGACCATAAATGGAGGGAAAAAGAGAGTTCTACAGCCTGCAGTGGGGGTATTCATTAAGAAGACTGAGTGTGTTAAGTGCATTTACCACTTAACAAGGATTTTAACTATCAATGGGTTACTAGGATTTGACTCCACTGCAAATCAAAATACAATGTAATATTTATACATTGTAAATTATGTGCACATGTGGACACATGCATATCTTCTTATAGTCATACCCGTATCATACATTCATACTTATTTGTATGATATGTATGTATGTATGTATGTATGTATGCATGCATGTATGTATGTGTGTGTGTAGAAGCTGGAGCCAGAGAATTTACCAGAAGGTTAAGAATGAGTGAGAAAGTACAAAGGAGAGAAAGCAGGTGTAACTGTGCCAGTCCTTTTTTCACCACAGTACATAGTTTCCAGCTCACTGAGTTTTAATCTATTTTTAATAAAAGTAATACTTTGCTGTTGTGAGGTATTTAGACTACACCAATACATAATATGAAAGACCAATCCATTGATCCTGCTGCACAGAGAGACCTTCAATCACCTTTCACTCTCTTTGATCCAAGCATGAATGCTCTTTCCTCTGATACCTTCGTGACTGCAGAATCAGTTTTGCAGTTTCAGTGTATGGCCACCAAATACCAAAGCTGTCAGATTAACCAAACCAAACTACAGTGCACTCAATTCAACCTGGACCTGAGGTAGCAAATAAATAGTCACTCTTCTGATATAGACATTTAAGTACAGCAATTTGTTGCTTCTCTGAAATTTATATTTAACTAGGCCTGAGCATTTTATCTGGCAACCAATCCATTACCATCCTCCATGTATCCACAACTTCTTTACAAGTTTTATGTACAAGTCATTATCTAATAATTAAAACAACATATTTTATTATAGCTATTACTTATTTTCTGTATTATACATACATATATATATGTACATATATATATATATACATTATATATAAAATATAAACTGTTCAAGGGTATATATTTTTCTGTTTTACTCATTGAAGTATTTGCAGTTTGTTGAGAATACATGCCCCAGATGGGCAGTGGTGGCGCATGCCTTTAATCCCAGCACTTGGGAGGCAGAGGCAGGAGGATTTCTGAGTTCGAGGCCAGCCTGGTCTACAAAGTGAGTTCCAGGACAGCCAAGGCTACACAGAGAAACCCTGTCTCGAAAAACCAAAAAAAAAAAAAAAAAAAAGAATACATGCCCCATGTAATGGTCACCTACATAAACACTCACACAGAGAGAAACTAAATGCATTTGTATGTAGTTTTCTTCTTCTAAGAAAAGATTCCAAGTATATTTCAACACTGCCCCCACTTTAAACCCAGGCATTTTGTGACACTTTATATTCTTCTTCAGAATTATCCAATTAAATGATCCAATCACCTATTAAAGATGTCTTGTAGTGTCACCATTTTTTGAAGTACAGTTGAGCTCTGACTGAGAGTTTGAAAGGATTGTTTGTGCACAGGATTCCATGCACTCTGAAGCAAGAGGGATCTGAGTCTAATTTTGATTCTATCCTTGGTGACCCTCAAGAAGAACTTGGGATGGGGATGTGTGGGAAAACCCTGCTGAAATTGAGAATTTTGAATCTTCAGATTTTCAAGGATTTGCTCCACCTGAGGAAGTAGTTCCCTCAACCCCACCCCTTGAAATAATGCCTTCTACACATGAGGAAATTAATCCCTCAGAGCCTGATAAACCAGCAATGACTTTTGCTGAAGAAATGCCAGACAAGACAATACTGATGTTTCTGAAGGCCCACCAATAGTTTCTTCTAGACCTATAACCAGACTCAAGGCAAAACAGGCCCCTAGAGAGGAAGTAGAAAGTATAGTCCATGAGGAAATACACTATACTACTAAGGAGCTTAATGAGTTTGCTAATTCATTCAAGCAGAAATCTGGGGAATAAGCATGGGAATGGATTTTAAGGGTGTGGGATAATGGTGGAAGGAACATAAAACTAGAGCAGGCTGAGTTTATTGGCATGGGCCCTCTGAGTGGAGATTCTAGCTTGCACAGTTAAAAAAAGGTGTCAGAAGTTTGTTTGAGTGGTTGGTTGAAGTGTTTATCAAAAGATGGCCTACTGGAAAGGAGTTGGAGATGCCTGATATCCCTTGGCTTAGTGTTGATGAAGGGATTTTAAGGCTTAGGGAAATTGCAATGCTAGAGTGAATACATTGTATAAAAACTAATCTTCCACAATGGGAAGGTCCAGAAGATATGCCCTTCACCAGTCCTATAAGACGCAAACTGGTGAGAGGGACACCAGCACATTTAAAGTGTTTTGTTCTTGCCCTTTTCCTTGTGCTAGACCTTAGGGTTGGAGATACTGCTGCTCAATTAGATGAATTAAATTCAGTGGGTTTAACTGGGCCCTGAGGTAACAAGGGCCAGGTGGCAGCACTGAATTGCCAGAGACAAGGTGATAATAGTTATTATAATGGACAGTGTAGACAAAACAATTTTTATAATGACATACCCCATAATGGTCAGTACAAGAGAGGTGGAATTTATAATGGCATGAACCTTTGGTACTGGTTAATCAATCATGGTGTTTCCAGGCATGAAATAAATAGGAAACCTACTGCATATCTGTTTAACCTGTATAAGCAGAAAAATTATCAAACAAATGAAAGAAAGACTACATTGGATCATGGCAAAAGGCATTCTCAGCCAGTGAATCAATTTCCAGACTTGGGCCAGTTTGCAGAGCCAGAACCCCTTGAATGAAGGGGTGGCCAGGTTCCTCTGAGGAAGGATCTTGATAAGACACCTCAAAGTTTTGCTGTTAGTTTTCCTCCAATTCTTCCCCAGAGGGACCTATGGCCTTTTACAAGGGTAACTGTACACTGGGGGAAAGGAAATAATCAGACTTTCTGGGGTCTATTGGATACTGGTTCTGAATTGACACTGATCCCAGGAGATCCCAAGAAACATTGTGGTCCTCCAGTTAGAGTAGGGGCTTATGGAGGACAGGTGAGTAACACAGTTTTGACTGATGTCCCACTCACCGTAGGTCCAGTAGGTCCTCAAACACATCCTGTGGTCATTTCCCCAATTCCAGAATGTATAATTGGGATAGATATACTCAGAAATTGGCAGAATTCTCACATTGATTCCCTGACCTCTGGAGTGAGGGCTATTGTGGTTGGAAAAGCAAAATGGAAGACTTTAGAGTTGCCTCTGCCAGAGAAAATAGTGAATCAAAAACAATATCGTATTCCTGGAGGAATTGCAGAAATTACTGCCACTATCGAGGACTTGAAAGATGCAGGGGTTGTTCCCACCACATCTCACTCTCCTATCTGACCAGTTCAGAAGACAGATGGGCCATGGAGAATGACAGTTGTCTATCAGAAACTAAATCAGGTAGTAACTCTAATTGCAGCTGCTGCATCAGATATAGTTTTGCTACTTGAGCAAATTAACACATCTCCTGGAACCTGGTATGCAGCTATTGATCTGGCAAATGCCTTCTTCTCAGTACCTGTCCATAAAGACCACCAGAAGAAATTTGCTTTCAGTTGGCAAGGCCAGCAGTATACCTTTACAGTTTTGCCTCAAGGATATATTACCTCTCCTGCCCTGTGTCATAACTTAGTTAGAAGGGATTTTGATCATTTGTCTCTTCCACAAAATACCACATTGGTGTACTATATTGATGACATTATGTTGATTGGACCAAGTGAGCAGAAAGTAGCAACCACTTTGGATTCATTGGTAGCACATATGCGTATCAGAGGATGGGAAATAAATTCAACCAAAATTCAAGGACCATCTACCTCAGTGAAATTCTTAGGAGTACAGTGGTGTGGGGCATGTAAAGATATTCCTTCTAAGGTGAAAGATAAGTTATTTCACCTGGCCCCTCCCACCACCAAGAAAGAAGCACAACATTTAGTGGGTCTATTTGGATTCTAGAGACAGCACATTCCTTACCTAGGTGTGTTACTCAGGCCTATTTACCAAGTGACTCAGAAAGCTGCTAGCTTTGTGTCGAGCCTGGAACAAGAGAAGGCTCTTCAATCAGTACTGCTATTCCAAGCAGATACTTTGTATGTTTGGAGCAGTTATTAACTTGTTCTTAATACATAGTACCTTTTCTATCCCTTAGCATATTTTTCTTCTTTAGTCTTCTTAGTAATTGCTTTTGTTTGCCCAATGGGCCAAACCCATCCATTGTCAAGCCTCCACAACTTCCTTCTTAGGTCTGTAATCTCTATGTCTTTCTAAAACCCAGTCCCAGATGACTTCCTGATTTAGTGTCACCTGGCAAATTTTCTTTACAATGTGTGTGGAAAGCCTGTTCTCCCAGCAACTGCCCTGGGCATTCACAGCACACTGGATGCCTGGCTTGCATTGCCCTACCAGTTCACTCTCCAGTATACACCTTCAGGGAAGCTATGTCAGCTTCCCTGACATCCTGCGGTGGCTGCTCTGAGGCTTCTTCCAGTCACACTCACATACACCTGAAAAGTAAGAAGTCAAAAAAGCCTATACATTTGCTCGCCAGTTTCTGGACAGAAAACAAGATCCTCAGATTCTCCTTTCACTGAACCCAGCATGCAGTCCTACTTTATTCTTGTTCTTCAAACCAATCCTTTGCAAAAGGGGGTGGTGGTGGAAATCAGGCAGTGAGTGGAAGAGGTAAGTGAGTGCTAATTGGCACTTGATAGTGACAAAAAGTTGTAACTCTTCTTAAAAAGACAGTGATACCACATCACAATTAGAAGGAAAAACAAAACAAAAGGGCCAAATGGTCGCAATCACATCACAATAGGAGCCCAGGTTCCCTGCTGAGAGCTTCCCCAGTGTTCTCTGTGAGTCTGCCAACAAACCCCAGAATAAATACAATATTGTCATTTGCAGTTTATAGGTGAGTAAACAGACATCCCAGAAAGCATAGACAGCTTGTCTCAGGTCCCAGTCAATCAGAGAGGAGCTAACATTAGAATCCAAGGTCTTTCTAGTAACAAGTACAGACCTAAATCTGCAGCAATGTCTAGATTTAGAGAAGCAAATGTCTTTTCAGGAGTGTTCCAGGTCATGTTATGCACATTTCCCACAGACATCTGCCCTTGCTGTGCATTGATATAAATGCTCCCATGAGAGGAAGTGTTTAGGAAGCCTCACCTGATGTCAACATATTCTGAAAACAAATGTAATACATCCCTTTGTACTGAGTTAGTTCTGGGTATCAAGCTTTGGCTAGGACACCTTAGGGACACTCAGTCTACATTCTTAAGAGAATGAGAATCTTGGATCCTGACTTAATTCGAAAAGGACTTTGGATATAACATGGGTATACTGTTCCTATGGACTCAGATTTTCCTATATTAGACAGGACAGCAAATGAAGATGATATTGATTTTCTGCTTAGATCAATAAATAAGATAAATTGACCAGAAGCACTAAATACTCATTGGAGTGAACGCAACATCAACATTTACTAAGGGTAGAGGGAAGAGAAAGACATAGATCAGAAAAATGGAGATGCCAATACAGCATTTTGGTTTTTAGTTAAAATCTGTGTTTAAGAATTTATATTTTACTCAGATCTTTACAAAATAAAATCCAAGAGTGAAATTAAGTTTTTAAGTATAATAAAACTTCATTTAGTCAGACTGATTGCTGAAAGGATTGGTTGAATTACGAAAGAATGCCATTAAACTAAAATGCACAGACAGGGCTTGGTGTTGTGGTACATGCCTTTAATCCCACCTCTCTGGAAAAAAATCAAGGCCATCATTATAAGTTTAATGAAAGTCTTTTCTACATGACTAGTTCTAGGCCAGTTAGTGGCACACAGAGAAACCTGGTCTCAAAAGAGCAAATGAAATAAAATGCACACATGTAAACTAGTACAATGAGGACAGTTTTGGGGTCAAGGAGAGATAGGACATTAAATGCTAAGTGCAAAAAAACCCCACATGCCCTCATATGTCCCTTCCATATCACAGTGTCTAGGAGACAGGCTGATTCCCAGACTGAGTCCTAAGAAGAACATACCTTTAACTAAGGATGAGCAGCAGCAGTTGTTGGGAGATGACTCCAGGACACACTGAGGCACTGAAAATGAAGTCCAAGAGGACTGCTGGGAAGTGTGGGGTGGTGAGCTATGCATAGACAGCCTGGTTCCCAGTTGAGCTCAAGCTTAGAACTCTGGAGACCCAGCAGGTGACTATCACTTGGAAGGGATGGCAGGTGCTCGGCCATGCCCCTTGGGCCCCTGGCTCCTGTCACAGCTATAGGCTCCTACAGCTTCCCCACCCCCTACCCCCAGAGAGGTGTGTGGCCATCAGTCATATAGAAGCAGCACCAAGCTCTCCCACATGCAAATAAGGTTTCCCCAAGTTCTCAGACCAAGCTAATGAGAAGTACCTGCTGTCAGACCGTGATCCACCCCAAAATTGTATGTAAGGATCCTATCCAGAAGGATTAAAGGTGTGCAAGAACTACTCTGTAGTCTGAGAGATTCTGTCGCAAGAGCTGTAACACTTGGGAAGAGGTCCACTCTCCCAAAACACTGCCTGAAGCTCACCTGCACTCCTCCCTGACTCAGTGCAGGGCGATGGGGAGCAACTGAGATGGTAGAGAGAGAAGTGGAGCCAACCGCAGCCATGGAAGCAGCAGGATCGACTCCCCCTTCCTGATTGCACTCTCTCCTCTTTGCCTGAGCCCTCGCACCCAGCCAGGCCCGAGATCTTTTGTCTTCCAGCCATGGCAGGCCTTTGATACTCATGAACTCACAGCAGCACTGGCTACCTACACAAGATGAAGTCCTAAGCACTCACTAAAGACAGGGAAGGGACCTCCATCTGTATCTGAGGAGCTTATGGCAGATGACAACTGCTGAGGGAGGCCCTGTCAGTTTGTCAGTTTTTCTTCAGCAGGGTAGCCCATAGTGGATGGCCTTGTACCCAGGAAACATCAGTTGGGTTTGGTGGGTAAGTAGAATAATAGAGAAAAATAGAGGAGGAAGAAAATAGGAAGTTGTGAGTATGTTGGAGAGTATGGGAGGAGCTGGAAGAGTGGAATGAGGGTAGATATGATCTAAATGCATTGCATTCATGTACGAAATTACAAAGCGATATAGTAATAAAAGCAATAAAAAAGGAAACAATTTAGGAAGGGTAGAAAACTGTCAAGTGCTTGCTAAGTAGTAGGTTCCAGGTAGGCAAGACACAGTTGTGTCCCTGAGAGAGATGCTAGTACACATCCTTGAATCTTTCCAGGGCAAGTGTCCTCTTTGTAGTGACATTATCCATCCATATCCCCAGAAGTTCCAAGAGCAAGAGACTAAAGTTTATGCATAAGCTCGTTATTCTATCTCTACCTCTTTCTTCCAACTTCCTGGAGAGAGATTCATATGCAGTCCATCAAGGCTGAAGGTGACCTGAGATACAAAGCACAAATAGGTAAAGCAAGGCCTGCTGGAGCTCTATATGCTGTAATTACCAAGGCAATGTGCCTCTACAGGAAGCAGCATGTAACTGTACAAAGCAAAATTTGACTCTTTACATTGTGTCCAAGGCTAGTTGTCAGTAACTCTAAAAGCAGATGGTCACACGCAGAACCAGAATTTGAGGCCCTTTAGGAAACTTCTTCTTCGCACAGAGGTTAAAACTGTAAGTGTGGGCTGTATAAGCATGTAAATGTACAAGGAAAATGAGTTAAGTACCAGGTGCACACTGAGTCAGTTGTTTGTAGAAGCAGAATTATGAAACAACCTCAATGCTCTTCAATTAAGTCCTGGCTGAATAAAATTGGAGTTTTCATATGCTGGAATGTTCTCATGCATTTAAAAGGAATGAATTGAAGTTGTGTTGTATCAACATGGACACAGAACAAGAAATATTGCTGAGCAGAAGGAAAAAGCACAATGCAGAATGTTTTATATATAGCATGACACCATTTAAGAATACACACTGTACAGCTTTCCTATGAGAAGGTTACAGATATAGAAAACTGTGTTTAAGGGATTGAAATGACAACACAAAAGTCATTTAAAGTTATTTTGGAATGACCTAGAAAATTAAAAACCACATTCATCCCAGCAGCTAGTTGGGGTAGAGGAGAGCAGAAACAACTCCAGGGTTAGCAATGATGTAGGTGGAGCAAGCGATTTTAGCTTTAGTGACATTGTTCTGATGTATAAAAGCAGGAATGACCCATCCACTTGGAGAAAAATGAAAAGGAGAGGGATAAATGTCTATTATACAATTTGACATCATAGAATCATAGGTAACTACTTTAGAAATAGAATCAGAAGGATCCAATGATGTTACCCCAAGAGGCTTCTCTGCTAGAACCTACATTGCTTCTGTGTTGCAAAATGGACACGCTGTTTTGCAAAGTGGAATGTCCAAAGAATGAGCTCAAATCTTTTTTCTTTCTGAGCATAGATTTGCATACTCTAACTGTCCTCTTGCTTTCTTCAAGAACAAGACACGCATATTCTAGCTGTGTGGCTTTTATTTGATTAAAGTACTTATTCATTTAATAAGTTGAAATTTGAGATTGCTGCTTAATCCACAGAGAATCTGGAGTCTGACTGTACAGGCTTAATAGTGCAAAGGTTTGGATATTTTCTTAATTGTCAAAACATGTCGGCACTGCTCAGTGTTGCATCTGAACGTGCACATGATATTTTGCTTGCTTTGTGGTGAGCAATTACTAAGGACAAGACATCCCATGATGTCAGTACTGAGGTCTGCTATCAGAGTCAAAGTGAGGCAGACAAGTAAGTATAGGAAACAGCACAGCAACCTGTATATCCACTTGGTTTGGGACGTGCCCTCCTCTTCTAGTAATGCATGGGGTAGCCTGAGACCCTTATCTGCTTTTACTACATAATAATGTACATAGCAACTATGACTACCAGCTGCATGGAGCTGCAAATGTACACCCCCTCCCCCGCCGCCACTAAACAAGAGAATCATTTTTTCCTCCCCTTAACTTGAACAGATTTTACCCAGATATATTTTAGTTATGTACAGGTAGGAAATAAGGAAGGCCCATCTGCCCTACACTAGTTCTGGGTACATGTACAATAAGACAAACTGTGTCCTCAAAGTGAACTTTCAGGGAGAAATCCCCATTTATCATCTTATGCCTATGCATAACCAGGCCTGCATATGATTAAAACCAGAAGGATTATGAAAAAGGACATGCACAGTAGAGAAATGGTTGTGTAACTCACTCTGTCAATTAAAGGAGATAACTATTCTTGATATGCCACTTAGCAACCAAACTCCTCCTTCTTTTGATTCTCATAAAGAGAACTCCAAGATAATAAACAGAACCCTGAACACTTTCTCACACATGTGGTCCATTGTTACTCTAGACAGCATATTTTTTTGCCTGAGTTAGCCTTTAGCTTTGAATGAAGTATTTGTGCTACTTTGCAATGTATGTGCATCATTATTTCATTCTTTGAGAATTTCATAATGTATGTAATACATTTTGATTATATCTACCCCCAATCCTCCATCCTAAATCCTCTCAGGTATATTTCTCCATTCCTCATTCTTTCCCAACTTCATGATCTCTTGCTTTTTGTTGCTTATTTGTTTTGTTTTATTTTCAAACCACCTTGTCAGATTTGCTCTGTCTGTATGTCAAGATTGGGGGACATATACTGGAACATGCTGAACTTATGAGGGGACATGCTCTTTAAAAGTATACAGTGTACTCTCTCCCTGAAGCCATCGACTGACAATAATTCTTCAAGTAAGGAAGGAAGGAGACAGGAATTCCTCTCTTATTTTTGCTTGAATGTTAACTGGTTTGATCTTAATAAGCTTTTATTTTATTTTATGCTTGAACAAGCCACCGAGAATCTGGAAACAACAGCCCAGGCCCCAATCACTAAAACTTAAAGAGACCAGCATATTGTTAATGTCAGAACTGCTTGGTAGTGATGATCAGAAGATGTCTGTCCCCTGACATTATCGATTAAAGAAAGCATCTTTTCAAAAATTCACATGTCCATATCTGACTTTCAATGTCATAATTTTCACGATAATTTAATAAATTCCATTGTATCCCCACAAAATGATAATGACCATGATAATAAGAATAGTTTCCAGCTGCAGACACCAATAGGGTACCTCTTCCTCTAACCTTTACAACATCCTAAAAAAAAACTAAGCATCCCATTTTACATAAGAAGAAATCAAGGCTCAGAGAATGTGGAGGAGCATGAGCTGGAGAAGATCTTCCTAAGGCTCTGTATTTGATAACCTCTGTCCAGATTTTACCCCATTATTCTTTCAGAGGATGCATGCTTTGAAAATGATCTACAGTCAAATATATTTGAGAAATGCTGTGTCAGTCAAAGTATTTTTTTTTAATTCAGGAATTATCAGAATTTCCCACTTACATGAACACAGAAATCAATCCCAGAGCATCTCATAAGGCTTATGTGCCACAGGAGATGGATGAGGCTGTTCATCTAGTTGCATGTAATCAGCGGTATTAACTGAAATAGTACATAAAGCAGGGTTAGGAGGTCACTTAGTAAAGTGTTTGGCATGGAAGCATGAAGACTGAGTTCAGATCTCTAGCATTCTAGTAAATATCTGGATGTGCTGGCATGCTTGAATTCCCACTGAGCTGGCAGTGTGCAGAGACAGCAAGCTGGGTCAGCTCTTGATCAAACAAGGACCTGTTCTCACTTGCCTCCAGTTGTCTATAAGCACTATTTTTCACTCTATCCCTTTCTGCCATTGACTTCACAAATGCCTAGTTATTACTTGTACATTAAAATGTTTTCCCATCATTGATGAATTTTGTTGTGTGCCTCAGGGTACTTGTCCCTTTGCCATCCTGGCTGCTGTCACAATAGATTATGAAGATTGTTGGCATCTTTCATTCTACTGCCTTGTCATTTATCTCATTTTTGTAACAAGATATTTAGTAGAGCAACTTAAGAGAGCAAGGATTTATTATGCTTATGGTTTGAGAGAATATAGTCCATTATGACATGATTGACATACTGACAATATGAAGCTTAAAAACTGCATGATATTGGTACAGTGACAGGCATGTAGATCAATGGAATAAAATTGAAGACCCAGAAATGAACCCACACACCTATGTCTTTGACAAAGGAGCTAAAACCATCCAGTGGAAAAAAGATACCCTTTTCAACAAATGGTGCTGGTTCAACTGGAGGTCAACATGCAGAAGAATGCAAATCAATCCATTCTTATTACTAAGCTCAACTTCAAGTGGATCAAGGACCTCCACATAAAACCAGACACACTGAAACTAATAGAAAAGAAATTGGGGAAGAGCCTTGTACACATGGGCACAGGGGAAAATTTCCTGAACAGAACACCTATAGCCTATGTCCTAACATCAAGAATTGGCAAATGGCCTTCCGCGACCTCTGTTCCCTCAGACTGCACTGAAGGGACAGGTACCCAGGCTCTCCCCAATATAACATCACTTGGGACACGGCCTGTTGGGGCTTCCGTCTGCACCCAAGAACGGGTCAGCGCTGTGGTCGTCTGGGTGCCAGATCTGCAGGCCATCGCGTCTGCAGGGTGGGCAGCACCACTGAGAGAGTGCAAAGTGCACTCCGCCATCTTTGCTCCAGTGACTGGGAAGTTGGGACAGCCAGGTTCTGAGATAGACAGGCTTAATATCGCTTGGGTCTCGGGTGGCTTGTGTGTATGCGGCTCCCAAGTGCTGGGCTGATCTGCAGTAACCAGCGCGCCAGCTCTGCTGTGGGACTTCTGCCTGGCAGAGGGACCCCACACTGGGCGAGAGCCTACCAGCTTTCCTTCCGCGACCTCTGTTCTCGCAGACTGCACTGAAGAGACAGGTACCCAGGCTCTCCCCAATATAACATCACTTGGGACACGGCCTGTTGGGGATTCCGTCTGCGCCCAAGAACGGGTCAGCGCTGTGGTCCTCTGGGTGCCAGATCTGCAGGCCATCGCGTCTGCAGGGTGAGCAGCTCCACGAAGAGTGTGCAGAGTGCACTCCGCCATCTTTGCTCCAGTGGCTGGGAAGTTGGGACAGCCAGGCTCTGAGACAGACAGGCATAATATCGCTTGGGTCTTGGGCGGATTGTGTGCACGTGGCTCCCAAGAGCTGGGCAGATCTGCAGTAACCAGCGTGCTAGCTCTGCTGTGGGACTTCTGCGTGGCAGAGGGACGCCCCCTCCCCCCCCCAGGAGAGATCACACACCCCTGCACAGGGCAGGAGCCTACCAGCCTCCCTTTGGCGACCTCTGCTCCAGGAATCCACTACACTGAGCCTTTGGATGTGCAAGGACTCCCCAATATAACATCACTTGGGGCAAGGCACATCAGGGCTCCAAAGTCACTCAGGAGCAGGGCAGGCCCCAGAAAACTGTGCCAGGGGAATCCTGGTAAACCAGGGGAGGCAGAAATAGCTTTGCAGGCTGACAGGAGGTCCAACCAACAGCCAGTGACAGCAGGACCAACTAACATCAGAGGTATCCAGTTGGCAAAAGGCAAACATAGGAATGTTACTAACAGAAATCAAAGTAATATGGGACCATCCGAACCCAACTCTCCAACAGCAGCAAGTCCTGGATAACCCACCACACCCGAAAGACAAGATCTGGATTTAAAATCACTTCTCATGATGCTATTAGAGGATCACAAGAAGGACACAAATAAATCTCATAAAGAGTTACAGGAGACCATGAATCAACGGTTAGAAGCCCTTACAAAGGAAACACAAAAATCGCTTAGAGAAATGCAGGACAACATGGATCAAAAGATGGAGGCGCACAAGGAGACAACACAAAAATCGCTTAATGAGATGAATCAACGGGTAGATGCACTCACAAAGGAATCACAAAAATTGCATGAAGAAATGCAGAAGAATATGGGTCAACAGACGGATGCCCATAAGGAGGCAACACAACAATTGCTTAAAGAAATGAATCAACAGTTAGATGCCCTTACAAAGGAAACACGAGAACTGCTTAAAGAAATGCAGGAGACAATGGATCAACAGATGGATTCTCATGAGGAAGAAACACAAAAATCGCTCAGAGAAATGCAGGAGAACGTGGGTCATCAGGAAGAAATCCTGAAAGAGTTTATGCAAAAATACCTTAAAGAAATACAGGAAAATACAAACAAACAAGTGAAGGATCTCAGCAAATCCATCCAGGAACTAAAAAAGGAAGTAGAAACAACTAAGAAATCACAAAGGGAGACAACTTTGGAGATAGAAAGCCTTGGGAAGAAATCAGGAGTCATAGATGCAAACATCAAAAATAGAATACAAGAGATGGAAGAAAGAATCTCAGGTGCTGAAGATTCCATAGAAAGCATCGACTCAACAGTCAAAGAAAATGCAAAATGCAAAAAACGTGTAACCCAAAACATCCAGGAAATCCAGGACACAATGAGAAGACCAAACCTAAGGATTATAGGTATAGATGAGAGTGAAGATTTGCAATTTAAAGGGCCAGTAAACATCTTCAACAAAATTATGGAGGAAAACTTCCCTAACCTAAAGAGATAGATGCCGATGAACGTAGAAGAAGCCTACAGAACTCCAAATAGACTGGACCAGAACAGAAATACCTCCCGTCACATAATAATCAAAACACCGAATGTTCTAAACAAAGAAAGAATACTAAAAGCAGTAAGAGAAAAGGGCCAAGTAACATACAAAGGAAGACCTATCCGAATCACATCAGACTTCTCACCAGAGACTATGAAAGCCAGAAGATCCTGGGCATATCTCATGCAGACACTAAGAGAGCACAAATGCCAGCCTAGACTACTATACCCAACAAAACTCTCAATCACCATAGATGGAGAGACCAAGATATTCCATGATAAAACCAAATTTTCACAATATCTTTCCACAAATCCAGCCCTGCAACGGATAATAGGTGGAAACCTCCAATACAGGGAGAGAAACAACACCCTGGAAAAAATGAGATAATAACCTTCTTGAATCAAACCCAAAAGTAGATAACCACTCAAACATAAAGATAGCGTCAAGAATAGCAGATGGCAATAATCACTATGCCTTAATCTCTCTTAATATCAATGGTCTCAATTCCCCAATTAAAAGACATAGACTAGCAGACTGGACACGTAAACAGGACCCAGCATTTTGCTGCATGCAGGAAAAGCACCTCAGTGTCAAAGACAAACACTACCTCAGAGTAAAAGGCTGGAAAACAATTTTACAAGCAAATGGCCCCAAGAAACGAGGTGGAGTAGCCATCCTAATATCAGATAAAATTGATTTTCAACCTAAAGTCATCAAAAAAGACACAGAAGGACACTACATACTGATCAAGGGAAAAATCCACCATCAAGAACTCTCAATTCTGAATATCTATGCTCCAAATGCAAGGGCACCCTCATTCGTAAAAGAAACTTTACTAAAGCTCAAAGCACACATCGCACCGCACACAATAATAGTGGGTGACTTCAACACCCCGCTCTCTGAAATGGATCGTTCAGGAAAGCAGAAACTAAACAGAGACACAGTGAATCTAATTGAAGCCTTGGACCAAATGGAACTAACAGATATATATAGAACATTTCATCCTAGAGCTAAAGAATACATCTTCTTCTCAGCACCTCATGGTACCTTCTCAAAAATTAACCATATAATTGGTCACAAATCAGACTTCAACAGATATAAGAAGATAGAACTAATCCCATGCCTCCTATCAGATCACTATGGAATAAGGGTGGTCTTCAATGGCAACAAAAACAAAAGAAAACCCACGTACACATGGAGGCTGAACAATGCTCTACTCAATGATAACTTGGTCAAGGTGGAAATAAAGAAAGAAATCAAAGACTTTTTGAAAGTTAATGAAAATGAAGGCACAACATACCCCAATTTATGGGACACAAGGAAAGCAGTACTAAGAGGAAAATTCATAGCCCTGAGTGCCGCCAAAAAGAAACGGGAGAAAGCATACACTAACAGCTTAATGGCACACCTGAAAGCCCTGGAACAAAAAGAAGCAAATACACCAAAGAGAAGTAGAAGGCAGGAAATCATCAAACTCAGGGCTGAAATCAATCAAGTAGAAACAAATAAATCCATACAAAGAATCAACAAAACGAGGAGTTGGTTCTTTGAGAAAATCAACAAGATAGATAAGCCCTTAGCCAGACTAACCAGAGAGCACAGAGATAGTATCCAAATTAATAAAATCAGAAACGAAAAGGGAGAGATAACAACAGAAACTGAGGAAATTCAAAAAATCATCAGATCCTACTACAAAAACCTGTATTCAACACAACTAGAAAATCTTGAGGAAATGGACAATTTCCTTGACAGATATCAAATACCAAAATTAAATCAGGATCAAATAGTCCATCTAAACCGTCCTATAACCCCTGAAGAAATAGAAGTTGTCATTGGAAGTCTTCCAACCAAAAAAAGCACAGGTCCAGATGGTTTTATTGCAGAATTCTATCAGACCTTCAAAGAAGACCTAACACCAATACTCTTCAAACTGTTCCACAAAATAGAAACAGAAGGAACACTACCCAACTCGTTCTATGAAGCCACAATTACACTAATACCAAAAGCACACAAAGATCTGACAAAGAAAGAGAATCTCAGGCCAATCTCTCTTATGAATATTGATGCAAAAATACTCAATAAAATTCTTGCCAACCGAATCCAAGAACACATCAAAACGATCATCCACCACGATCAAGTAGGCTTCATCCCAGGGATGCAGGGATGGTTCAATATAAGGAAATCCATCAATGTAATCCACTACATAAACAATCTCAAAGAAAAAAACCACATGGTCATCTCATTAGATGCTGAGAAAGCATTTGACAAAATTCAGCATCCTTTCATGCTAAAGGTCTTGGAAAGATCAGGAATTCGAGGCCCATATCTAAACATAGTAAAAGCAATTTACAGCAAACCGGTAGCCAGCATCAATCTAAATGGAGAGAAACTTGAAGCAATCCCACTAAAATCAGGGACTAGACAAGGCTGCCCTCTCTCTCCATATCTTTTCAATATAGTACTTGAAGTTCTAGCTAGAGCAATTAGACAACAAAAAGAGGTCAAAGGGATACAAATTGGAAAGGAAGAAGTCAAACTATCACTATTTGCAGACGATATGATAGTATACTTAAGCGACCCAAAGAACTCCACCAGAGAACTCCTACAGCTGATAAACGACTTCAGCAAAGTGGCCGGATATAAAATCAACTCAAGCAAGTCAGAAGCCTTCCTATACTCAAAGGATAAGCAGGCTGAGAAAGAAGTAAGAGAAATAATACCCTTCACAATAGCCACAAACCATATTAAGTATCTTGGCGTGACTCTAACCAAACAAGTGAAAGATCTGTATGACAAGAACTTCAAGTCTCTGAAGAAAGAAATTGAAGAAGACCTCAGAAAATGGAAAAATCTGCCATGCTCATGGATTGGCAGGATTAATATAGTAAAAATGAGCATCTTACCAAAAGTAATACACAGATTCAATGCAATCCCCATCAAAATCCCAACTCAATTCTTCATAGAGTTAGAAAGAGCAATTCAAAAATTCATCTGGAATAACAGAAAACCCAGAATAGCTAAAACTATTCTCAAGAGTAAAAGAACCTCTGGGGGAATCAGTATCCCGGACCTCAAGCTGTACTACAGAACAATAGTGTTAAAAACTGCATGGTATTGGTACAGTAACAGACATGTAGATCAATGGAACAGAATTGAAGACCCAGAAATGAATCCACACTCCTATGGTCACTTGATCTTTGACAAAGGAGCTAAAACCATCCAGTGGAAAAAAGATAGCCTTTTCAACAAATGGTGCTGGCTCAGCTGGAGGTCAACATGCAGAAGAATGCAAATTGACCCATCCTTATCTCCTTGCACTAAGCTCAATTCTAAGTGGATCAAAGATCTCCACATAAAACCAGACACACTGAAACTAATAGAAGGGAAACTAGGGAAGAACCTTGAACATATGGGCACAGGGGAGAATTTCCTGAACAGAACTCCAGTAGCTTATGCTCTAAGATCAAGAATAGACAAATGGGACCTCATTAAATTACAAAGTTTTTGCAAGGCAAAAGACACTGTCAAAAAGACAAAGCGGCAACCAACTAACTGGGAAATGATCTTTACCAACCTTACATCCCACAGAGGGCTAATATCCAATATATACAAAGAACTCAAGAAGTTAAACTCCAGAGAGGCAAGTGACCCTATTAAAAAATGGGGTACAGAGCTACACAAAGAGTTCTCACCTGAAGAATATCTAATGGCTGAAAAGCACCTAAAGAGATGTTCATCATCCTTAGTCATTAGGGAAATGCAAATCAAAACAACCCTGAGATTCCATCTCACACCAGTCAGGATGGCTAAGATCAAAAACACAGGAGACAGCAGTTGTTGGCGAGGATGTGGAGAAAGAGGAACACTCCTCCACTGCTGGTGGAATTGCAAGCTGGTACAACCACTCTGGAAAGCAGTCTGGCGGTTCCTCAGAAAACTGGGCATGACACTCCCGGAGGATCCGGCTATACCACTCCTGGGCATATACCCAGAGGCTTTCCCTGCATGCTCTAAGGACACATGCTCCACTATGTTCATAGCAGCCTTATTTATAATAGCCAGAAGCTGGAAAAAACCCAGATGTCCCTCAATGGAGGAATGGATTCAGAAGATGTGGTATATCTACACAATGGAATACTACTCTGCAATTAAAAACAATGAATTCACGAAATTCCTAGGCAAATGGTCAGATCTTGAAAATATCATCCTTAGTGAGGTAACCCAATCACAAAAGAACACACATGGTATGCAGTAACTGATAAGGGGATATTGACCCAGAATCTCGGAATACCCTAGACACAATCCGCATATCAATAGATTTCTAAAAAGATGGTAGGAGAGACCCCTGGTCCTGGAAAGACTGGATGTAGGGGAACACCAGGACAGAGTAACGAGAGGGGTTTGAATGGAGAAAAGAGGGAGGGAAGGGGGCTTATGGGACTTTCGGGGAGGGAGGAAACGGGAAAGGGGAAGTGATTTGGAATGTAAATTAAAAAATAAAATAAAATAAATAATAAAAAAAAAGAATAGACAAATGGGACCTCATTAAATTACAAAGTTTTTGCAAGGCAAAAGATACTGTTAAAAAGACAAAGCGGCAACCAACTAACTGGGAAATGATCTTTACCAACCTTACATCCGACAGAGGGCTAATATCCAATATATACAAAGAACTCAAGAAGTTAAACTCCAGAGAGGCAAGTAACCCTATTAAAAAATGGGGTACAGAGCTAAACAAAGAGTTCTCACCTCAAGAATATCTAATGGCTGAGAAGCACCTAAAGAGATGTTCATCATCCTTAGTCATTAGGGAAATGCAAAGCAAAACAACCCTGAGATTCCATCTCATACCAGTCAGGATGGCTAAGATCAAAAACACAGGAGACAGCAGTTGTTGGCGAGGATGTGGAGAAAGAGGAACACTCCTCCACTGCTGGTGGAATTGCAAGCTGCTACAACCACTCTGGAAAGCAGTCTGGCGGTTCCTCAGAAAACTGGGCATGACACTCCCGGAGGATCCGGCTATACCCCTCCTGGGCATATACCCAGAGTCTTTACCTGCATGCAATAAGGACACATGCTCCACTATGTTCATAGCAGCCTTATTTATAATAGCCAGAAGCTGGAAAGAACCCAGATGTCCCTCAACGGAGGAATGGATTCAGAAGATGTGGTATATCTACACAATGGAATACTACTCTGCAATTAAAAACAATGAATTCACGAAATTCCTAGGCAAATGGTCAGAACTTGAAAATATCATCCTTAGTGAGGTAACCCAATCACAAAAGAACACACATGGTATGCAGTCACTGATAAGGCGATATTAACCCAGAATCTCGGAATACCCTAGACACAATCCGCATATCAATAGATTTCTAAGAAGATGGAAGGAGAGACCTCTGGTCCTGGAAAGACTGGATGTAGGGGAACGCCGGGACAGAGAAATGAGAGGGGGTTGAATGGAGAAAAGAGGGTGGGAAGGGGGCTTATGGGACTTTCGGGGAGAGAGGAAACAGGAAAGGGGAAATGATTTGGAATGTAAATTAATTAAAAAAAAGAATTGACAAATGGGACTGCATATAATTACAAAGTTTCTGTAAGTCAAAGGACACTCACTGTCAATAGGACAAAATAGCAACCAACAATTTGGGAAAAGATCTTTACCAATCCTATATCTGACAGAGGGCTAATATCTAATATATACAAAGAACTCAAGAAGTTAGTCACCAGAGAACCAAATAACCCTATTAAAATGGGGTACAGTGCTAAACAAAGAATTTTCACTTGAGGAATATTGAATGGCTGAGAAGCACATAAAGAAATGTTCAACATCTTCTGAGAATCTTAACTATGAATCACTGTAAAATCTATTCTAAAATGGGAATGAGGGCAGAGCAAGGAAAGAGTAGAACAAAGGAAAGCACAAATCGTACAGGGCCAGCACCATGTGCTTATTTATAGTAGCAATTATGTTGACAATATCCTGGGTTCTCTACCAGAAAGTAGGCTTTGTGTGCCTTACAACCCACTAGGAAACTCAGTGCAGGTATTTTAATTCTGACACACGTGCCTATCCTTAGGGGCATTCAGAAACTTTGATACAAGTCTCCATGACCTCTTTCCTGTTTTGTAACTAGCACATAGATAACATTAGATTCAGCTGTCAGCTCAGGATAACAGCTTGGTCCCACTAGGCTACAACTGCAGTGGTCATCATTGTAGCTGAACCTGGAAAAAAACCTCCCTTAGGTGGCCTTCTTATCTTGTTTATCAATTCTTTAGCACTCTTTACACACACTCTGCTTTCAAATAAATTTGCATTTTCTTATCCTGAGGTCAATGTGGGTGGGATCTTGCCCTTCATAGACTGCAGCATTCCTATTGTTGTAGGGATGGTCTCTCCTCCCTAAGCCCCCTTTCTCAGACTTCAACTTTCTCTGCTCTCTGTTTTTTTTTTCCCCCTCACAAAACTATACATTTCCCCTGCATTTTTTTTTCTTCTGGGTTACTATAAATTTTCTCCCATTGCAAATCAGGCTAAGAGAAGTAAGTAAGTAAGTAATCGTGTCACAGTCTGAACATTATACTAAGCATTTGTTTGCCTGATCATTACACTTTTCATGGTAATCTGGACTAGGCAAATGTGGGTTCTTTTATTCCAGTCTTAATTACCAATACTAACTCTCATAATCACAATGAACAGAACATATATCTCTGTATCTGTGTGTGTGCATGTGAACATGTTATAGAAGTAGATCCAAAGGGTCAAAGAGGCTTCAGCAGAGGTCAAAGGTCAAAATCTTGAAATTTCCTTTGCTATACTAATTAACCCATCACTTTTGGCTTCAGCATCACTCAAGATTTCACAATGCAGTAGAATAAGATCAGGTAATTCAGCAGAATTTAGCATGAAAAGCCTCAAGTCCAGCTCCTGATAAATTCCTTGTTCCTTTCTGAAGCATCCATTCCAATGCACATTTCTGCCTGTGTTTGGTTCTTCCCCAGTTCCCCTCAGAATCACCCATAGTCTCTGCTTGCAACACTGTGTGGCTTCCCTGGACCTCAGCCACAAGCTCTTCCTTAGTCATCCCACAAAGTACAAAGCACTGTGAAGCACCGGACTGGGCTTAGAACTATAACAACTCTACTTCTCAGTGATAATTTTTTGGTAATTTCTTTTTTTCATTGTGACTGAATATGTGACAGAAAACTACACAATGGTGAAATAATTTATTCTGGGTCATTTTTACTCTGATCCTTGTAGAATTTACTCTGGGATCCTTATACCCTGCTCTCCGTAGTTCCTCTACACTGTAAAGTAGTAGTTTCTCTGAGGTTGTATCTTTCCCTAAGAAACTCCACTTTACAAGCAGCTTTTGAGTCCATTTTGAGGATGGAGGAAAACTGCAACTGAGTGTCTCTGAAAGCCCCACATCCGCCTGGTACCACCCATGAAGCACAAATTGATGAATGACTTGTTTCCTGGAGTAGAAAAGGGTGCTAGCCTATAAAATCATCAGGATAAACTTAATCTATAGGGATATGCAGGCATCTTAAGATCATACTAGAGAAAATAGAGGCAAGAATTTATCACACATGCCAGAGTAAAGAAAAAGTGTAGCTTCTTCACTTGGATCTCATAAAGAGATAGACAGCACTATGAGACAATGGCATCCACTGGCCTGTCTTCTGTCACTTAGTGTGTGTGTCAAAGACAGACACACAGAAAGATCTTAACAATCCTTAGGAATTCAGGAAGGCTCATTCCCTGATGTTGCTGTGGCCTAATCACATCCCATGGCATTGACCTCTTGTCTTTCATCTGTCTGCTTCTTTTGGCTCCGGACCTGGTCCATCCAGCTTACCTGGAAGCTGAATTCAATTCTGCATGCTTGTTCTTGACTTTAAGTCCACAGTGATCTGACTCTGCAGGTATTTGGGTACCTTGTTTTATCAATACACTATTTACATTTCTATCAGCCCACTTCTGAAACCTCTGACCTCTGCTGAAGCCTCTTTGACCCTTTGGATCTACTTCTATAACATGTTCACATGCACACACACAGATGCAGAGATATATGTTCTGTTCATTGTGATTATGAGAGTTAGTATTGGTAATTAAGACTGGAATAAAAGAACCCACATTTGCCTTGTCCAGATTACCATGAAAAGTGTAATGATCAGGCAAACAAATGCTTTTGAAGCCTCTTTATTTTCTGAGTTTATAGTGACTCAGTATACTCTGACATTGTGCAGAGACATAAGTCTGTTCCACTATGTTCCTGACACAGCACATTCAGGGCTGATACAGTTCATCAAGACAAGGAAAGCATGCCAGTGGGTCCAAATCCTGTTCACAGAAGTGGGAGGATGATGTTGCTAGTTCACACCTCAGCAGATAGGCAGAAACCTGAGCTGGAATCAGTGCTGGGCTCTAATCCTCTATTATTCTCCCCTACTTTCTTGGAAGACCAGCTAAGCCTCATGTCCGAAAGCTTGCATGATTTTTCACAACAGCATCCCTAGCTGAGAACCAAGTAATCAAATGGACCTGTGGGATAAAACAAATTAAATCATAACAGTTTCTTTAAAACTTTTGAAGACAAACAGGCTCACAGGAATAAACCCAAGATTGACATGGTATGTTTCAATCTTGAAATGTTTTTTGTGTGACTGCTCCTCTACAATTGGTGAAAAAGTCAAGCTCCTTGTTTTGGCTCTTTGTGATCATAAAACTCAGTGAATGCCCCCTTTAAGTCCTTTGAATGCTCTCCAGGGTACCATGTTTTGTAGAGAATGAGAAAGATGACCAGTTTTCTGAAATAATCTCTGGCCCCTGCCTTGGAGGCTTCATCCCAGCACCACCCTTCTTACAGTCTTGGCTATTTCAGGAAACTGAAAAAGACAGCCTAGGGAGCTAATCCTGGACTTCACTTCTGCGAGGGCTGAAAAGGAGGTGGGGGAGGCAGATTTTCCTGTACAGAAGACCGTGTGTTCCTTTTGAAATGTCCTAGCGGAAATAAATGTACAACCTATTGTAAGCGGCTAGGAGTCACCAGCAGGGGTTGGTGTGATACAAAAGGGGCATTTGTAATGGCACAAAACACTTAGCACTTTATCAAGACATGCACAGGATACAAAAAGAGAAAGGCCCGACGAATCTGCCAGGAAAGCAACATGCCTTGAATGCAAGACAGCAATCACTACACCCGACCAGTAGTCTTTATATTCTTAAAGATGCCTGCTTCTCTGTAGCATTCAGAATAGAGAGTTTGAACAGTAGTAGGAAAGGCCAGGTATACCCACTCCTGTGCCTCCCACTCAGGCTTTTGGCTCTGTCCTATTAAACAGACAGCCCTCCTCCAATATTCCAGGTGCTGAGGACAAAAGAACAAATAGAATCTTACCTTACATACAATGCGACTAACTATTGAAAGATATACATACAGGTAACAAAACAATAAATGTGTTTTATCTCTTAAAATATACCTTCAAAGCAACTAGAACCTGTGAGGCTCAAATGAGCCCACTTGGAATTCCTTCAGTTGGGTGGCCAATGGGTGTCCTTTGCTATAGTCACAGCACTCAAAGCATCTACAGAAGATGGAACAGCTAAATAGGTTTCCTGCTGTTTTTTTGTTTTGTTTTGTATTTTTTTTTCTGGCTGTAAGAGCTGAGGAAGACCACATCTTTAAACAGGGGAGTGGGAAATGCTCGCTACTTTGACTCTTTGTAGCTTTCTGCCATCATTTCCATTTCACCTCTCCCTCCCATAGCAAGGCAGAAGAAGCAGTGCTTCCCTGATTTCCTTAGATCACCAAAGCCTCAGATATCAGCCAACTTTTAAGAAGGGACTTATGTTGAGTGGTGTGTGTGTGAGTGTGTTTATCTGGCTCTATTTGTCTGTCTCTCTGTCTTGTGTGTTTGTCTGTCTGTCTGTCTGTCTGTCTCCTATTTTTGTGAGTGTGTGTGTGTGTGTGTGTGTGTTTGTGTGTCTGTGTGTACCAAGATCTATCCTGGAACTGCAGACAATCAGGAAAGACTATAAACCCTGTTTTTCTCCTTGAGAGTTCCAAGGAGAATGGAATATACCCAGGCCCTCTAGGGACTGCTACATAGCACATGTAATAAGAGTACCCAGGCCCTCTAGGGGCTGCTACATAGCACATGTAATAAGAGTCAGGAAAAGTAAACATGTGCAAAACAGGTATACCTAAGAGATAAATCCTGCATATCAGCCCAGAAAGAGACCAGATACATTTTGTTCAATGTTGTAGGAAAAAGTAAAAGGGCAGGAGAAACTTGTAAGCTGTGATTCTTTGTATATGATTGGCCCAGGGAGTGGCTCTATTAGGAGGTGTGGTCTTGTTGGAGTAGGTGTGTCACTGTGGGTGTGGGCGTAAGAACCTCACCCTAGTTGCCTGGAAGTCAGTCTTCCACTAGCAGCCTTCAGATGAATATGTAGAACTCTCAGCTCTTCCTGCACCATGCCTGCCTGGATGCTGCTGTGCGTCTGCCTTGATGAAAATGGACTGAACCTCTGAGCCTGTAAGCCAGCCCCAATTAAATGTTGTCCTTTATAAAACTTGCATTGGTCATGGTGTCTGTTCACAGCAGTAAAACCCTAACTAAGATATAAGCAAACATTACTTTATGTGAATCTGCACAAAGAACACTGTGGAAAGCATCTCTGGCTATTCTGGGATAAACAGACTTGGGGTGGAGTATAGAGACTCCAACTGTGTAGACTCTTCCTTCCATCTCCAGCCCCAGTGCAATGCCTACTGGTCTGAGCTTCACACTTTTAACACTGGTACTCCACACTCTTTACATACTGGAGGTATGTTTGGTTGAATAGTTTGCCTCTGTTGATTGGTATGGCTGGGATCTGATTCTTATTGTACCCAAACACATGGTGGCTGTCAGGGTGTTCATGATAAAATGGGTTGAAGTAGGAGCTAAAAAGATGGTTCCCTGGGTAAAGCATCTATTATCCAAACACAAGGACCAGAGTTTGGATACCCAGTATCTATCAAAAATCTAGGTGTGGCAGAAGACTTTTGAAACTCAAAGACAAAGAATGATGTAGAAACAACACTGTTTAGGGATTCTGCAGCTCATATTCCTGTACACTCATACCCACACTGTAAAGACCATTAAACACACACATCATCACTACCTCACCCAAAGAAACTTTAAAATGCAGTGAATGAAAGCTGTCAGCTGTTAATAGGATATTTGAGATCCTTAGATCTCATTCCTTTAGAAAAGGAATTAGACAATGAATCAGTCATTCCTTTAGATATATGCACACCAGTTTCATAATAGAAAGAAAAAAGTGGGAAGGGTAGAAATCAGAAAGAATGAATACTAATGAAGAAGAATAAAGTGAATACTTATGAATAATAAGGAACTCGATGTCATTGTCATTTAATTTCATGATCATAATTGATACTGCAACATTATATATCTTTATGTTTTTCTACTATTTTTTCCTAGCATTTGACTATTAAGTCCTTACTTTGTTTCAAATAGCAACAGCTAAACTTTATTGAGCAACTGCTATGTCATCTTTACAAAAGGCATTGTATACATTTTTGACTTTGAGAACAAACCTTTCAGATAGCTCCATGATTCCTTTTCTATTGATAAAAATATTGAGACAAGAGAAGTTAAGGTACTTGTCTAAGAGCTCACATCTATACAGTAGTAGATGTAGCTTAGAACCAGAACCAGTCATATAACATATACTTAATAGGAAGGTGATGCATCCATGACTGGGGACTAGTCTCTGTTTCTTTTGACTTGTGATGACAGTGCTGGGTAATGCATTTCCTAAGGTCTAAATATGATCTGACTGCTGCAAAAGCCATGCTGAAACGTAATCCTCATTATGAGCTAGTAAAAGATGGCAATAAATGGCATCTTGATGAGATGATTAAGATGCTGTCTTTACTGATGCAGTAATTCATCTGTGCAACTAGAGGGAGGATGGGATATTTTGAAAGTGGAGCTGACATGGAGTCAGTTGGGCTAGTACTCTCTAGCATCCTTTGGATTCCACCAGTAAAATGTCTAAGTAAGTTCAGGGTGAAACTTGCCAATCTTGAAAGAGAATTGAAAATCAAAATTAACTTTATCTGAAATTCTTTTCAGCTTCTGTTATTATGTCACAAGCAACATAAAACCGTCTGAGACTAGTTTTATGCACTTTTACTGAAAACTAAACACATGGGGTTTGAGGTTAACTGAGCCTCTAGTACTCCTTGGGGGCCATGGCACCCCAGTCTTCAGGCCAGAATTCACAGGTTCCAGGTCTAGGAAAATCTTCCTACCTCTGTTTTTTAACATGCTCTGCTTTTGCTGAGAAAAGTAGGCCTGCCTCCATAGGCTTTCCCATTGGTCTTAAGCATGGCTAAATGGGGGCCATATTTCACCCTAAAAGCAACAGCTTTTCGGGAAGGGCATGTGATTAAGAAAGATGGATGACAGATAATATTCATTACCAACACCTGTACTGTGAGCAGGGATCTTATTTGGCCGAAAGGAGTGATGTAAGAGCTAGATCATTGCTGCTTGAACTAAAACGCAAAATGCAGCAGAAATGGTGAAGAATGGGAGGGAGAGGGAGGGGAAGAAAAGGGATAGAGAGACCCATCATCTCCTATACTGCAGACTTTTAACTTCAGGCCTGGGTCCTGAGCCCCAGCCCTTTAGGCTATTTGACAGAGTGTGCTGGGACAAATTGTCCTTCTAGCTGGAGTGGGGGTGGTGGATAGAGGCTGTGGGTGTGCCTGGGCAGATTCCAGTATGTTCCCACATGTTGTGTGTCAGGAATGGTGAACCAATATTTTCAGAGAGGCAGAGAATGATTAAAGAACCCAGTAATATAAGGTGAAGACAGAATTAAAGTCTAAAACGATTAGGGCAGGCTGTCAGCTCTGTTATTTCCTTGCTTCAAACCCAGCCATGTCACAGCTCCACTTGTAGTCTGCTGTTTTCTCATTTGTAAAGTGGGTTAAAAAAATAATACCTCATGAAGCTACTCTTGAGTGTGAAGTGAAGTCATGTGATACAGATTCTTAGCCAGAGCCTGCCATATAGTGGACGTGAAACTGAGACTTAGCCCTTTGTCCCCCTTCTCACTGTCAAAATCATTTCTACCACCTTTAGCACAGATGAGGAAGCTTTGTTATGGAATGCTGGCATTTTCACTAAAATCTCTCACAGAGAAAGAGGAGAAGGCTGTTCTTGGTGGCTCCAGTGGCAATCTGTGGTTGATTGACAGGTATGAAATCCAGAAAGAACATAGGAAAAGAGCAGAGGGAAGGTGTCAGTGGCCTGGCACATTCTTCAACTGCTTTTATTACTATTATTCACCATTATTGGTAGTTTTGCTTGTTTGTTTGTTTGTTTATATTTTTGAGGCAGAGTTTCACTCTGTAACTTGGGTTGTCCTGGAACTCAATATGTAGTCTAGTCCACTCTCAAACTGACAATGATCTTCTCGTCTTACCCTCTGCAACGCTGGTATTATAGGACTAAGCCCACAATATGTAACCCTGTCAGTTCTCATAGTTAGCCATACAACTCTTAGCACCATTAATGTTGAGAGACTGGGCATTTATATTGAATGCAATAAATACATAATGTGCAATATCAAGTTCTATGAGCATGGATAATATGCATTATAATGCAACATGGGTACATAGGGATTGGGCTCCAGGCATATGGGTGCAATGAGAATTTTATCATCTGAGAGACGTGTATTTCCTAACAGCAAACACTAAGGACCGAGATCCTGAAGCTGATGTGTGCCTGAAGTATTGAGCAGCAAACAGGCCAAGGAAATAAAGAGGAGTGAGTCTGGGATCTGCAAGAAATGATAGAGGCAGGAAAGGGTCAGAGCAGAAAGGGACTTAAGGGGAAGAGAAAGGACAAGAGATTCATTCTAAGTGTTCTTCAAAAGCACGGGACAGAGAGTATGGGGCAAGCACTGACAAGATCTGTCTTTTCTCTTAGAATAATAATCCCACTATTGTGGGACAGTGGAGAGTGCATTATAGAAAGTCAGGCAAGAGTGGCAGTAGAGGCCAATTAGGCCACTTCCTCTTTCTGCTCAGGGTTGATGATAGCTTGAGCCCAGAAGGTGGCTAGGTAATTTTAAATAATGGATACATTCTCATGGAAGTTTAGAGTTGGTTTGGGTGAGAATACTTACTGATCAAGAATAACTACAAATTTTTTGCCTGAGTATTAGGACACATTATGGTGCCATATCCAACACGGGGCCAACTGTGAGAAGATCAGGTTGAAAATAACAAGCTCATTTTCAGACCTGGTACTTTTGAAATACCTATAGCCATCTAAATGGAGACACATTATTGGTGTGGGCCAGGACTAGAATGTTACAGGAAATTGCCATAGCAGTGAGAGGCCTGAACATTATATCCTGGTGTCCTTTAACATTTAAAAGGTTAGGTAGTGAGGTCCAGCAGGGAGACTGAATAAGACCTACTAGGGAGAAAACCAGAACATGGAAGGCAATATTGCCCTAGACTTGAAAGCAAGAAAGAAAATATTTCCAGCAAGAAGGTGTAACCACTATGTGAAAGGCAATGAAGAGCCCCAGCATAATGCCTGAAATTATTTGTCCTCTGTGCTAGATTTCTGTATTGTGACAATATATCTCTCAGATATTAAAAGGAGAAAGGAGTTACTTCAGCTCATGGTTCCAGGTTTCATTCATGGTGGTGAAGGTAGATAGGACAACTTACATTATGGAAGACCAGGGAGAAGAGAACATGAATAAAAATGACCAGTGACCTCCAAAGACCCACTCTAATGACCTACTTCCTCCAGATACATGCTACCACTCCCAATTTCCAGAAACCCAAGATAGTGACACCAGGAGGAGATTCGACATCTGAACCATGACTTAGTCTGTGGGGAATTCGGACCTTAATTGTTTGTGTGTGTGGTGGAGTAGGAAATTCCTGGTTTGTCTTATTTAATATTCCCTGTGACAATTTAATCATTTTAGTCACACATACATGGCCACACAGCCTGTAGTTGTATGATGCAAACTGGGAAACACTATGAAATTCTTGGCCATTTTTATCCACTGCACTTGACCTGCCTTATACCATAGAAAACCCAGGAGACAAGAGGATAACTAAACACAACTTTTAGTATCTGCAATTGGAGTCTGAAACAGAAAAGAGGGCGGGAATCGGCAGGCTGGTGAAATAGAAAAGCAGTCTGGACCCCAGCTAAGAGAATCATTCCAGAGCTGCTTTGTTAGTGTTGATAGATGTTCCATGGTTAGGTGTTAACCTCAAGTGAAAAGAGGGGAGTGGAATAGAGGCATACTCTTTCCTCTGCAACTGCATACATCTAATATTAGTTTACAACAAAATCTTGCCTAGAAACAGCAACAGTGGAGGCAATGATGTGATTAAGTCTTTGGCATTTTATCTGTTGAATGCTTTCCCTCTTTGTGATACTGAGATCTGAAGGTCATTATTCTAATGCCCAATGTCTGGTGTTACTGTTTTTAGGGCCTCTGCTTTCTGCTTTTATCACTATATGCATCTTCCAGCTGTGTGGCAGATTGGTTTAGTGGAAACAACAAGAACGTTGTACTCTTTGTGGTACTTGAACGCCAGCAAGTAGCCGCTGATACTCAGTTTGCCTGTTATTCAGACATGGCTTCAGCCAAATCCCTTTCTACCTCTCTGGATTTGTCAAAATGTAACCAATCACTTCTCTGTTTCCTAGGCTTGGAAAGAGGAGGGAAGTGGCAAGTGAGAGAATTATAGCACTTGGCACACAGTAGGTACTCATTAACTATGAAGGCTGCTCTCTTTCCTCCTAAAAGCTAAAGGCTGGGAGCTTACCCAGCCTGTTTCTTTTCTACAGGAATCTTTCATGTTTAATTTATAGACTGGTTTAGGTAGTCATGGTTTAAATAATTCAGTCTTGCTGTTAATATTTGTACTTGTTGAATTCCTTTAATAAAACATTTAGGGAATTTTTTTTTTAACCACCAACCCTCTACCAAAGTATATTTTTCCCAGAGAATAATTTGTTTTCTGAAATCTAGGACTTGGATGCCCTTTATTTCCTTTACAACATTAAATCCTGTCGGTGGAGGTGACTGTGGCAGAGACTGAAGGGGAAAAATACAGGCTTGGGTTCTGTTTGGTCAAGGTATACAGATTCTATGTGAGTTCGTGGGTGGCTGGAGCTAGGGTGGCTGGCTTGGTTTAGAGGGCACGACTTGTGGTTGAGTATATGTCTTCCACACTAGAGCAAGACTTGAAATCACTTTTGTCATTTCCGTGTATTAATAACCTCATACAGGTGTCATGTCTAAGCTCTTGGATGACCACATAAAGAGACCATATCCCTTTCTGTTTTATTGCTGGAACTACTTCTGAGCCTTGCAATTCTCTCAATCATAGAGCCAGTTCCTCCTCTATTCTTTTCCAGCCTTGAACCCCTTGCTTGTGTATTTGATATGGCTAAGGGACCACTCTTCATTTTATTTCCTTTTCTGTCTTGGTTTGGGGTCATTTCCACAGGAAACCTCAGCCCTTTCTTGGACCTTGTGAAATATACTGGTCTTGTCATTTCTTGGTACCTCTAGGTTAGTGGCAAGGCTAAGGAGGGTTTGGGCATGCTGTTCCCCTTTCTTCAAGGAAACTTTGACTCTCTTGAAAAGACACGGTAAGATCTCAAACACAAGGCAAGCTTCACAGGTGCCTACTGTATTGTTCAAAGAATATATACCCTTTTATAGCACTTATATTTCATTCTCTACTGCCAGAATGGAGACACACGCTGAGTTTCTGCATTTGTAATTGGGAATGAACAGATGGGAGAATCACAGTTGGAAGTAATACTATCATTAAAATAATGTATACTCCTCATAATTCTCAAGCATGTGCAAGGTGAGTGGTACCACGTGGAATGAGTTCCTCTTCTATTTGTTCTTCAGGAGGTTTAAGACGACATGCCAGAGAGGTGTCTGGAAATCCATGTTCTTTCACAGTCCTTCTAAGGTGTTTCTCCAGGACAGGCAGGCAAAGAAGAAAAAGGAACATATTTCCTATGCTAAAGAACAGTCAGGATGAAGGTAGTAAGGTCAGAGAAAGAGATTGTTTTCCCTGATAGGATGTAAAACAGGCAACATGGGGTTAAGTTCTCATCCAGAAAGGAGGAAGCACACAGTAGGAAAGAGAATTTGGGCAAAGAGATCCTAGAATTCAAAGACATAAATGGAATGTAACTGCATGCTAGAAAGATCTTTAAGCACTACACAGGTCCAGGTCAGGGAGTTAGGAAATATTCTTTCAACATGACAGAGAAACTTCCCTTTAATGGACTTGACTATTCAGTCTAAAACGAAAACAGGGTAAATCATTCAAGGAGAGGCTCCATGGCTTGAAAAATGATAGAAAATTGTAGAGCACAGAGAGTTACATACTAAGTCTTGCTCTTCCCTACCCCTTTGCTGGCTTACTGTTGGATATCGTCAGTCTTCTTCAAACCTGAGGGCTCTGAGAGCTGGAAGTTTTTTTTTTTTTTTTTTGAACATCCTCTTTCTTTAATGCATATATTTGGAAAATCAATCAAAGACCCCTGGATGTTCTCTACAACTGAAGAAATTTCATTGGGTCTAAATAAAAAGGTTATAAAAAGTAAAAGTTACAACAACAACTCTGTCTTCAACACCTACCTTCTTATAGTGTAAAGAAAGAAACTGGGACCAGGGCATAAAATACAAGATATTTTAGGTAACATATAAGAGACTTATTAATCCTCTTGTTAACTAGAGAATTGCTACCTCCCTTCATGCAAATGAACACAGCAAACTGAGATGTCAGCAATGCATGCACAGAAATAAGGCAAGCTCTTCAAATGAAAAATTGAAAGACCTTGCCTGATTAACTCTTGAGGATCTTGAGCTCATGAATTGAACATGTATATTATGTTCCATTTTGTCATTATGAAGCACAGAAGATTGAGTTTTAAAATGTTGGCTTCTTAGGTAGGACTGCACTAACTTTCTGACCTCATCCTCATAACAATTGAGTGTTCCAAGCCAATCTGCTGCCATACACTTGTAACCTCAGCATGAGGTAGACTGAAGGAAGGAGAGTGCTGTGAATTCTACTCCAGTTTGGGATACCTAATGAATACCAGGCTCCATTTTAAAACCATGGTCTTACAGGAAGGAAGAAAGGAAGGAAGGAAGGAAGGAAGGAAGTGCAAAAGACAAATGGATCATGGAGAATGACAATTGACTATCGGAAACTAAATCAGGCAGTAACTCCAATTGCAGCTGTTGTACCAGATGTAGTTTCGTGACTTGAGCAAATTAACATATCTCCTGGAACCTGGTATGTAGCTATTGATCTGGCAAATGCCTTCTTCTCAGTATCTGTCCATAAGGACCACCAGAAGCAATTGGCTTTCAGTTGGCAAGGCCAGCAGTTTACCTTTACAGTTTTTACCTCAAGGATATATTAACTCTCCTGCCCTGTGTCATAACATAGTTAGAAGAGATCTTGATCGTTTGTCTCTTCCACAAAATATCGCATTGGTGCACTATATTGATGACATTATGCTGATTGGACCAAGTGAACAGGAAATAGCAACCACTTTGGATTCATTGGTAACACACATGAGAATCAGAGGATGGGAAATAAATTCAACCAAAATTCAAGGACCATCTACCTTACTGAAATTCTTAAGAGTACAGTGGTGTGGGGCATGCAAAGATATTCCTTTTAAGGTGAAAGATAAGTTATTGCACCTGGCCCCTCCCACCACCAAGAAAGAAGCACAAACTTTAGTGGGTCTATTTGGATTCTGGAGACAGCACATTCCTCACTTAGGTGTGTTACTCAGGCCTATTTACCAAGTGACTCAGAAAGCTGCTAGCTTTGTGTGGGGCCTGGAACAGGAATAGGCTCTTCAACAGGTCCAGGCTGCTGTGCAGGCTATACTACCACTTGGACCATATGATCCAGCAAACCCAATGGTACTTGAGCTGTTGGTGGCAGATAGAGATGCTGTTTGAAGACTCTGGCAGGACCCTGTAGGTGAATTACAGAAGAGACCTTTGGGTGGCTGGATATAAAATCAACTCAAGCAAGTCAGTAGCCTTCCTATACTCAAAGGATAAGCAGGCTGAGAAAGAAATAAGAGAAATGATACCCTTCACGATAGCCACAAACCATATAAAGTATCTTGGTGTGACTCTAACCAAACAAGTAAAAGATCTGTATGACAGGAACTTCAAGTCTCTGAAGAAAGAAATTGAAGAAGACCTCAGAAGATGGAAAAATCTGCCATGTTCATGGATTGGCAGGATTAATATAGTAAAAATGACCATCTTGCCAAAAGTAAATTAAAAAAATAAAATAAAATTAAATTAAAAAAAAAAAGAATTGAGTTCAGATTTTGATGAGGATTGCATTGAATCTGTATATTGCTTTTGGAGAGCTGGAAGTTTTATTGTGTCACCCAGTACTGCATGTGTGACAGGCAAAAAGTCATATTTGCCTTTGCTGGCAGTGACTCTCCTCTAGCCACACAGCAGTAATGGCATGTCCTATGGAAAGCACTGGATGAAATAATCCTTCCCACAGAAGTTCAAAACCAGGATCAGCATTCTACACATGACTAAGTGAAAACTGTGAAGAAAGAAATCACCTTCCTGCAACCAATAAACCCACATACCTATAGGTGGGCTTTAGTATCAACTCTACCTGGCAGCAAACCTCCATGTTCACTTTTGGGCTATTCTGAATATCACATCCATAGATGGAGCCCAGGATTGGGTATGCTCCACAATTTCTTTCCCTAAAGTGTGTGATGCTCTTAGCAAATTCTCTGCTCAGAGATGTTTCAGCATAGTAAATTTCTAGATTGTTCTGTACTCCCATGGAAAGCATCACCCCTTCAGACACATCAATGCTACAGACACAAGGGAGATACTAGGACTTTATATTAGCATGTTTGTATCAACAATCATAGAATTGCTAGAAGGTCAATGAATTTCTATGACTACAACCTAACTTACTGGTAAAAAAAAAAGCCTTTGCCTAGCCAAGCAGCACAATTACATTTGTCTAGCTACTCTTTTTTTTTAAATCATTTGCACATTGGAAGGTATGTTATGATAAAGTACAAATATATAGAGAAACACACACACACACACACACACACACACACACACACACTCAAATTAGGTTTCTACTTCTCTAGAGCCGAGTTCTTAAATCCTTTATCACTTCCAAGTATTTGGAACATCTTTGCTTTTAATGAGGTGGCATTTGTAGGGATGCTGTGTGGCTTTAGGAAGAATGGTCATTAGAGAAACCAAACCATATGGAGCTTAAATCATTCTGCATTACCTCCCATTACTCAGTAATAGGAAAGAAGCCACAGAGTTAACCATCAATCATGTCTTCTGAGGCCATCATGAAAACCTCTATACTGCATGGTTTGGAGTTTGCAGATTAGTGAGCATATTTCTGTGCCAGGAGTATACCATCCCTTTCTGAACATCTCTCTTTGTCTCCATCTATCTCTACACCTGCATCTTTTATCAGATCCTCTGTAATAATCACTAAATATAAGTCACTTCATCCCCAGGTTTTGTCAACTCTTTGGCAAGTTATTGAACTTAAGTCACCAAATTTGTGGCCTTGTCTAGCAGAAGTATGGGTAACCAATTTTTGTGACAATTGTCTAAAGGGAAGGCAGTGTTTGGGGAATAGGACCTTAAGCCTCAACTATGGGCCCTTAAGAATGTCAGATGTCACATCTGAATTAGATTTATAGGCTTCCCAAGGAATGTTGAAATAATTTAAAAATTGGTTGTGGAAAGAAAGCAATCCACTCTTGTGGTGTTCAAAGTTCTATGCATTAAAAGACTGTCTTTTTCTTAGCAAGTAGCACCCACTCTTTTCCATACTAGGGTAGCTGCCTCTTTCCAGGTCAGTGCTTGTTAGAATGGAGAATACCAGACTATATTCCAAGGCTGACTGCTGAATAAGATTCTGCTTTTGAGCATGGTCTTAGATAATTCCCATGCACATTAATGATTAATAGGGATGGTAGAAATAGAAGGGGGTGGAAAGGAGTTGGAAGGAGCCCATGTTGGTTACTCACTTAACTGGTTAATTAGTTTCATAAAATTTTTCTGAGACCTTAGTATATACTTGTTAATATTCAAGCCTGGAACTGTGGCATCAACAGGGTACACACGCTTGCTGTAACATGGTACTTCAAATTACTCAGAGATATAGGGCTAGAACGAGAGTATACTAACAGACTGTAAGTGGTGGTAATTTTCAGTAGAAAGCACAGGGCAGTAGGCACTGAAGTTTACTGTTAGGTGTTACTGAACTTGAACCTGAAGAACAGCAACGGGAGGTTGTCTTGATGATCCAGAATACTTAAATGTCTTTAGACACTTCTCATTCCAGGTCTCTTTTGTATTATGATGTCCTCCTGAAACATCCAACTACAACACCCTGAGATGAACTAACACCTGAATCCCATGGGCTTCTCTCAGCCTCCCTCCCTCTTTTGTTCATGCAGCTGTCAAATGTCAATCTTCTATTTTCTTCTAGTGCACAAACTGTGTTTTCTCCTCAGTCGATTGATTCCCTTCTCGGCCTCCCTCGGGCACATCTATTATCGGATGCTCACACATCCATTAGAAATGATGACTACAAAGATGGCTTAATAGCCTAGAATACATTTAAGAAGCTGAGTATAAAGTTTATAAACATATGATGACAGTCTTATAAAACCGTAATTAAAATATTCAAAATCAAGCTTGAGTCTGTATCAAATAATGTTCATGTTAGTATCAGGCCTTTGCAAAACATTTATTTACGTTTTCTCTTTTCTTTTTTAGTGAATAGGAAATTCTGTTAATGGATCTTGCAATAAATGTAAACTGCCAACTTGAAACTGTTGCTTCTTCTCCACTGTGTTGTACAGAGGGTGTCTATCACATTTCTTGAACTTCATTCTTCTTATTTTAAAAACAAGATTAGAGGGACACTTCTCATCCAGGTTGTTTGGAAATTGTGTCCATCAAGTGTTTGGCACGGGACTAGGCCTGAGACTAAAAGTGGAGCCCCTAGCGATTATTATGGTGTGGATGAGCAGTTCTTACCTTACTTGATCTGTACAGACTCCATTAAGGAGCAGGATGAACGTGAGTTGGAAGAGACAGGAACTGAGGACACTGTTCTGGAAACCTGGACTTTGGAATTAAGTTTGCTTCTAAGCAGTTGCATGCCACTGGAAATACCTTCTCCTCTCTAGCAGAAGAGGAATTCAGTCTGTAGCATCAACAGATCTTTCTGTTCCACATGTGAAAGATGAAATTTCAAGTTCTGCCCCAGGACTACTAATAGTTTAGCAGTCATAAGTATTACATTACAGATTCTGCAGTGTCTTTCAAATGGTACTTAACTATATGAGGTTTGATAACCTATGAATAAAGATCCCTTGTTTTCAAGGTCAGAATATCTTGTCCTTACTTCCCAAAGCTATGAGGCACATCGTACCCTCTTGGCAAAGGAGAGTTCATGCTTCTACATTTTATACATTTTTTTTTAAATACTACTCTGCCTGTACAATGGCATATAGCTACAGTGTCAACATCTTTAAAAACTAAGGCAGGAGAATTGCTCCAGCTGAGAATTTTAAAGTTTGTCTGAAAAACATAGTCAGTTACTATCCCTTAATTAGAAAAGAAACATCCATTTCAATTATTTATTTATCATCCATTTATTCACCTTTGCATGCATATATGTTCATGTGTGTATGGGTACACATGTAAGTGCAGGTGTACGTGTAAGTGCATGCATGTGCATGCAGAGGTAAGGAGAATTTTAGAAGGCACCAACCTTGACATTTAGGAACTTTTTTTTTTTTTTTTTTTTTTTTGGTTTTTTTGAGGCAGGGTTTCTCTGTGTAGCCCTGGCTGTCCTGGAGCTCACTCTGTAGACCAGGCTGGCCTCGAACTCAGAAATCCACCTGCCTCTGCCTCCCAAGTGCTGGGATTAAAGGCGTGCGCCACCACTGCCCGGCTTTATTTTTTTTTTTTTTTTGGTTTTTTGAGACAGGGTTTCTCTGTATAGCCCTGGCTGTCCTGGAACTCACTTTGTAGACCAGGCTGGCCTCGAACTCAGAAATCCGCTTGCCTCTGCCTCCCAAGTGCTAGGATTAAGGGTGTGCGCCACCACCGCCCGGCCAACCTTGACATTTAGGATAGACTCTCTAATGAATTTTCTAAGAAGAAGGGATCTGCTCGTTTTCCCCAGAGTGGAGTGTCCTAGTTAGGGTTTGTATTTCTGTGATGAAACAACATGACCGAAAGCAAATTTGGGAAGAAAGGGTTTATTTGGCTTTCACTTTCACATTGAAATCTATCATTGAAGAACACTAGGGTAGAAACTCAAACAAAGCAGGAATCCGGAGACAGGAGTTGATACAGAGGCTATAGAAGAGTCCTATTTCATGGCTTTCTCAGCTTCTTTTCTTATGGAACCCAGGGCAGTTAACCTCCCATGGTACCTCTCACAGTGAGCTGGGTAGGCCCTCCCACATTGATCACTAATTAAGAAAAAAAATACTTTAAAGGCTTGTGTACAGTCTATTCTTATGGAGACTTTTTCTTAACTGAGGTTTCCTGCTTTCAGATAACTCTAGTTTGGGCCAACTTAACAGAAATCTATTTAGCACACATATTATTTTGGTATTGAAATTTTTTGGACAGGGATTCAAATAGAGCAGGAACCTGGAGGTAGGAGCTTATGCCATAGAGGAATGCTGCTTACTGGCTTTTTCCTCATGACTTGCTTAGCCTGCTTTCTTATAGAACCTAGGATGATCATCTAAATGATGGCCCTATCCACAATGGTTGGGCTCTTCCATATCAATCACTAAGAAAATGTTCTATAAGCTTGCCTACAGCCAAAACTGCTGGAGACATTTCATTAATTGGGGTTCCCCCTTCTCAGATGACTATAGCTTGTGTCAAATTGATATAAAACTAGTCAGAATACTGGGGTTACAAGTACATGTCACTATCATTCTCCTTTATTGATGTAGGGTTTTCAGACCTAGAGAAGCTGGACCATCTGCCTGTGCTATACCCACAATAACTTTAAAGGCTTAAAAACTGAGGAGTTTTCTCTACTGTCTAGAAGAGGCATTATTAAGAAGGAATAATTTAAAGGGAGAGTTATGAAAGAAAAACAACAGAAAGATTAGAAGAGAATCAAGAATGGGAAGAAATGATCAAAATTTTTCTTTTTTCTTTTTTTTATTTTTATTTTTTTCTCTTTTTTTAATTTTTATTTTCTAAGTTTTTTAAATTTACATTCAAAATCATTTCCCCTTTCCCGTTTCCTCCCTCCCTGAAAGTCCCATAAGCCCCCTTCTCTCCCTCTTTTCCCCATTCAACCCCCTCTCGCTTCTCTGTCTTGGCATTCCCCTACATCCAGTCTTTCCAGGACCAGGGGTCTCTCCTTCCATCTTCTTAGAAATCTATTGATATGCGGATTGTGTCTAGGGTATTCCGAGATTCTGGGTTAATATCCCCTTATCAGTGACTGCATACCATGTGTGTTCTTTTGTGATTGGGTTACCTCACTAAGGATGATATTTTCAAGTTCTGACCCTTTGCCTAGGAATTTCGTGAATTCATTGTTTTTAATTGCAGAGTAGTATTCCATTGTGTAGATATACCACATCTTCTGAATCCATTCCTCCGTTGAGGGACATCTGGGTTCTTTCCAGCTTCTGGCTATTATAAATAAGGCTGCTATGAACATAGTGGAGCATGTGTCCTTATTGCATGCAGATTCCATTTCACACCAGTCAGAATGGCTAAGATCAAAAACACAGGAGACAGCAGTTGTTGGCGAGGATGTGGAGAAAGAGGAACACTCCTCCACTGCTGGTGGAATTGCAAGCTGGTACAACCACTCTGGAAAGCAGTCTGGCGGTTCCTCAGAAAACTGGGCATGAAACTCCCAGAGGATCCGGCTATACCACTCCTGGGAATATACCCAGAGGCTTTACCTGCATGCAATAAGGACACATTTTCTTTTTTTTTTTTTTTAATTTTATTTTTTTATTTTTTTTTAATTTTATTTTATTTTATTTTTTTAATTTACATTCCAAATCACTTCCCCTTTCCCGTTTCCTCCCTCCCCGAAAGTCCCATAAGCCCCCTTCCCTCCCTCTTTTCTCCGTTCAACCCCCTCTCATTACTCTGTCCTGGCGTTCCCCTACATCCAGTCTTTCCAGGACCAGGGGTCTCTCCTTCCATCTTTTTAGAAATCTATTGATATGCTGATTGTGTCTAGGGTATTCTGAGATTCTGGGTCAATATCCCCTTATCAGTGACTTCATACCATGTGTGATCTTTTGTGATTGGGTTACCTCACTAAGGATGATATTTTCAAGTTCTGACCATTTGCCTAGGAATTTCGTGAATTCATTGTTTTTAATTGCAGAGTAGTATTCCATTGTGTAAATATACCACATCTTCTGAATCCATTCCTCCATTGAGGGACATCTGGGTTCTTTCCAGCTTCTGGCTATTATAAATAAGGCTGCTATGAATATAGTGGAGCATGTGTCCTTATTGCATGCAGGTAAAGTCTCTGGGTATATGCCCAGGAGTGGTATAGCCGGATCCTCCGGAAGTGTCATGCCCAGTTTTCTGAGGAGCCGCCAGACTGCTTTCCAGAGTGGTTGTACCAGCCTGCAATTCCACCAGCAGTGGAGGAGTGTTCCTCTTTCTCCACATCCTCGCCAACAACTGCTGTCTCCTGTGTTTTTGATCTTAGCCATCCTGACTGGTGTGAGATGGAATCTCAGGGTTGTTTTGATTTGCATTTCCCTAATGACTAAGGATGATGAACATCTCTTTAGGTGCTTCTCAGCCATTAGATATTCTTCAGGTGAGAACTCTTTGTGGAGCTCTGTACCCCATTTTTTAATAGGGTTACTTGCCTCTCTGGAGTTTAACTTCTTGAGTTCTTTGTATATCTTGGATATTAGCCCTCTGTCGGATGTAAGGTTGGTAAAGATCATTTCCCAGTTAGTTGGTTGCCGCTTTGTCTTTTTTGACAGTGTCTTTTGCCTTGCAAAAACTTTGTAATTTAATGAGGTCCCATTTGTCTATTCTTGATCTTAGAGTATAAGCTATTGGAGTTCTGTTCAGGAAATTCTCCCCTGTGCCCATATGTTCAAGGTTCTTCCCTAGTTTCCCTTCTATTAGTTTCAGTGTATCTGGTTTTATGTGGAGATCTTTGATCCACTTAGAATTGAGCTTAGTGCAAGGAGATAAGGATGGGTCAATTTGCATTCTTCTGCATGTTGACCTCCAGCTGAGCCAGCACCATTTGTTGAAAAGGCTATCAACACCCCGCTCTCTGAAATGGATCGTTCAGGAAAGCAGAAACTAAACAGGGACACAGTGAATTTTATTTTTTTTAATTTACATTCCAAATCATTTCCCCTTTCCCGTTTCCTCCCTCCCCGCAAGTCCCATAAGCCCCCTTCCCTCCCTCTTTTCTCCATTCAACCCCCTCTCGTTACTCTGTCCTGGCGTTCCCCTACATCCAGTCTTTCCAGGACCAGGGGTCTCTCCTTCCATCTTCTTAGAAATCTATTGATATGCGGATTGTGTCTAGGGTATTCCGAGATTCTGGGTCAATATCCCCTTATCAGTGACTGCATACCTTGTGTGTTCTTTTGTGATTGGGTTACCTCACTAAGGATGATATTTTCAAGATCTGACCATTTGCAATGGATTCAGAAGATGTGGTATATTTACACAATGGAATACTACTCTGCAATTAAAAACAATGAATTCACATTTTCTTTTTTTAAAATCTGCGTTATGATACTACTATTTATTACAAACCCCTGTAGTACTCACAGAGCATTCTTAATGTGAAAATTAAACATCCTACTATGATTTAGGTATCAGGCCAAGCTCTAGACCACACATAACCTCATATTGCCCCCTATTAGAAGATCAGTTCCATGAGGATAAAGGGATGATGTCTATTTTATATTCCCTTCTGAATGAGATACACATATCCTCCCCTGGGCCCTACCTGTTACTTAGCTTCTTTGGGTCTGTGGATTGTAGTATGGTTATCCTGTACTTTATGACTAATACTCACTTATAAGTGAGCATATACCATGTTTGTAGTTCTGGGTCCAGGTCTAGATATTTTTCTAGCTCCATCCATTTGTCTCCAAATTTCATGATGTTTTTGTTTTTAATAGCCAAGTAATATTTCATTGTGTAAATGTATGACATTTACTTAATCCATTCTTCAGTTGAAGGACATCTAGGTTGTTTTCAGTTTCTGGATTTTATGAATAAAGCTGTCATGGACATAGTTGAGCAAGTGTCTTTGTGGTATGGTGGAGCATCTTTTGGGTATATGCCTAGGAGTTATATAGATGGGTCTTGAGATAGAATTATTCCCAACTCTCTGAGAAATCACCAAATTGATTTCCAATCTGGTTGTGTATTTTGTATTTACACCAGGTATTAGAGATAAGTTCTCCTTGCTCCCCAACGCATCCAGTATGTACTGTAATTTGAGTTTTTGGTCTTAGCCATTCTGATGGGCATAAGGTACAATCTCAGAGTGGTTAGATTTGCACTTTCCTAATTACTAACAATTTCAAACTATAATTACTAATTACAATTTCATATATTTCCCTAATAACTTCTTGGAGAGCTGAAATTCCTCTGTTGAGAATTCTCTTTTTAGTATTTTGTACCCCATTTTTCATTGTATTATTTAGTTTGTTGGTGTCTAATTTCTTATGTTCTCAACTTCATACAGAGAAATAAAAACCCACAATACCTAAAATATTCCTGAACAAGAAATGAACTTTTGAAGGTATCACCACCCCTGATTTCAAGCTGTACTACAGAGCAATAGTAGTAAAAAAATGTGGTATTGGTGTAAAATCAGATCAGTGGTCAACGGAATAGAATCGAAGCCCCAGAAATAAACCCACACATCTATGAGAACTTGATTTTTAACAAAGAAGCCAAAACCATACAATGGAGAAAAGAAAGCATCTTCAACAAGTGGTGCTGGTTTAAATGGTTGTCTGCATGTAGAAGAATGCAAATAGATCCAAATTTATCACCCTGAACAAAACTCAAGTCCAAGTAGATCAAACTGGGTCATCCTTAGTGAGGTAACCCAATCACAAAAGAACACACATGGTATGCAGTCACTGATAAGGGGATATTAACCCAGAATCTCGGAATACCATAGACACAATTCGCATATCAATAGATTTCCAAGAAGATGGAAGGAGAAACCCCTAGTCCTGGAAAGACTGGATGTAGGGGAATGCCAGGACAGAGAAGTGAGAGGAGGTTGAATGGGGAAAAGAGGGAGAGAAGGGGGCTTATGGGACTTTCGGGGAGGGAGGAAATGGGAAAGGGGAAATGATTTTGAATGTAAATAAAAAAAACTTAGAAAAAAAACTGGATACAATAAATCTAATAAAAGATAAAGTGGGGAACTGCCTTGAGGACATTGGCACAGGACAAAAATTCCTGAACAGAATACCAATAGCTCAGTCTATTGGTCAAGATCAACAATTAAATAGGATCTCATGAAACTAGAAAGCTTCTGTAAGGCAAAGGACACCATCAATAGGAAAAAACGGCAGCCTACAGAATGGGATATGATTTTTACTAAACTTTCATCAGACCAAAGAAAAAATAATTTTTAAACAAATTAATTAATTATTATCTGGAGGCCCAGATTTGGTGGTGTTAAATCATTTGTGATATATAATATTAACGTGAAGTATTAATCATTGTGGAAAAGAATGCTCTAGCTGATGACTTTCTGGCTTTTCCCTCTCTAAGAAGGTTGACTATCATCCACCCTAAACTGTGCTTCTATACTTATACATTGAAATATTATTGTTTATAAAATATGCATTTATAACAAATAATAAGTCTCTCAAGAACAGCTGTGTCCAATTACTTTTATGTATTGCCAAAATACTTGACTCATAATTTGTTTTTCATAAAAATTATTCAATAATAACTAGTTTATCCTTGGTGTAATGGATTCATGGGATTGTAACTTAAGAGTGACTATCAACACTTAAAATAATTTCCACTTTAATATAATTCAATATGAGGAGTCTTGAACATGGTATTAAAATACATGTATGAAGTTGGTAATCATCTCCTTTTTTATATTGTTTAAACTATAATAAAATTACTAACACTAGCTTGTGGCTGAATAGGGATGATACATATTTGTATAAAGAGTTGTAACAACAGCTACTGTAGATTACATGACCTGACATGGAAATATCGTTAATTTTTTCAGAAATAGGAAATTCAAATTTCACAAATGCACAAATATTCAATATATTATTCCACAGAGATAAAATTTACCTATGTAAATATAAAGTCAATCTTTCTGAAAAGCATATTGAATATCTAAGCACAGGGTTAGGTTGAGGTTGTCTCCAAGAGTGGTATGAGTTGAATTTCTATATTTTTGTTTCAAAAGTCTTTCTATAAATGAGATTTCTCATGTATAACTTAGTGACAGAGTATAAGCCTATGTATCTGATCACTGGTTTTCATCTGTAGTACGGAACAGTATAGGGAATTCTGTAGGATCTCTAGGAAATCTCTAAGTGTCTCTTTTTGCTGTATATAGCTGTACCCAAGGTACCTGTGGTTGATTGAATAAGAATAGCCACCAGAGGCTCATATATTTGAATGCTTACTCATCAGGATGGGGCACAACTTGAGAAAGATTAAGAGGTATGGTCTTGTTGGAGGAAGTGTATCACTGAGGGTAGACTTGGATGTTTCAAAAACCCGTATCTGTTCCAGTGGATCTCTCTCTCTCTCTCTCTCTCACCTGTGAATCTTGTTGTACTACTCTAATCTATTTCTCCAGCACCATGTCAGCCTGAGTGCCGCCATACTCCCTGCTATGAGGATAATGGTTTAAACTTCTAAACTCTAAGAAAGTCCTAATTAAATGTTTTCCTTTGAAAGAGTTGCCATGGCCACAGTGTCTGTTCGTAGCAGTAGAACATTGACTGAGACAGTACCCAAGCAAAAGAAAGCATGAGACTCTACCTCCCATTTCAGAGATATGATAAATGAGATCTGGACAGTCGATGTTTTGTTAATGTCCAAAACCTATTATTCTCAAATAGATGTCAAAAGGAGACGTTTACATTTGTGTTTTCAATATGAAAGAATGAAGGATGCTTTCTTCTCCATCAATTTCCTAAAAATGAAATATTAAATCCAGTCTTCTCAAAATTACAGCCTCTATTAACCATACCACCATCACTATCATCAAACAAATGAGGATTATTACTGAGAGCCCACTATGGCCCAGGCCTTCTCATGGTGTTTTAAATTTAAGGACAGTCTTTTGAGAACCATGGTAGAGTCTCAGTCATGACAGTTACCTTTGAAATATATGTCTAATAGGGCAAAAGTCACATAATGTTTTTCCCTGCAGGATCCCAGGATCTTGGAATTCCAGGTTCCATGTGTTCTAGTATACTTTCTATTGCTGTGATATATTAAGACCAAAAACAACTTGGGTGCTCACTTCGGCAGCACATACACTAAAATTGGAACGATACAGAGAAGATTAGCATGGCCCCTGCGCAAGGATGACACGCAAATTTGTGAAGCGTTCCATATTTTTATGCAAAATGCAAAAAACGTGTAACCCAAAACATCCAGGAAATCCAGGACACAATGAGAAGACCAAACCTAAGGATTATAGGTATAGATGAGAGTGAAGATTTGCAATTTAAAGGGCCAGTAAACATCTTCAACAAAATTATGGAGGAAAACTTCCCTAACCTAAAGAGAGAGATGCCGATGAACGTACAAGAAGCCTACAGAACTCCAAACAAACTGGACCAGAACAGAAATACCTCCCGTCACATAATAATCAAAACACCAAATGTACTAAACGAAGAAAGAATATTAAAAGCAGTAAGAGAAAAGGGCCAAGTAACATACAAAGGAAGACCTATCCGAATCACATAAGACTTCTCACCAGAGACTATGAAAGCCAGAAGATCCTGGGCATATCTCATGCAGACATTAAGAGAGCACAAATGCCAGCCTAGACTACTATACCCAACAAAACTCTCAATCACCATAGATGGAGAGACCAAGATATTCCATGATAAAACCAAATTTTCACAATATCTTTCCACAAATCCAGCCCTGCAAAGGATAATAGGTGGAAACCGCCAATACAGGGAGAGAAACAACACCCTGGAAAAAATGAGATAGTAACCTTCTTGCTTCAAACCCAAAAGTAGATAACCACTCAAACATAAAGATAGCATCAAGAATGGCAGGTGGCAATAATCACTATGCCTTAATCTCTCTTAATATCAATGGTCTCAATTCCCCAATAAAAAGACATAGACTAGTAGACTGGATACGTAAACAGGACCCAGCATTTTGCTGCATGCAGGAAACGCACCTCAGTGTCAAAGACAAACACTACCTCAGAGTAAAAGGCTGGAAAACAATTTTACAAGCAAATGGCCCCAAGAAACGAGGTGGAGTAGCCATCCTAATATCAGATAAAATTGATTTTCAACCTAATGTCATCAAAAAAGACACAGAAGGACACTACATACTGATCAAGGGAAAAATCCACCATCAAGAACTCTCAATTCTGAAATATCTATGCTCCAAATGCAAGGGCACCCTCATTCGTAAAAGAAACTTTACTAAAGCTCAAAGCACACATCGCACCTCACACAATAATAGTGGGTGACTTCAACACCCCGCTCTCTGAAATGGATCGTTCAGGAAAGCAGAATCTAAACAGGGACACAGTGAATCTAATTGAAGCCTTGGACCAAATGGAACTAACAGATATATATAGAACATTTCATCCTAGAGCTAAAGAATACATCTTCTTCTCAGCACCTCATGGTACTTTCTCCAAAATTGACCATACAATTGTTCACAAATCAGACCTCAACAGATATAAGAAGATAGAACTAATCCCATGCCTCCTATCAGATCACTATGGAATAAGGGTGGTCTTCAATGGCAACAAAAACAAAAGAAAACCCACATACACATGGAGGCTGAACAATGATCTACTCAATGATAACTTGGTCAAGGTGGAAATAAAGAAAGAAATCAAAGACTTTTTGAAATTTAATGAAAATGAAGGCACAACATACCCTAATTTATGGGACACAAGGAAAGCAGTACTAAGAGGAAAATTCATAGCCCTGAGTGCCGCCAAAAAGAAACAGGAGACAGCATACACTAACAGCTTAATGGCACACCTGAAAGCCCTGGAACAAAAAGAAGCAAATACACCTAAGAGGAGTAGAAGGCAGGAAATCATCAAACCCAGGGCTGAAATCAATCAAGTAGAAACAAATAAAACCATACAAAGAATCAACAAAACGAGGAGTTGGTTCTTTGAGAAAATCAACAAGATAGATAAGCCCTTAGCCAGACTAACCAGAGGGCACAGAGACAGTATCCAAATTAATAAAATCAGAAACGAAAAGGGAGAGATAACAACAGAAACTGAGGAAATTCAAAAAATCATCAAATCCTACTACAAAAACCTGTATTCAACACAACTAGAAAATCTCGAGGAAATGGACAATTTCCTTGACAGATATCAAATACCAAAATTAAATCAGGATCAAATAGACCATCTAAACCATCCTATAACCCCTGAAGAAATAGAAGTTGTCATTGGAAGTCTTCCAACCAAAAAAAGCACAGGTCCAGATGGTTTTAGTGCAGAATTCTATCAGACCTTCAAAGAAGACCTAACACCAATACTCTTCAAACTGTTCCACAAAATAGAAACAGAAGGAACACTACCCAACTCGTTCTATGAAGCCACAATTACACTAATACCAAAAGCACACAAAATCCGAAAAAGAAAGAGAATCTCAGGCCAATCTCTCTTATGAATATCGATCCAAAAATACTCAATAAAATTCTTGCCAACCGAATCCAAGAACACATCAAAACGATCATTCACTACGATCAAGTAGACTTCATCCCAGGGATGCAGGGATGGTTCAATATAAGGAAATCCATCAATGTAATCCACTATATAAACAATCTCAAAGAAAAAAACCACATGGTCATCTCATTAGATGCATTTGACAAAATTCAGCATCCTTTCATGCTAAAGGTCTTAGAAGGATCAGGAATTCGAGGCCCATATCTAAACATAGTAAAAGCAACTTACAGCAAACCGGTAGCCAGCATCAATCTAAATGGAAAGAAACTTGAAGCAATCCCACTAAAATCAGGGACTAGACAAGGCTGCCCTCTCTCTCCATATCTTTTCAATATAGTACTTGAAGTTCTAGCTAGAGCAATTAGACAACAAAAAGAGGTCAAAAGGATACACATTGGAAAGGAAGAAGTCAAACTATCACTATTTGCAGATGATATGATAGTATACTTAAGCGACCCAAAGAACTCCACCAGAGAACTCCTACAACTGATAAACGACTTCAGCAAAGTGGCCGGATATAAAATCAACTCAAGCAAGTCAGTAGCCTTCCTATACTCAAAGGATAAGCAGGCTGAGAAAGAAGTAAGAGAAATGATACCCTTCACGATAGCCACAAACCATATAAAGTATCTTGGCGTGACTCTAACCAAACAAGTGAAAGATCTGTATGACAAGAACTTCAAGTCTCTGAAGAAAGAAATTGAAGAAGACCTCAGAAGATGGAAAAATCTGCCATGCTCATGGATTGGCAGGATTAATATAGTAAAAATGACCATCTTACCAAAAGTAATATGCAGATTCAATGCAATCCCCATAAAAATCCCAACTCAATTCTTCATAGAGTTAGAAAGAGCAATTCAAAAATTCATCTGGAATAACAGAAAACAAAGAATAGCTAAAACTATTCTCAAGAGTAAAAAGAACCTCTGAGGGAATAAGTATCCCGGACCTCAAGCTGTACTACAGAGCAATAGTGTTAAAAACTGCATGGTATTGGTACAGTGACAGGCATGTTGATCAATGGAACAGAATTGAAGTCCCAGAAATGAATCCACACTCCTATGGTCACTTGATCTTTGACAAAGGAGCTAAAACCATCCAGTGGAAAAAAGATAGCCTTTTCAACAAATGGTGCTGGCTCAGCTGGAGGTCAACATGCAGAAGAATGCAAATTGACCCATTCCTATCTCCTTGCACTAAGCTCGTTTCCAAGTGGATCAAGGACCTCCACATAAAATCAGACACACTGAAACTAATAGAAAGAAACTAGGGAAGAACCTTGAACATATGGGCACCGGGGAGAATTTCCTGAACAGAACTCCAATAGCTTATGCTCTAAGATCAAGAATAGACAAATGGGACCTCATTAAATTACAAAGGTTTTGCAAGGCAAAAGGCACTGTCAAAAAGACAAAGCGGCAACCAACTAACTGGGAAATGATCTTTACCAACCCTACATCCTACAGAGGGCTAATATCCAATATATACAAAGAACTCAAGAAGTTAAACTCCAGAGAGGCAAGTAACCCTATTAAAAAATGGGGTACAGAGCTAAACAAAGAGTTCTCACCTGAAGAATATCTAATGGCTGAGAAGCACCTAAAGAGATGTTCATCATCCTTAGTCATTAGGGAAATGCAAATCAAAACAACCCTGAGATTCCATCTCACACCAGTCAGAATGGCTAAGATCAAAAACACAGGGGACAGCAGTTGTTGGCGAGGATGTGGAGAAAGAGGAACACTCCTCCACTGCTGGTGGAATTGCAAGCTGGTACAACCACTCTGGAAAGCAGTCTGGTGGTTCCTCAGAAAACTGGGCATGACACTCCCAGAGGATCCGGCTATACCCCTCCTGGGCATATAACCAGAGGCTTTACCTGCATGCAATAAGGACACATGCTCCACTATGTTCATAGCAGCCTTATTTATAATAGCCAGAAGCTGGAAAAAACCCAGATGTCCCTCAATGGAGGAATGGATTCAGAAGATGTGGTATATTTACACAATGGAATACTACTCTGCAATTAAAAACAATGAATTCACGAAATTCCTAGGCAAATGGTCAGAACTTGAAAATATCATCCTTAGTGAGGTAACCCAATCACAAAAGAACACACATGGTATGCAGTCACTGATAAGGGGATATTAACCCAGAATCTTGGAATACCCTAGACTCATTTCACATATCAATAGATTTCTAAGAAGATGGGAGGAGAGACCCCTGGTCCTGGAAAGACTGGATGTAGGGTAACTCCAGGACAGAGAAACGAGAGTGGGTTGAATGTGGAAAAGAGTGAAGGAAGGGGGGCTTATGGGACTTTCGGGGAGGGAGGAAACGGGAAAGGGGAAATGATTTTGAATATAAATAAAAAAAAACTTAGAAAATAAAATTAAAAAAACAACAACTTGGGGTGGGAAGGGTTTTATTTAGCTCACATATCTCTATCAAAGTTAATCATTGAGGAAAGTTAGGGCCGGGATGCTATTTACTGGCTTGCTGTCTAGATCTTTCAAAATTTTATTTCTTATTACAACAAAGACCACCTGTCCAGGGGGGCACTGTGCACTTCTTCAGGGAAGAATACACTTATTGATTATCCAATACTAAATTGCAGTTTTCTTGATGATGCTCATCTCTTACTGTTACTTTCTGTAGACTTGGCACCTTCGTCTGCTTCTTCCCATACCTCTGTACTTTCTTCTTCCTTTTTATTCCCTAACTTGATATCCTCTGGCCTCACTTCAACCCTTGATATTCACAAAGCTAGTTCATTTAATTTTGGCACTGCTGATTTCATTTTGACAAACTTTTTGCAATTAATCTTGATCATTCATGCTATTAATAATTTAAATAGAACATTTGATCACTGGGCTATCAGACATTGCCCTAAAGTTGTTCTTTCCATGCATTGTTTTAAGTTTTCATAGAATCATGTGTGGAAGCTTTTTTTGTTTTGTTTTGTTTTCTTTTTTTCCTTTTTTTTTATTTTCTAAGTTTTTTTTTTTTATTTACAGTCCAAATCATTTCCCCTCTCCCGTTTCCTCCCTCCCCGAAAGTCCCATAAGTCCCCTTCCCTCCCTCTTTTCCCCATTCAACCCCCTCTCACTTCTCTGTCCTGGCGTTCCCCTACATCCAGTCTTTCCAGGACCAGGGGTCTCTCCTTCCATCTTCTTGGAAATCTATTGATATGCAAATTTAAAATGTAAAATAGATTCATTTCAAAAAGCTCTATTTTACAGATGAGAAAACTGAAACTTAAAATATTAAGTCCTAAAAAGAGGGATAGAGCTAGGAATTGAATCCCAAAGGGGCCGATTACCAAATCCAAGCTTTTAATGACTTTATCAGAGAATAACCCATTGACATTTAGTTAGTTATAATCAGTTTACATATGACAGTATTTCTATTATTTAGAAATAAAGGCACAAAAACAAAGATTTATAAAAAACAGAGTGAATGCTTCAATAAAACACCATGATCAATTTAAAAAAAAAATGAGTAGACAACCTGAGAGCAGTGAATCATGGTTTACAAGCTTTAGGTAAACTAATTCACTGGAATACAGTGAAGAGGTCAGTCTGGACAATCTATTGTCAAGCAGGCTGAATGGAAGTACCAAAGAAACTTAATTGTATTGCCTTTGCTGGGCGTTTAGCTCAGGAATGTTGGTGAGAAGTCATTTCTCTCTTGTCATCAGTACCTCTGCTTTCTCTGGGATTGTCTCCACCACTGCACATTTCAGAGCCTCTCTCTCTAGTGTGCAACCATGCCATATTATTTCCCCAAAGAATAGTTTCCACCTTTAAAGGAGATTACACACATCACACATGGTGCTCTGAGCTTTAGAATTAGTCACACCAGGATTAGTATGATAAATGCAGAGATACTGTATGACTTTGGGCCAAAGACTTCTTTTATTTATATTTACTTATTAACCGGAAGCTGGTGGGATTTTCTTTCTTGGCCTTCACTGATATTCACATTATGTTCTTCCTTTAGCTAACTCTGGTACTTCATCTGTATAACAACAAACTCATGAGTGTTTGCATGACTCTAAGGTTTGGGTTGATTGGTACCATCTATGAGAATTGTCTGGGCTATCATCAATGGCCTGTGGCTCTGAAGGAAATCTATATCAGAGAGTCTTCCTTACTTGGAGGCTCCCAACGAATTGTTCTTGGGTGCAACTTCTCTCTAACATTCAGTGCCCACGTAGTTATTTCCCTTCTAGACAAAAGCAGCTCCTGATAGGTGGGGCAATCTTTAAGATGTTCTCTTTTTTTCTTATGTATCACTTACTATAGGATCATGTTGTAGCAGCTGCTTAGCATGTGTTCTTAGAGTAAATAGGTGATTAGAAGCTTTATTTTCCTCTGGCTACATAGAGCTGGTGGGTAGTGCAAGCAGCCCTCTTTAGAATTTTCTATTTCAAGGCAATTGCATCTGTTTAGTGTTGGCTCTAGTTCTCTTTGCATATACTTTCATGTATGTACAATAATAAATCATACCTCTTGGTTGCCCTTTTCACCTCTATGCTGTCTCCTAACTGCCTGTTTTCCAATTAATGATAATCCAACAACAATGGCTATTGCCATTGTGAAGCTGGAAATCTATTAAAAAAATTCACTGGATCTTCACAACCAGTCCCAAATAGATTTAAATGAGAAGAAAAGCTTAGGGAGACTTCGCAAGTCTAAAAGAAATAACCGATGTGTAGACTCAGCTTTTGCTGACATTCACATCCAGCAGTTTGATCATTAAGCTATAACATACCTGAAAATAGAAATACTGATAATTAGTTTTTGAAGATATTCAAACAAAATCACTTACATAAATTTTAATGTTAACGGGCAGTCATATGTCCCCCATCTCATCTGCTTACAACTCATTACAGTAACAGTTTACCCTCCTGTGTCTGTAAAGTACTTCTTGTTTGTGTAAACTGTCCTGTCCTACAAGGCATATTGCTGAGCACTCCTTGGGTGTACGAACTAAATTATACACTCTTTAAGTTTACTGACTCGTGGACCAATGGAAGGTGGGGGAGGGGTATAACAGAAATTCTGACTGTGAGAATGCTCAGACAATTAAATGTGAAAGCATAACAGAATGTGTCAAGAAGAGGAAAGAAATTTACATTTAGTGTGCAGATGCTGGAATCCTCACATGTTGTTATGTATGCTAAAGTTAACAGTGACCATTTAAAATATCTGTGATACTCTCTGGATTTTTCATACCTTATCTAGTGTCTTCTCAAGAATGCAATGGAATTAGAATTCTCATGAAAAGTGGAGAAATGAGTGAAAGTATACTGACAGCAGTACAGAACGAAAATCAGAATCTATGCCTGCTTGGGTCTGGTGGTGACCCCTCTGAGAGACATACTAGCATTATTTCAGGCATTCTTCAGGGAAGTCTCCTGATCTTCCAGTTAGATTGGCAGCAGTATCTCTATTTTCAAGTTAAGAAGAAGTAATGCAATATCATTGAAAAATACAAGAAAAGAATGCTTATTCTGAAGACATAAGGAAGATGATGTATGGCTGGAAGAACCAGTGGAGTTTGGTGCACAGATACCAAAGACATTCCTAAAACAAAGGTCTTCATGATCAGAGACAAGTGTTGCATATGTAGGAGGAAAAGATAAAACCCATCTACCATTAGGCTCACAATCTTAAGCTGAATAGACTGAGATCAGAATTAGTCCTAGACATGATACTTTGCTTTACTTGATTGTATGCTATGAATCAAGGGGAGCTGGTTATGGAGAGGTCAACCCAGAGAAGAAACACAAAATTTTTATTTGTAAGGTAACAAGTTCATTGGATCTAGCACCTTAGCTTTCAAGCTTTGCCTCTGTGCAAACTCTTAAAGAAGCACTGTAATTATTTCTCCCAGATCTGGGGAAATAAAGTCCATGGGGCTTTTGGGAGATGAAATGGCACTTGTTACTCACTACCTAATCTGAACAACCCTTTGCTGGCTAATTGAATTACTCTTGGCCACTAACTGATAGACAGCTGCTAGAAATGGTTATTGCATTATTAATTTGCTTCAGCAATTTCACATTAAACCTATACTGTTAATAATTTCTACCCTTCTATTTCTTCCCTCTTAATTAGACTATTTAAAACATTGAAGGAATAGTCTTCCCATGTTAAATGGAAGCATAGGGCAAATTACATTTTTGATTGAATACTCCTCTGATAGGGCAGCAAATGAGACTGTTGAGTTGTTAATTATTGTCATGGTTCCACGCAATCCCTGCTAATGAGGCAGTCAATCTCAACTGTCAGTCCAAAGATATTAATGGAAGCTGATGGAACAAACTGGGAAGGAGCTTTGTGGAGACCTAAGGTGTTCAGGTCCTGGGATGTACATGGGAAGTTGGTGACCTCACATTGATAAAATTAAAGGGAACCTGTGATAGATATGAAAAGGAATGATAGATGAAACAGGGTTCAAGACAGACAGGGTTTCATGGTACCCTGGGCACTCCTGGGGTAACATACTTGATGTATGTTAAATATTTATCACTGCCAATACTTATCACAATTTGTCTTTGTGTTTGCAGATTCATAGTAAATGATACACATGGGAAGGGTGTATTGAACAGTGTGGGGAAGGTATATTTTCCCAAACTGCTCACCTGGGGTCATAGTGACCTGGTTCTAGGCTCCAATGCCAGGTTATATCTTAATATTTCTCTTTCAAAACTGGTCATGCTGGTATGAAATAGGAAAGTCAGTTTTATTCTGAAGGACTGGTAGTAACAAAGGGACTGTCATGTAAAAGTGGGCATCACAGAATCCTCTGTTTAGTCCAGGACAAAGCAAATTCTCAATAGAAGCGTAGGGAAAGGAGAGAGATAGGATTTATCTCAATAGATATTTCCTGAGCACTTTGTATGCATGTTAAAGACTTAAAACTCCCTGTGCAAACTCCCAAAGCAGATGGTATTTGGGAATCATCCTTGACCTTTACTTCTTTTTCACAACTGTCCATTCCTCCTCCCTCCCCTCAATCACACTGAGTCTGAAGGCTTACAGATCATTCTCTGCTAGGGCTTCAGGAACCACTTCTGTTCTCTATTCCTACTTCTCATTGCCTAATATAGGTCTTTCCATCATTTTCTAGGTCACTACCATCAATCTCATTATAATTATTATAACATTGTCCCAACTTCCTCACAAGTGACCTATTTGGCTTCATTCCTTACTGTTTGGCTTGTCTCATTTTGGATTTCAGACAGCTAAGCATGCTTATTTTGTCCCTTCTGAGCTTTTGTTTTAGCATCTTTGAAAGAGGACAGTTAGCTTGCTAGAATGGAATTGGTTGGGAGCTGTTCAGCAAAGGTCGTTGTGATATTATTGTGAAGCATCACAATTCCACTGGATCTTTTACTCTTCTTGCTGTCTGCTCATTCATACATCTTACATACATTACTATCATGTAGATATGAGAAGTGAGTTGAAGAATAGACTTGAAAAGCTTCAACAGACTAGTAATAGATTTTCAAATGGAGAATGTCTACCCTGGCATGTAAAATGGTATGAGGGTACTCTTTGCATGAGAAGGGCAGGATCGAATCTATGATTATATAGAGGATTTTACTAATGACTCCTGGTATTTTATTTTGCAATGTTATCAGATAATAAAAAAATTGGATTTTACATTTGAAGATATAATCTTATCAATTTGTTTACTGTCAAATTGCTAGATCCTAAACACAATCTGTTATGACATACTAGATGGCAAAATGGATAGAGTCTTTGCTTTAAGGGATTCCTTTTTAATTAAAAGCCAAAAACAACCAATGAACAAGCAAGTTAATAATTATAAATGAAATTTCAGACATTGCAAAAGGATATGAAGACACATTTCTTGAGACAGCAAGCCAAGGGAATGATATTGGTAAAGTCATATGTTTGGCTTGGTGATATCGAAGAAATATTAAAAGGTATATTATTGCAGAGAACAAAGCAAAGATGCATCATCTAATCTTTATGGAGAGTGGTAAAGGAGCATTCAAGCAGAGGTAGCAGCTAAGAGGAAAGTTCCAGAAAATAGAGTTTGGAAACCTGTAAGAGCAGATATGATTCCACTGTGTATGTAATGTGCACAGTGGATGTATATGCCTCTACATGAGTATACTATAGAAATGGGTGAATATGAATTGAAAGAACTTCACAGGATGCTTTGTTGGTGGTTGAGCTATGTCCCAGAAATCTGCTGAATTCCATATCAAAGGTAAATGGAGACTGGTGGTTTTAAGTGGAACAATGACAAAAGTACCTTTTATAGATTACTGTCATGTTCCTCTAGTTGTGAAATAGGTAAAACCAATACCTTACTGAGATTCATTCTGATGGTGGAAACTGATACACAGTCAAGTATATGACACAATGTAAGAACACAGACTGATGGTAGATTTCAGTACTCTGTTCTTCTGTAACAGGCAGAGCCATTTTGGTCCAGTTCCTGGTAACTCTGACCAGTACATTTCCTAGCTGTCCTCAAGGCTAGGTGTGGCTATGAGATTACTTTATGGCTTCAGTGATATGTACAGAGTAGTTCCAGGTTTCCCTCTTGATCCACAGATGTTTTTACACTGGTAGTTTCTTCCTCCTGCTTCCATCCTATTGCTTAGACCATAGATGGTAGAACCATGGCCATTGTGAGTGAGAGTTGAGATTTTAAAATGAAGAAACCCAAAGCATATGACAGTTTAGATTTCAAGCACTTCAAGGATTTGGCAAAGAGTAGGATTCTAGCCCTGAACTGCTCCTTCTGAAGTTTTATCCAAGAAATACCTGTAAGTACATTTCTACAAATATATATTTTTTTATAGCTGCAGGTTCTATTTTGTGTCACTGCCATGGTAGAGCAATACATCCTATGAGTCCATTGTGGTATGGATGTATTTGGGAATTATTAATGTAGAGAGAAAGTATAATTACTTTTTTTTTTAATGGAGCTTTCTTCCTGATTTGTTCTCAACTTCTGTTGCAGACAGGAATAAAACCATCTTTCTTTGAAGCCAGGGAATATTTGTTTGTTTGTTTGTTTGTTCGTTTTTCAGCCTTTGCTCTTGTCTCCCTAATATAGCACATCAAGCAGATAGAACAGAAGCTATTGGGAAAGTGAGTAGTAGTTAATTCCTTCCTACCGAGAATACTGGCTGTCTGTTCCGTGATTACAAGGCAGGCAAGTCAAGACAAGTTAGAGGTGCAAACAAGAGCACTTAAGCAATTAAAGCAGATTATTACTTCAGGACCTAGAGGTGGAGGGAGTCAGAGACGAAAGCTGACCTCATGAGAATGGAGAAGACATTGCTTTTAAAGCTATCACTGGTAAAAGTTGTCCTTGAATGTCATCAGAAGAAGGAGAAATTGGAGAGAGCATCAAGAAAAGAAAAAAAAAAGGAGTTAAAAAAGAGATTAAGAAAGTTCAGCATCAGGGCTGGAGAGATGGCTTAGCAATTTAGAACTCTTACTACACTCTTTGAAAGGACCAGAGTTTGGCTCCCAGTTTCTACAATTAGACAGCTCACAATCTACTATAACTCTAGATCCAGGGGAATCTGATGCCCTCTTCTGGCTCCTATGACATCTCTCTCTCTCTCTCTCTCTCTCTCTCTCTCTCTCTCTCTCTCTCTCTCTCTCTCTGTGTGTGTGTGTGTGTGTGTGTGGTGCACACACACACACTTACAGAATGGACTAAATTTCACTATCTAACACAATAGCCAGTCTATGTTAATTATATCTATATGAGGAAAGATAACACAGAAAGCAACACTGAAAACAAAGTATCAATAGTCTAATTGTGATAGAGGTCTTGTCTTTTAGATCCTGTCTTCAGGCATAGGTGACATTGAAAGTACATAACAGTGAGTACATTAGGTGCACCATTAAGCAGCAAATCTGGATATGGCATATGATCCTAGAGCCCTCTGATGTCAAATATCAGTTCTTTCACAGGGTAGTAAACAGGAAGTCTGGAGAATATCTACCAAATGGTTACAGTGGTCAGAGTCGCATAAGGGTGAACCAGCATTTACTTAAACACCTGTCCAGGGTACTACAGTATTTAACAATTACACAGGATACAGCTGTATACCTTCTAAATATTAGCTGAACCTCCATAAAGGAAAACAATTGCACTATACAGATGCCTTGAACCAGAGAAGTCCAGTTTCTTGCCTTCATAGCCTCTGAGGGACCAACATTCTACAAGTTTTCTTCAAAGATCTCTATAGGACCCCAGAGTATATAACCGGAGAAACAAACAGCAGCTGCAGTAAGTGCATGCAAACACTTTCCAATTAACAGAGCTGAGTGTGCCATTAAAAGAACCTTATAAGGGAGCAATGTCCCCAAGTAAGCCTGGGAGCATAAATGAAGCCAGTTACGCTAGTAAATACCTATGTGATGGCCTTGTTTAAAAAAATCACTTTTGAATTAATTTAGCTCTGTAGACTCAGATAAATGATGGCTAGTCCATTCTTTTCAGTTGACATTTATATGCACTTCTGTCTACAAATGCTGGCTGTTAAGCAAATAGGCTTAATTTTCTAGAACTGGGTTGTTTGTTGGCATACATAGTCAAGTTATTTTCCTCTCTGGCTGTGTAAACTTATGGCAGTTCCTTGAATTCTCTGAGCCACTGTTTTTCTCATGTAGAAAGAAGGAAGGGGAGTCTTGATTGCCCTGCTGGGCTGTTGTTAAGAGTAATTACCATGTGTGCCAATTAAATGATAGTTTATGTAGCAGTCTTCATGTCTGGGCTGGTTGGACAGACACTTGTTGATATTGTATTTTAAAATGACATGGTAAAGATCATTTCCCAGTTAGTTGGTTGCCGCTTTGTCTTTTTGACAGTGTCTTTTGCCTTGCAAAAACTTTGTAATTTAATGAGTTCCCATTTGTCTATTCTTGATCTTAGAGCATAAGCTATTGGAGTTCTGTTCAGGAAATTCTCCCCTGTGCCCATATGTTCAAGGTTCTTCCCTAGTTTCCTTTCTATTAGTTTCAGTGTGTCTGGTTTTATGTGGTGGTCCTTGATCCCCTTGGAATTGAGCTTAGTGCAAGGAGATAAGAATGGGTCAATTTGCATTCTTCTGCATGCTGACCTCCAGTTGAGCCAGCACCATTTGTTGAAAAGGCTATCTTTTTTCCACTGGATGGTTTTAGCTCCTTTGTCAAAGATCAAGTGACCATAGGAGTGTGGATTCATTTCTGGGTCTTCAATTCTGTTCCATTGATCTACATGCCTGTCACTGTACCAATACCATGCAATTTTTAACAGTATTGCTCTGTAGTACAGCTTGAGGTCCGGGATACTTATTCCCCCAGAGGTTCTTTTACTCTTGAGAATAGTTTTAGCTATCCTGGGTTTTCTGTTATTCCAGATGAATTTTTGAATTGCTCTTTCTAACTCTATGAAGAATTGAGATCTATTGATATGAGAATTGTGTCTAGGGTATTCCGAGATTCTGGGTTAATATCCTCTTATCAGTGACTGCGTACCATGTGTGTTCTTTTGTGATTGGGTTACCTCACTAAGGATGATATTTTCGAGTTCTGACTATTTGCCTAGGAATTTCGTGAATTCATTGTTTTTAATTGCAGAGTAGTATTCCATTGTGTAAATATACCACATCTTCTGAATCCATTCCTCCGTTGAGGGACATCTGGGTTCTTTCCAGCTTCTGGCTAATATAAATAAGGCTGCTATGAACATAGTGGAGCATGTGTCCTTATTGCATGCAGGTAAAGCCTCTGGGTATATGCCTAGGAGTGGTATAACCGGATCCTCCGGGAGTGTCCTGGAAAGACTGAATGTAGGGGAATGCCAAGACAGAGAAGCGAGAGGGGGTTGAATGGGGAAAAAAGGGAGGGAAGGGGGCTTATGGGACTTTCGGGGAGGGAGGAAACGGGAAAGGGGAAATGATTTTGAATGTAAATAAACAAAACTTAGAAAATAATAATTAAAAAAATAAATAATAAAAAAAAAATAAAATGACATGGATATTGAATTCCAAAAAGGGTATCCCGTTATTCAATAGAGTATGAGTTTAGGGCTCATGAAGTCAATGCTTAAGAGCCCTGGCCTTTAGAGTATATATAGAAGAATTTGAGCCTTGTTCCTGCAGTTTACAATGTCAGGGTAGTGTTTGGCATGTAACCGCACTTCTCTGAGCCTCATGTTCTTTACCTTTAACATGAAAACAGTACTACCTTGCCTCAATGGAGGGTTATAAGAATGGTGCAGAGTACTTCACAGCCTGAATTAATAGAAAGACTCAAGTAATGATTTTCATGATCTGAGAAGTATGTTATGTTACAGGCTCAACCTGAAATTTTATTGCCCACAAGAAAAAGAGCCTTCTAGTTACAGTGTTCATAGCACCAGCACTGGCCCATTCAGAAGAATAGACCAGGACACACCTGGCCTTTCTTCTTGTAACTTGTGCTGTTAGATTTCTGTTACTGTGACAAGAAGACATAAGATAAACAATTGAAAAAGAAAAATGACTTATCCTGGCTCATGCTTTACTCTATAGCTCCTTGGTGCTATTAATTTTGGCCTGGGAGCCTGACCAAAATGGCAAGGACCTATGTTGAAGCAAAACTCTTCTCCAGATTCCAGGAATCTTTAAAAGAGAAAGAGCAACAGGAACATCTTAACACACTCTCAAGGGCATGCTTTTGGTAGCCTAATTCCTTCTACTAGGCCCTGCCTCATTGAAAGTTTCTCTTACTTCCTGTAGTGCTACCAGCTCCTATTAACACATGAGCTTCTAGGGAACAACTAAAACTTAGGCTGTAACATTTTCCGTGTCAGTTTCTTAATTTACAACATAAGGAAGTGACATTGCTTGGGTTTGACTGTTATCAGCTGTGTTTTGAACATTACAGGCACCTCCTGCATTTCACATTACCATGTTTGTCATGTTATTGAGCATGCACATTCTATAATCACATGTTAACCATCCCTATCAACTGTTGGAGGTAACTAAAATATCCACATTTCACAGAATAGATATTGAAGGAAAGATGTCATGTAACTTCCCAAGGTCACATGATCCGTGATGGGCAGATCTGGAATTTGATACCAATGTCTTTTGGCTTTAGTGTTAGTATCCATTATTACCAAGGTCTGGGCCAATATTACAATCATTTCCACAGCCACCATCACCATTGTCACCAACACTTCAACTGCCATCATGCATAGCTCCAACCAACAGCATTTCTATAATTACAAGTACCAGTACAATCACCAGCATCTATTACAACTACTACATACTAAGCATTACAACTTACTATCTGGAATTACAATTATGCCTTCATCTCTGACCATAACCTTAAACACAGCTACCACCTCAAAAAACTGCTGGCACAAACATGTTACATGTATCCCAATGAGTTAGCAAGTATTTTTCCATGCATGATTTCATTTTGTTGTTATAACAACCCTCTGGGTGAGTTAAATGACTTGTTCACACTCATTCAATGAGACAGAGATAATGTTTTCATTTGACTTAAGTAACTGGCTTTCAAAACCTTATTCTAAGGCATTTCATCACATTTTACAAATTATAACAGAACTTATACATTATTGGGCACATAGGTGACTTTTCCTTACAGACCTTTCTCTCTTCTACAAACCTGTAAGCTGTAGAGGTTTCATTTTCTGACAACATTTGGGCATTTGATATTAATCTCTTTGCCTTGTGTGAATTGAAGCATGAGTCCAGTGGCTTCAGATAACAAATGGACCCACATATATCTCTACTTTGTCTTCATTTAGAACAAATCTGCCTTGTTTATGTTTTTGAAAAGGAAGCATGATCAGCTAAGCTGTGTGGCAGTGTCCTATCTACCTTTTAAAGGGCTGGACAAAGTTGTAGATGTTACAACAAAATGACAGGACCTTGTAGAATTAAGGAGCTTCTAAAATAAGAAGTCTTGATGTCTCACTATTGTTTGGATTTTCTGTGGTAATTTCCAGTCTGGTTTACTTCATAGACATAAGCTTAAACAAGAGAATCTAGAGCTCATTCAGTTCGAAAACATTAACTGAATTTCCTTTCCATGTGTCTCCCAACACAATGCCAGAATCATGAATCTACTGTGAAAATCCAGCATCTTTTTATGCTTAGCATTCTTTCATAGTTGCAAATTGCCCCCAGCTGAAAGGCAGGATTCCTTACATAATTCTCTAAACGCTCATGCTTGGCTCTGGCACTGGACACTTTCCTTCGTTTCCTTTGTTTCTCCCATAATTCCTTGCTACCAATCTTCACTCCAGTCTTCTAGGCTGTCTTAGTAAAGTTTTTTATTGCTGGAATGAAACACCATGACCAAAAATCAAGTTGGGGAGCAAAGTGTTTATTTGACCAATGCTTCCATATAACATCATCAAATGAAGTCAGAATAGGAACTCAAATATGGTAGAAAGTGGGAAGCAGGAACTGATGCAGAGGTCATTGAGGGGCGTTGCTTACTGGCTTGCTTCTCATGACTTGCTCAGTCTGCTTTCTCATAGGACAAAGCACCAACATCCTAGAATGGCACCACTCACAATGTGTTAGGCTCTGCCCCATTAATTCTTTATTATGAAAATGCCTTGCAAGTTTACCTACAACCTGATCTTATGGAGGCATTTTCTCTAATGAAGTTTCTCCACTCAGATAATGTTAGCTTATGTCAAGAAGAGAAAACTATCCAGCATACAGGCCAACTTACATGTACTGAAATGTGTTAGGTATTGTTTTACATTTGGGCAGGAAGCTAGCCTATACAGTTAAGGTCTATCCCTTCCTAAACTCTCATTGTCTAGCCTCAACTGTTGTCACTTCACCAAGGACATAAAGGGTACAGTTTTCTGCCACCCACACCACCACTATAGCTGGTCTATCACTAAATATTCATTGATTAGAAAGATAAGAAATAAGAATTTAGGTTAAGGAGATGGCTCAATTGAGTATTTCCTATGTAATAATGAGGAACTGGGTTCAGGTACTTGTAATTCTAGCCCTGGAGAGGCAGTGAAATGGGAGTCACTGAAGCTTGCAAGTGAATCAGCATAGCACAATTGACAAGATCCTGGCTAAAGACAAAACTAAACTCAATAAAACAAAGTGGACACCACATTAAGGAATTCCACTCATGTAGACATCCTAGTATGCACATTTACATGCATCTCTTCCTCTACACATTCACATGTATACACATACACACACACACATACACACACACACACACACATACACACACACAGAAACACACACACACATAATCTGAGTATTCCAGGCTTATGTATTAATTTATACCTTCCTTTGAAGATATATAGAAAGGAATTAATTGAAATTATGACAAGATAAAATTACAAATAGAATTAAAAATGAGCAATGATAATTCTCTGAATCCTAGTTGATCCTGGATTTTCTCCTACTTTACATATGTTTATTAGGATTTCCTCAGTACCAAAATCAGTGTGCTAAATTCACCTGAAAAGAAGATATAGCATCTCTTCAACTCTACTAAACTCATAAGTACATGTGCTCCAAATATCAAAACCAAGATCAGAAAAATGTATCTGATCATAGTGCATGTTAAGTACAGAGCCATTTTCATTTGAATAATTTAGTTTTTGCAGCAACCTAAAAGATAGGCATCTATCCCATTTTTTATGGATAAGATTTAAGTGCAAGGAGGTTTAAACATATAACTATTTTATCATCCAATCAAAGAAGATAGAGATAGAAATATTAACTCCTTAATTCCCAGGATCTTTATACTTCATTAAATGGCACTCTGCTGTGCTATTAATACACTGTTATGGCAGGTTGTCTACTTGTGAGCATTTGTGAGCATCAAACACAACTTCAAGCTTATAAATGATTGTCTTTTATGTAGACAAGAAATCCACTAAAGTCTTATGTTCTCAGGAAAGGGCCAGTAAAGTCACAAGAGATTATATCGTATATGCTTACAAATAAGAAGAGATTCTTGATTTCCTAACACTGGATTGTGTACCTGGTCATATTAGAGATGTATTACAAAAACATCAGGTGCCATTAACCCAAACAGGCACCTCCTTTTGAACGTTTCTCCCCAAGGTAGGGGGATGACCCTGTTCTCAGTCTGGAACTGCCAGTTTTACAGGCCCCATGGGTACTTGACTGTCTCCCTGTCTCAAAGCAGTGCTTACACTAAGCTTGATTTGGGGACTTCATCCATTGCTCCCCTGTTAGCTAATATCTGAAAGGATCCTATAGAGCATGGTCTGCTCCTAGCTCTGTTTAAAGGACACTATTTTGGACAAAACCAGAGTACAGTATCTGGGCCACAGCAATATTGTTAACTTCAAGCTGATAACAAATCATTACTTTAAGTATGCACGGGGATGGTTCCAGAGGAGAATTGATCTTCTCTCTGACAGATTTCTTGCTATTAGGAAAAAACCAAAAATTAAATATTCCTAAGAATGAATTCCTTTTGTCTTCCTTGCGTGACCAGGTATTATTTCTTTATTTTTTTCTTTTTTTTTTTAGGTTCTTTTATTTTATTGGATACTTTATTTACATCTCAAATGTTATCTCCTTTCTTTGGTTTCCCCCCTCCTGGAAACCCCCTATCCCATCCCCCTCCCTCTGCTTCTTTTCTTTTTCTTCATTAGATACATTCTTTATTTACATTTCAAATGTTGTCCCCTTTCCTGAAGTATTTAATTTCATTACTTTGTGTCAAGCACCATATAAAAATTTGAAGGAACAAAGACCATCCTTCTTACAGGGTCTTTACTCTATTATAAAAGACAGTATGACCATACAGGCATCTGGACTTGGGAGATGATGGAGAAGAATAATTGGGCTGGGGGAGAGAAAGCAACAACCAAAACAATATAAGCATAAAATATCATATGAATCCCGTTATATTATATGCAAATTCGAAATTCAACTAACAGCATAAAAGACATGTTGAAACAGTAAACTAACTCAGAAAGACGTGTCACAGCACAGTAGATACTTTTTGGGGGGTGTTATGGTGGATCAGCCATGAGTACAAATCCTAGTTCTGGTGCTCACTAAGACTACATCCTTAAATCAGCAACTTCATAGGGTTTCAATATTCTAATGTAGAATGATGAATATGGTGTTGAAAAGTACCAGTATTTAGTTAAGGATAACACAATAGCAAGCTCCTAGTGGTAGCCAAACAGAAAGGTGTAAGATAAGTATTTACTATATACTCTATAATTACTTTAATAATAAGAATCAATGATTTTTAATTTAAAAATTTTAAGAGATTTTCTCTCTCTTAGGGGTTTCTACAAGACTACTAACTTTTGGAGAGGACTTTTTGTTGTGAAATTTTTCTTTGTCAACCTTCATGGTTCATATTTACCAAAGGGATCCTTCCAAATTAGAATCATAAAATATTTCTGGCTATATGTTGGACAGACCCATTTTTAGACAGAAATCAAGCATACATGAAATTTTTCTTTAATTTTATTCTAATTGATAAAATTGGCAATCTTTTGTGAAAATCTAAGATATATATATATATATATATATATATATATATATATATATCTTGTAGAATCAAGAGGGCTAACAAATAATAATATACATCCTGTTTATTTGTTTGCTTACATAATTTTGAGAGAGTATATAACCATGTTGACATCTGATCTTGAATTCCTGGTTCAACCAGTTTTCCTTCCGTAATCTCCAATGGCTACATATATCACATTCACCTGCCAGAATTCTATTTTTCTTTACTGTGCATGTGTGTAAAGGGTCATGTGTGTACCTCAGTACATATGCAGAAGTTGGAGGACAACTTCATGGAATTGGTTCTCTATTTCCATCTTTACATGAGCTTTAGGGATTGAAAAAGGCCAATAGGCTTGCCTGGCAAGCATCCACTGAACCATCTCCAGAAACTTCTATTATTGTATATTGAGAAAAAAATAAGTGAAATATTCCCCTTATCTCACCTAACAGATCCTAGGTGTTGGCATGGAAAGAAGAACTAACAAAAGAACAGTCAATATTCACAGTGATTCTACCAGAAAAAAAATGATAACCAATGTGCGAGACTTTGTTAGTGCACATAGTTTACCTCTAAATTGAGCTCTAATGGTACTGTTAGAACTTTTAAGGCACTTTGGTGGGAATTATTCTAAGTCAGAATTATCGACTCTGGCTTTGTTTTGAAGCCTTTTATTCTTGAATAACTTAGCACACATTTACATACACACACAGATACACACAGAGACAGAGATGGAGAGACAGAGACAGAGAGAGAGATAGAGATAGATACAGAGATAGGGACTAGGTTATCATAAAGAGCTCTCTTACAGAATCAAGAGGGCTGACAAGTTCTACACACCAAACATAGTGATTTGCGTCAAAGGCCAGTATATGTTGTTATTGGAGTGTGAAGAATGAGACCTTCCTTAAGTTGAATAAAGTCAGGTGGGAGTATTTCCTCTCAATTGTAAGAAAGCAATCCTTTTATTCTGTTCAGACCCTCAAGTGACTGGTTGAGAACTGTCCACATTAGAGATGCAATTACCTTTATTTAGTCTGTAAATTTATATATTAATCTTATTTAAAATCAAGTCACAGTAACACCAAGAATTATGTTTGTCCAAATAGTCTGGGCACTCATGTCCCATTGACTTATTCAAGTTGACGTATAAAATTAATCATCACATCATAGCACAGTTTCAAAAACCAGTCAATTTATATTGAACTAACAGCATTGACAATTTCTGAATTTATTTGGGTGCTGATATATTTTCATTGGGATAAGCCTTAGGTAGACCAGATATCTGGGTCAAGTGTTCACCTTGTGACTATTGGATCTGCACTACCAAAACAAAACCAGAAATTCAGCTCAAAACACCAACTAAGAAGTAGAATACTGATTCAGTCAAGGTAATACTTGGATTCAAATTCTAGTTTGGATGCTAAAATGTTTCAGGTCCTTATGAAATGATATCAATGTTCTTATTCTTCATTAAGAAAAGCAAAACAATAAATCTAAATAGGTAACCCAGAAGAGTGTTTCATTCTAAAAAATCCCAGACATTTAAGGAAAAGACATGTCATGACACACAGAATGCACACACACACACACACACACACACACACACACACACACACAGTCACACACTTGCACATTCACACACTGGTGCTCATGCTCATGAGCATGACCCCCACCCCATCCCCCTAACCCAATGTGTCCTGTCATTCCAACAAGGTCTTGTCCCTTCTAGTAGAGTAAGGTTGCTACAAGCATTTTGATAATCCATCCTTGGTGCTGACAGGCCCGCTCTAAATTTTGATCTTCCAGCTACATTTAATGGCTGGCTGCCTTAGCTTACTTCATACTTCCCCTGAAGTCATCTCCAACTGATTTTTTTTTTGCCATGGACCTCCTACTGATGTGCTTCTTTCCATTGAATCCTAATACCCAAGCCTCTTTGGATTTGGTGGCTTTTTATTCTATGTGTTTGCTTTCATGACTTGTCCTTTCTTAAAAGCTTTTCTACTAGACCTACTTTCCCCCTTCTGGTCTAAATGACTGGCTATGCTTTGCCTCCCCTTCAATTTTCTTATCCCATCATGTCTTTCTGGGGGAATAGGTGACTACAATAAAAGCCTTGTATTTCGTGGACAGGCATTGATTTCTTGTGCAGGGGCAGATGAGCACCTGTACACACAGTCCAGCAAGAACAGGTTGTGTGGGTTTCCCTGAGCAAGTGTCCTTTCTTCACTTAAAAAGCCAGCTGGAGTTGAGGGGTATGACATTTAGAAAACATTTTAGATGTCATTCAGAGAGAGGAAGATTGAAAAAAATTAGTGGCTAAGTTCAGCTCAAAACAAAGTAAGGGCTTTAAGGAACATCCAGGTTAGTTTAGTTCAGGGACAGCAATGGCAGATGAGAATGTAGTCAATGCAGTTGACCTATAATTGCTAAATAGCAGTAATAGTCCCAAACTGTCATTTTTGGAACTTTGCTCTTAACTTTACCCTTTTAGATTCTGTAGGATGGTTAAATCCTACAGGAATAAGGAATGTGTACTGTTTCCATAGTAGAGTTGGAACTGACAATGTACCTGAGTGCCTTAAGCATCCTAAATGTGTACCTGTTATGTGCCAGGTCCTGCTATAAGCATTCCTTATATGTGGTTGTAATAATGAACCACATATGATTATAAATGTCAAGGAGCTCACAGATTAGAGAGAAAGGACTATTAGAAATATACCTAATTTATACATAAGTGTTGGCTCTGAGGGGGAAGAGGAAAGACAGAAGAACCAGAATTCATGGTGACTTTATGATTATATAGATACAGAGACCAAGGCACTCATGCTTGGGGAAAAATGGACAGATGCTCATTCCTACTGCTACTACTTTCTTTTCTAGAGTAACCTAGAGGATTGAACCTCAATCAAGAAGCTAATAAAAATTATCTATAGCTCAATTCATCTAAAGAAGACAGACACAAAAATTCCAAGCTCATATCTGGTTTGATGGCTACACAACTTTAGAAATATACCAAAGCCATTGATATACACATTTGCAGTGAGTGAGAGTTATTGTATGTATACTATATTTGGAAATCTTCCTAAAATGGCAGATAGAGCTTCTGAATAGATTTGAGACTATGCAGTATTGAAGACTAAGATCCTGGATAATTTCTTCAAGATAAAATTTATTTTATTGTCTTGATGGAAAATACTAAATTGGTGTAGGTTTGGGTTGGTGTTTTTTTTTTATGTTCACATATGCCACATTGTCTATATCTTCTATTTTATAGCAGTTTATTATATTTATTTTTATCTGATGCTACCACATTGCACAATATTGTACTTATTTTTGTATTTTTAGAATGCACTTTAGGAGGTTGTGTGCATATCACACCCTTCCTTCCAAGGTTCATGGATCTTTGTGGAAGACAGACAAGAAAGATGGTAAGATCCAGTAGTTTTAAAGATCAAGGAAACAGTGTTTTCTAGACACAATATGATTCACATATGAATTCACAGCAATTATAAAAAGGTGAAGAAACTTCAGTTAGACATAATCCCAGCATAGACAATAAAAGTAGGAATGAAATCTCAGCTTTAGCTGGGAACCTATTGGCATTTGATAGATAGTGAGAGAAGAAAAGTCAGCTTTCACGAATTATGTGACTCCCCAGGTAGGTTGACCACATGTCAGGACAGGCCCCATTCCAAGATCTTGCTATACATCATAAACTGGGCTTGAAGAGGGTAGGGGGAGGAAGAAATTTCAAAGTGAATGTGAACGGATGGGAGTGTGGAGAGGGTGGTTTTGGGAGGAGTATGTTCAAAATGAATTGTATGGAATTCACCAAGAATTAATACAAATATTATGTTAAAATATATTTTAGCAATTCTTAGCCTTTTGATGGGTAATATAGAGACAAGGAAAACAAAGTTTAGGTTTCTAAGAGGCCAGACCTCTCTATTTATTATGAAGAGTGTTGAAAACAGGATTACAAAACTAATAGTATTATAGTGCTTTTTTGTATGTTCCGGATTGCCCTATAGAATATATATATATATATATATATTCTATTTATATGTTTATAAATTCTATTATATGATATATATATATTATATTCTAAAAGTATATTCTAAAATAGAGAATGAGGACAGATACAGAAATAGGGTCGTAGATTTGTAAGAAACTAGATTACATTAGGTGAAAGTCTTGCATCAGTAAGTTTGTCATATATTAACCACCCTATTTGAGAAGTATTATTACTTCTGCCTTACAAAGGAGAAGACCAAACCAGAAAATTATTAAGCAGACATTTGGTGGCAGAGCTAAAATTCACATCCAGGTGTCTTGGTTCCCACGGTTCATATTTAACTACCATCAGCCGAGATAGAAATGCTCCCTGGAAAGGTGGTATCTCATTTCTTCTTTGGAGAGAGGAAGAGATGCCATTTGCCAAAAAATGTGGGAGATGAGATCAAATGCAATTCAGGTGAGAAGACACAGATGCATAAAATGTAGTGTAGTTAGGAAACCCCCCCAAATTTGATGGGGACCATGAACTAAGTGTTGATAAAGGGGGCAGTGAGAGAGATGGAGCCCTAGATGTGTAAGAGACTGGATTACATGAGATGAAAGTCCTATGTCTATAAATATGCTATTGCCACAAAAGCATGATAAGAATTAGTTCATATCACAAATGCAAAAGTTGCTGCTTTTATAGGAAAATATAGAGATGGAGTGATGCTATATTTAGAGTAATGGATATTTTCAGCGACCCAAGACTTGGATCCAGGTTTTGTGATATACAGAAATAATAAGGACATATGCGCTGGGGATAAAGCACTTCAATATTTTCCCTCTTTTTTTATTTCTTATTGTTTTAGTTTGTATATTTGCCAAAACATGAGCATTTTCAATATTATACCATGAGTTTGTGTTATGGCATAAGACTGGCAGATTATAGATTTACTAAAACTGTGAGTCCAAATAAATTTTCTTTCTTATAAATGGATGCATCTCAATATTTGTTATAGAAATTTTATAACTACAGTGGGATATCAGAGTTGCCTCATTCAGTTATTCAACAGTGTCATCAAGGAACAGACACACTCAGTGATACATAACTTCCCAGGATGAAATCTTTCTTATCAAGAATACAAATTGTTTTCAGAAGTCTGTATCACATGTGGAAAAGTACAGAATAAGAAAGAAGCTATTGCTATCGGGTTTGCTTCTTAAGATCAAGGAGAAGTTTTCCAGAGGCCCCCCCACATTGCCTTTGCATCTCAATAACTAGAAATGAGAATAACTAATCATCATGGAGGGGAATCAATCAAATAGGATCAGGCTAATAATGAGTTAACTTTGAGCAGAGATTAGACATGCTATTCTTTGAGCCAGTTTTCCAAGTGGTAGGTGTTTGCTGCAAGTCTATGTTCTATGAAGAATAAGGTGGGAGTGGGTCAAGAGAATACCTGGTATTTCTGAGACAGATGCTCAACCTTCTTCATGTACTAATAGTGGCAGATGGAGAGGAGCAGGGTGGCAAAGACATATTAGACAGATAATTAGAAACTATGTTGTATTCATCTTTCTATTGCCTTTACCACAATAGGCAGTTACCTCTACTCCTCTCTCTCTATTCTCCTTCCCTCCCTTCTTATATGTTCTACTATATTCTTCCCCCATCCTTTCCTGTTCTATCAATTCTTCCTTTGGACCTGGCACTCTCCTCTCCGCTTTCCAACCCTCTCTCTCCTTCCAGGCCTCCCTTCTTCATCATTCTGTAAAATACCGATTTGCCAAGGCTTCTCTGGATTAATATTTGGTCAATATCATTCTAAGTGCAGGAACCTCAGCTCTGAACAGCATAGATACCTGGGTTATTTGTGCCCAAGAATCTACATGTGTGCAAGTAAGTATCAATTTTACACCCACCCCACCTTATATCCTATGGAAATTCTTTGTAGGGATGCTGTTAGTAGTCTTTCGCTGATACCAATAGTTTTGCCATCTCTGACACTGCTTGTGTATTCAAGAACTCTGTGTGAAAAAATGAGAACCAGTCCTATGGGAAAACTGTAGACAGTAAAGGCATCTTAGAATTAGACTGTTTATCTTATTTCTTCCTCCTCCAACTTAACCCCTCTTCTCCTTTCCAGTCTTTTAGAATTTTTTCTGAAGAAGATTATTGGTTTTCTGTAGCCAGAGAGCAAAATTAATAAATTCCTCAGCTGCACAACTTTCTTGAAATAGAATAATGATCTTCAAGTATTAGAGCTAAGATGAAAGATGAAGATACTAAAGTAGAAATAGGGAAGGATATCAGGTTGTGTATGTTTGTGTGTGTGTTTGTGTGTGTGTGTGCATATGTATGTGTGTGTGTGAAGGCAATGATTTAGGTCTGATACCTAGATCTTGAGGTGGGAGGGCTATAGGCAGAGTAAATGCAGTGGTAAATAATCCAGGATCTCTGCACAGCAGAGACCAATGTACCACTCTTATTTAGAAAGAATTTCTTTTTTTTTGTAATTTTTAAGGGTTTCAAATTGAATATTTTATTAACATGGTAGTTGTCTTTTTAACATGGGCACACACACTTGCACACTCAGAATGATCTGCCTGGGGAGGGGAAGACTAACTATGCCTAAGAGGAAAATGAAAAATAAAAAAAAATTCTTATAGGTTTTCATTGTTATAGGTAATTATTTCCACACCATTTACAAAGCTATTGCCAAATCTGTCCAAGGAAGTGAAGGTTGAAAGGGGGGCAAAATCTTGGGACAATTCAACAGTGGCATAGCAGAGTACTCAATATAAGAAAGCTGACATAACGTGAACTTTTGCTGTGAATTTTCTTTGCAAAATATGGGGAGAGGTTTGCCAATAGGCAGAAAGTAAGCGAAGAATTTCTTAAATCCATTCTAAACATCCACACCTTTCATTTGGACTTCAAGTCTCATTTAGCTTGAGAGATTTCCTCTAAAACATGATGCTGGTGTAAATTTCAAAGAGAAAGAAAATGGAACAGAGTTACATAGAGTGTATTGTATAAAGTTGGTGCCAGGAGATAGGGGTAAGCAGGTAATGATGTCAGAAGATGTAAACTATGCATTGGTACTTTGCCTGAGGAACATTTTACTTGGTAAGTATCTTGCAAAACAGTAGATAGATTCTCAGCAGTGCTGGAATCAGCTAGTTCTGTATCTTTTTCCCTGAATCATCACAATCAAAAAGTATAATGCTGGAAAGTCACTCAACTCGCCTCTTCTTCTCCATCTCCCTGGCTCTCTCTGGAGAGTTGGGAATGAAAACCCAGATGATGAACATATTATACAACCACACTAACAGCAAACAAGTCCACTGACCCTGAGTTTTTATTTCTGATTGTACAAAACTACTCTTACATCCTTTTACATTTTTTTTCTCCATAGGATTTTTCTAAGGAATATGAGATAAATGATGGGGAAGGCTCCTCAAAACACCTGAGTTAGGTGTAAAAGCTTATTATTTCTTCCAGGAAGGCAACTCCTTATTTCCCAGAAAAGCTGCATTGTCAATCTCACTGAGTAATTAATGTGTAAATGACTTTGATTTTCCATCTTCACAATGTTCTCTCTCTTTCTGCTCCCATGTATCTCAGTCCTCTGTACTCTCTCCCAGAGGCAGAAAGGAGCAGAAGACATTCACAGAGTATCACCCATGATGAAATCCAGAGAGATATTACTTTGATACAAATTTGGCCATGAAAGAACTGCTTTATTCTCGATATAGATATTTAATTCACTATTTTCCTATACTTCTCTTCAGAATGAAGACTTTTTATTCTCTGTAGAGTCAATTTCCAACTATAAGGGGCCCATCACTCTGAAAACTTTAATGTTATTTTCTACAAAGAAAACCAGTCTTAAGGAAAATGACACTGTAATCATCAGTGCAATTAGTATTATCAATCCTTGGATACAATTAAGTCTTTTTGTTGTTTGTTTGTTTTATTTTATTTTATTTTATTTTTTTAATTTACATTCCAAATCACTTCCCCTTTCCCGTTTCCTCCCTCCCCGAAAGTCCCATAAGCCCCCTTCCCTCCCTCTTTTCTCCATTCAACCCCCTCTTGTTACTCTGTCCTGGCGTTCCCCTACATCCAGTCTTTCCAGGACCAGGGGTCTCTCCTTCCATCTTCTTAGAAATCTATTGATATGCGGATTGTGTCTAGGGTATTCCGAGATTCTGGGTCAATATCCCCTTATCCGTGACTGCATACCATGTGTGTTCTTTTGTGATTGGGTTACCTCACTAAGGATGATATTTTCAAGTTCTGACCATTTGCCTAGGAATTTTGTGAATTCATTGTTTTTAATTGCACAGTAGTATTCCATTGTGTAGATATACCACATCTTCTGAATCCATTCCTCCGTTGAGGGACATCTGGGTTCTTTCCAGCTTCTGGCTATTATAAATAAGGCTGCTATGAACATAGTGGAGCATGTGTCCTTATTGCATGCAGGTAAAGTCTCTGGGTATATGCCCAGGAGTGGTATAGCGGGATCTTCCGGGAGTGTCATGCCCAGTTTTCTGAGGAACCGCCAGACTGCTTTCCAGAGTGGTTGTACCAGCCTGCAATTCCACCAGCAGTGGAGGAGTGTTCCTCTTTCTCCACATCCTCGCCAACAACTGCTGTCTCCTGTGTTTTTGATCTTAGCCATCCTGACTGGTGTGAGATGGAATCTCAGGGTTGTTTTGATTTGCATTTCCCTAATGACTAAGGATGATGAACATCTCTTTAGGTGCTTCTCAGCCATTAGATATTCTTCAGGTGAGAACTCTTTGTGTAGCTCTGTACCCCATTTTTTAATAGGGTTACTTGCCTCTCTGGAGTTTAACTTCTTGAGTTCTTTGTATATCTTGGATATTAGCCCTCTGTCGGATGTAAGGTTGGTAAAGATTTATTTTTGAGACAGGGTTTCTTTGTTTAGCTCTGGCTATATTGGAACTAGCTTTATAGACCAGATTGGCCTCGAACTCGGAGATATGCCCATTTCTGCCCCCCAGAGTGCTGGGGTCAAAGGCATGTACCTGCACTTCCTGGCAGTTTTGCTTTTGCTGTTTTTGATGGTTCTTTGTTGTCATTTCTCAACAGTATTCTTTAATGGAAAGTGTCCAGGATGAAACTTAGAATTGCCTTTATATATAATGTGTTCCATTAACAACCAATCTTCTATTTTTCCTTGTCTTTCAAAATCTTGATTTATTTGAATACCTTTCTTCCCACGTGTTTGATGTTTCTTCAAGATGAGGTTTCGGTTGAGTGGTACATGGTCTTGTCTTATTTGAATGATCTTCACCTGGTCATTTCATCAAGGCATTGTCTGTTTTCCCTACTGTTATGTAACCATTTACCACTTTGTGGGATGCAATTTGAAATTAGACTATTCTAATCCTTATCAAATATTCAATGTATCCATTTATTAATGAAAATGAGTATTGAGTGTTATTGTTGTTTCTTGTTCATTGACTGGGTTATGTTATCATAATTATTTATTCTCATGTTTAACCAGTATCATGTTTGCCAGGGTAAGCTTTGCCAAGATGAATCACATGTCCTCTACCATGTATTGATAATTTGGGTTTCCTTTCCTGCATAAGGTATTTTAGGTTCAGCTTTTACTTTCTTGGGCTCAACTCTAGAACTAATTATTTCTCGAAGGAGCTCTGATTCCTTTTAGTAGAAGCTAAGATGTGGACACTATGCTTGTTCACTGCTAATGGTGATGGAAGAATTTGAGAAAGGATGTTTGCTGTTTGTAGCACTGTAAGTAGGTACAATGTAACTTGCACACATGCATGTGCACTCATGCATGCATGAGGTATGTGTGTGTGCACATATGTGTATGAGAGGAGCTGTGGTGGAATGGGAGGAAAGTACTTGGGTTTCTTTGTGTAATGTATGGTCATTATCAGAACAGCATTTTTCAAAGCACATCTCAGTGAATTGTTAATAAATAGTCTGTGAAGAAAAAAGACTTTGGCTACCAAGCACTGGACTTCCCTGAGGCTTGACAATACTTCTGCACTTTGCTGTTATATTCATGAGTCAGTCCCAGTTCTAAAGTGCTTTGCCACTTTTGAGTGATAAAAACTGATAACCATAAATATGTACTTATATATACTTTATCTTTCTACAAACTATTCATAATCACTGTATGAAAAGGCTACAGAAATACTGATATTCTCTTCTTTCTTTCACACATGGATGCACATGAGCATACATATGTATGTATATATATATATATATATATATATATATATATACACACACACACACACACAGCACTCACACACATTCAATTGCAGACATGCTAAGGTCACTGTTTCTTGTGAGACATGAAGAAAGGATGGTGATGTGAGAGACTGTTCCATATGCAGTGAGGATGAAGCCTTCTTGTGTATAGAGTAAGCGTCGCAGAGGACAAACTGCCTTGAATGCAGTGTTTGAAAGTAGGTAGATTTGAGTTTGGATGTGGAGTAGCCTGTGAAAAGCTGCACAATTCTAAGTACAACTATGCTATCTCATGTATGGTGAGGATGAGCTACAGAAGCTGCAGGGAATGTTCTTAGCCTATTGCCCAGGATATGGCAATTATGTTAGTAATAACAATAGTTTTTTCAGGTTTCTTTTGGTGTGTGTGTGTGTGTGTGTGTGTGTGTGTGTGTGTGTGTGTGTGTTTTGATAAATTTGCAGGCTTCTATTCAGTTGATGGTCTCTTATAGAACAATGTGAATAGCAGGAAAGGTCAGGGTCTCATGTTCAAGCCACTATTTATGTTCTGGGTGGAATAATTCATTGCTGTGCTCTATGTCCTGTTAACATGCTCAGTGACACATATCTGGCCTCTCACTAGGCACAAAAGCAACTTCCCATGTATAGAACCAGCACAGCTTCTAGACTGACTGGCAAAGATATTCCAGGTAAGTACAGTAGCAAAGCTATACCTTATTAAGCACCATTATGATATAGGAAATGATTCTTATTGTTTTTTAATGAGAAACAATGTGAATAGGAAATGGCTAAATAAAAATGACAAAAGTATAGTATTCATTCAATAAATTATCTTCAAAAATGAGGGACTTAGTAAATAACTAGAAGGATGTGAGAGTTAAGAAAAAAATCACTATTATTATTCTAAATGCTTATGGCATTTAAAATGAGATATGGTTGAATATGTTTAAATACTGAAATGAAACAGTCAATATGGAACAAATTAAAGCTGGCCATTGAAAGCTCTAATGTGGCAAGCCTTGCTTGCCACCTTCTTCATCACTATATTTCTTTATTTATCCCATTACAGAGTAACCACTTCTTCCTCCTTGTAGCTCTGGGGTGAGGCATACAAGCCTGTAAGAACTCTGTTTCTGTCTACTACAATGCAGACTTGGCTATCCTGCTTCCTGATTCCCATTATCAGTGTCATAGTGAATGCATATATATATATATATATATATATATATATATATATATCTTATAGCATCAATACAATCCTTCCCTGGAATTTTATGCAGCAGAAAACGATTGAAGCTTTTTTTTTTTTTCTGTATGTTCAAGATGGGTCTCCAGAGCACCTAGTGTTCAAGCCCCATACATTATGGAGGATGTTGAAACAACGTAACCAATAGAGACATAAACTGAGATAACAGACTGAGTGATAAGCACAGACTTCTGTTAATCTGGATATTGCAGTGGGAGAGACCAACTGAATCACATTGATGGGAACTCCAATACCTACCATTCACACTTAAGCTACAAACAATCAGTTTTACAAGGCAAGGAAAGGGGTCTGCTTTCTATTATAAAGACGAAGGGGAGAGAGAAAGAGAGAACATAATCAATAGATTAAGACCTTTCTATACATTGGGATGCAGGAGACCAGGATTCAGGCAAAGCAAGTGTGGGTTGTAAAAGGACCATAATATGGACATTACTGAGAGAAGGGTAGTGGCAATGAGACTTAGTTGTTTATTTGGCAGCAGAAATTATGGGATGTACCCCAGCTGGAGTGGTAGGGATTTGGGAGGGTGAAACTGCCAGCAAATTACTAGTAGACTTACTTTTCTCTTTTTCACTCAAGAAAGTGATCCAGAATATGAGACATCCTCTCTTTCCTGTAGGAGAAAATAGATTCAAATGCAAGTAATTTTACTATTATTACGATGTTCCAAACGTATCTAGATAAACGCACAAGTGTTTGACTACAGTTGATAGCTACTATTATACAATAATAATGATGATAATACTACTAATAATAAATGTTTGCATTAATTGCCTACAAGTACATACTAAAGTTTTTTGCCTCACTTTTAATGATAGTGTACACCTAATAGGACTAGGGAGTTGTATAAAACAGTTTATTTTAGATTATAATGTAAGCATAAGCATACTTAGTGTAAACCCATATAGACTCGACTAATCAGTTCTTGAGGTTTCATTCTTATTGTGCTTACATGAAGCCTTGAAACTCTTTTCAACATTATTGCCCTTGAGTGTCTAAGACTAGCCTGAACGATGCAACTTATTTGTTGTTGATTAGCTTTAAAGCCCTAGGGGATTGTCTCTTGTTGATTTCTTAGCAAAGAAACTGCCTCCAGGATCTGGCAAAACTGAGGACCCTCGAGCAGCCTTGAGCATTTGGTACTCTATTGCAGCATCCTCTCTCTCCTATTAAGAAGAAGGGAGATGTGATGAGAGGCACAGGCTGTGAGGCCTCAGGCTTTTATCTCTGGCACTGACATGGGCAGCATGACATGCAGGGTAATGAATTGCCCTCCTTGCAGAAATGAATAAGTTGTGGTCGGTGATGCAATGATCAATTTGCTCCATCACGTTAAGCTGCCCATTCATCATCCACACCTGCTGTCAGGAGCCCAGGGCTGCTAATATTGGCCTCAAGCCTCTGCCTCAGCCTGCTGAACAACAAACAGCCTTTGGAGTTGCCTCTCTAAGGCTCAAGGCTGCCTTGATTGCATTCTCTGATGAAAAGCCCAATTTCTGCTCAGCACTGCTGACTGTGGAAACAAGGCATATTTGTGAACAGCCAAGCTGTGGATGTACAGCTTAATAAAACACCAAGGGACCCCTGATGGAGACCCAGGTAACCTGTTCCACTTCCGTATGATATGGACTTGGGCCAATATGGTGTCATCCTTGTGCCTCAGCTTCTCCATTCTAAAAAGACACCACATGGAAGACTATCTCATTTTCTTCCAGATCTCTTTTCTATCTCTGAGTTCAGTGATCATCACACTTATCTTTGATAAGGTTGGCACTGTGATTTGTTTAAATCTCAATCTATCAAAAGCAAATAGTAGCATCTTTCACGTAACAGAAATTGTGTGGTAGCCATGAATCAGCTCATTGACTTTCACAACTGAAGGGAGGGTGAATTAGCATAGTTTACTGATGACCAAACTGAGGGATAAGTGATGTTCCCAAAGCTAAGAGCAAAGTTTGGGATAGCAACAGATTCTTGACTCCCAAGCCTTTGCTTCTTCTATTGGAGATTATTTCGGATAAAGGAGTAAACCATTAATGCTTCCTAATAATCCTGCAGGATTCAGTTGTTGCTAAAATTGCATCTGTTCAGATGGAGACAGGGTGAGCCAGAACAGCTCAAAAAGATATTAAGCGTTTCCTTTCTTATATTTTACTTCTCCAAATTTTGGTGTCCTGTATTGACCATCTCCAACATAACATGCCCTGAACTAGATCATCAGTTCTGCCTGACCTTTCATAAGTTCAGTTAAATAGCAACCTGATTATGTTAGTTATTTTCATTTATGGGTAGAGAAAAAGGAGCCCAGAGAAAAATACTTGCCCAAGATCATTTTGCTTTGTGGATGACTCTCAGAGTTTTTATCACGATTGGGTGCATTCATCATCTGCCCATTAAAACCATAGGTATTAAAATCAGATCAAAGACAGAAACCCTGTGCCCATGTGAGTCTGGATGTCACATTTCTTCCCAGGCACAATTTGGTTTCCCATTTGCAAACTAAAAAGAATAATTATAATAATGGCTAGCTCTTATTTGATTAAGTCCTTAATATACGGATATAGGCACTGGGGTTATGCTTTAGATGTGTAAGGCTAGAAATGAATATAAGCAATCCCAAGCATAATGCTAGAAACTAGCAGTTGCAATTACCTGATTCTAAAACACAGTCTCTCAGCTACTTTGCTATTTAGAAGTACTATTTCTTAATATTTACTATCATGACAAATGACCCTAGGATCTTGTAAAAATGTACATTGTAATTTAGCTTGTTTCCATTTGGGAGTTTGTATTCTTTATTTCATGGAGATGGTAATTCCACCAGTCTAGGGATCACATTTTGAGTCACTATGTATAAACTTTTTTCTTCCATAGACCAGATGGTAGATACTTTAGGTTCAGTGGACCATAGGATATTTTGTAGCAGCTAGTCAATTCTACCATTGTAGCAATAAATTAGCTACTGGTAATCTGTTAAAAATGAAAGAGGTTATGCTGTAATAAAATTTTATGTGCAACAGATGATGGGCTGAAATGGTTCAGCTATAATTTGCCAACAGTTGCAACTGTGTTTCCAGATCAATTGGCTTCCATTGGTCCTACTTATTTTGATTACTGCTACCACCCTTACTATAGTTTAGTTGTTTTCTATCTTCAAAAGACAAAGACTTGAGGTTTTTGTTCTCATGCAATGGCACCACTAGAGGAAGAAGAAACTTTAGCAAGTTACGTTATTGGGAGTATGCCCTCAAAGGGCATATAAGCTAGGGGGTTCCTTTCTCACTGTCACAAGCTCAAGGAGTCACTTTTGTTTTGGCTACCATCCTAATATATTGTCACGCAATCTTTACATCTTTTATTTGTATTTTTTGTGTCATACGAACATACACACACAAACACACACACACACACACACACACACACACACACACACACTTATGTATCTTTTCAGGGCATTTATACCTGTGAAGGTGGGTGTATATAAACATGCAATGTGAAGCCACAAATTTTTGCTGGTTCCTCTCCTATTTTTAAAACTAATTAATTAGTTGCATGTGTTTCTGTAATTTGTAAAGCACCCTGACTTCACTAAGCTGGCAGGCCTGCCAATGAGCTCTAGGTATCCACCCATCTTTTCTTCTCCAGTACATGGATTATAAATGCATACTGCCATCAAGTTCAGCTTTTTCCATCGATGCAGGAGATCTGAGCTCACATCTTCATGCTTGAATGACAAGCACTTGTTATATCTTTCTGAATTCTTGCATTTTTTCTTATTAGCAGAAATTTGATACAACCCTAATAATAATAATTTCATGAAACAGTTCTCAACGACAGCATATGCATTACATAATAAGGTAGAAGATAGCAAATTTAAAACTTCATAGCAGGTTCTGCTAGTGCACGACAAATACAGAGGGGGACACTCTCAGCCAGTCATTGAACTGAATACAGGGTCCCCAATGGGGGAGCTGGAGGAAGGACCCAAGAAGCTGAATGGGGTTTTCAATGCCACAGGAGGAACAACAATATGAGTCACCCAGTACTCCCAGAACTCCCAGGACAAAACCATCAACCAAAGAGTACACATGGAGTTACCTGTGGCTCCAGACACATAGGCAGCAGAGGAAGGTCTTGTTGGACACCAAAGGGAGGAGAGGCCCTTGGTCCTGGAAAGACTTGATGTTGTAATGTAGAGGAATACCAGGACAGGGAAGCAGGGGAGGGTTGATTGGGAAAGGGGAGACGGCTTATGGTATTTTAGGGGGAGGGAGGAACCAGGAAAGGGGGTAGCATTTGAAATGAAAATAAAGACTATATCTAATAAAAAAAAGAAATTTAGAAGTAAAAATTAAAAAAAAAAAACTTCATAGCAGACTTATCAATCAGGGAAACTATGAGTGAGCTTAGCAATGCATGACTTACTAAGTTTTCTATGGGATTATAGTTATGTATCCTCTGTTATGAGTATAGGGGTAATATTGCCATGTGAAGTGTGGGCAAGACCTTTGTACTTTTAGCAGCATCAGAGAAGGCAATCCATGACAGGATACATGACTTAAGTTCTGGTGTTGAAATATTGGGTCTTTAATTGTTTTTTGGGCCAAGGACAAACAAGTTCTTTGAATGAGTTCTTTCATTTGAAATAACATCATAAAAGTGTTTAAGTGTTGGAAACCTTGAGAATGACTGAAGTCAGGTGATACTTACAAAGCATCTGTTAGATGGTGGAGACTGGCAGATAGATGCCCAGGAGACTAGAAGCTTGTGAGTCTGAGGTTCAAAGTAATGGATAAGTACAAATGTGAGAAAAATAATGCAAACAAGTTTTAGTGTTTCCTACTCTACACTGTGGAATCTAGCAAATACAAGCCCAAGCTTGAATCTTCTAAGCATAGTAGAGACTTAGAAAATGTACTGTTAGGTAGGGAGCCTGTTAGGAATGGGAAACCTCACCTTTGAATCTATACACAACTGGCTTCCCACCTTCTACTGGTCCACCATCTAACTGTGTTCTCTCAAGTCAGTTGCTTAGAAGAGAGCATTATTTCCTTTTCTCCTGTGAAAATGAGGGCCCTTGTTACATACCTCATGGTGTTGTGAGAGTTACAAATTTTGACATAAAGTTGTGTTTTGTTTCCCTTTCAACCTCTTCAGTAGTAGATACTATTGTTTTGGATAAAATGGTGAAGCAGCAAAAATAACCACTTCAGCTCTGGTAGGATTTTCAGTTTCTTAGAAAACAGAGCACAGTCTCACAGTCAACTGTGACACATGCTAGGATGGAGAATGACAAGGGCCTCTTTCCAGAGAGGGTGCTGATCAATCCTGTGTTCGAATCAGTTGAAAGGTTTCAGTTCTTCTGTCGCTATTTTTTGTCATTTGTTTGTTTGCTTGTTTTGTTTTGCTTTATGCTTTGAGTAGACTACACATCTTGACCCGTTTCACTATGTTTAAATCTATTTGTATTTTTCTTATTTTATTTATTACCATGCAGGGTTATATTGGTTCATTTTCTGCAAAGTTCTTGGGATATTTTCCTTATGCTATGCTACCCTCTGCTGCAGGTCACTCCCATCCCCATCCTTTGCTCCCATTGCTTTCCTGGACAGTTTCATTACTACTTTACCACCATTGTATGCCTTTGATTTTTATGTATCTACACAGATTCTGCACAGTAAAAGAAAGTTTTGTAAAGCTGCCACCATGGTTAGTACTTTCCCAGCCCATCTGAATCAGTATTCTTAAGGCTTGGCTTTTGTCATATATTTTTTTGACATTTTTCCCTTTAATGCAATACAAAACTTGAAGAATGGTTGTAAAATATAAACTGTTGATGCTTCTAATTAGCATTGCAGTGGAGGTTGTATTCAGTCATATTTGAAAGACAAATAAATAAAAGAAATCCAGATTGGAAGAAAAAACAATTTTCATTTGACAGATGGTTTGAGTTTGTATATAGAGAGTGCTAACACACACACACACACACACACACACACACACACACACACCTCTAGAAGTAATTATTGACTTCATCAGCTTGCAGGATATGTGGGCAATGTACAAGTGTCAGTTGTATTTCTGTATATTAGTTAGTGAACATCCTGAGAACAAAATTAGGGAAGCAATCCCATTTTCAGTCTCATAAGAAGATGACATGTTCAGAAATAAACTTATAAAAATCCAAACAATGTGTGTAGTCTGAAAATAACAAAAACGATGATGAAAAAATTATGGGGGATATAAAGGAATAGAGAGACATCATATGGTCATGGGGCCCAAGCTGCTGTACAGACTGAAGGCACTCTCTGCTGCATGTTGCTAAAAGATATCAGCAATAAATTTCATATGGAAATATGAAGACCCCTGAATAATCAGAATAATATTGGAGAATGAAGTTCAACACCGGGGAATTCACAAAGACAGTTTTCCTTCTGTTTTCTCTCTTGCCCCATCTGTACTTTCTGTATTCACATACACAAATGTTTCACTCTGAAGTATTTAAAAGTCAGCTAAATGACACAGAGTCTACATTATTTCAAATACTTCATTGTGAATTTTGTGTCTTTCCTCTACACCAGATGGTTATCACAGCCCTGGTACGATTCCATAGCCATTTAAGTATTCTACCGATGTCATAGTTTTATTTCATTTTTTACCTGCTGTGTGTGTGTGTGTGTGTGTGTGTGTGTGTGTGTCTGTCTGTCTGTCTGTCTGTCTGTCTCTCTCTCTCTCTCTCTCTCTCTCTCTCTCTCTCTGTGTGTGTGCATGTGTGTGTTTGTGTGTGTGTGTGTAGTTGTGGAGGCCCAAGGTAGAGTTCAGTATCTTCATTCTCCCTCCATCTTACTCACTGAGACAACATCTCTTGTTGAACCTGAAGCTCAAAGCTTGGTTAGTCTAGCTAGCCAGCTTGCTGTGGGAATTCCTTTCTCTGTCTTCTATGCCTTGAGATTGCAGGTAGACTGTAATGCCCACCTGCCATTTTATGTAGTTTTGGCACCCAAATGTGACTTGTGCTTTACCTGCTGCATAATCTCCCCAGCTGTTCATGTCCTTAAAGCAAAGAAAGCCCCAGCTTGTGAACTGCAATCAATTGTCATTTTTGCTTGGTGTCTTTTAAATTTGGACAGTTTTTCTGGCTACACTGCTTTGATGACTTTCATGCTTGTTTGCTTGTTTTTGTATTTTAAAATTATTTTATCTACATTCCAGTTGTTCCTCCCCTCAGTCCCCCATCCCACAGTTCCTCATCCTATTCCTCATCCTCCTTGCCTTCGAGAGGGTGGTCCCCCTTCCCTGGGGCCTCAAGTTTTTATAGGATTAAGCGGATCTTCTCCCACTGAGACCAGACCAGGCAGATCTCTTGTACATATGTGCCAGGGGCCTTTTACCAGCCTGTGTATGCGCCTGGCTGGTGGCTCAGTCTCTGGGAGCTCCCTGGGGACTGGGTTATTTGAGATTGCTGGTCTTCCTATGGGGTTGCTCTTCCTTTCAGCTTCTTCAATTCTTCCCCTAATTCAACCGTAGGGTCACTGACTTCAGTCTAATGGTTGGGTGTAAGTATCTGCTTCTGTCTCAGTCAGCTGCTGGTAGGGGTTCTCAGAGGACAGCCATGCCAGGCTCTCCTCTGTAACCACATCACAGCATAGTAGTGTCATGCCTTGGTGTGCCCCCATGAGATGGATCCTACATTGGGCTGGTTATTGAACTACCTTTCCTTCAGTCTCTCAACTTTCATATTTTAAAAGATATTGGCTAGTTACTTCATAGTCTACACCTGTGCTTCCTTATAATTAGATTCAGGTTATGCACATTAGGCAGAATCACTTCAAAAAGGATGCTTTTGTCTCTGAGCATCCTGTCAAGAGTCACACAGGAACTTGTTATTGACATTGTCAAGGGCAAAGATGGCATTGTCTTAATCTAAGGTATAATTTCATCCTTACTAACTACTTGTTACTCATGACAAGGTATTTTGAGACTATCTGGATGTACCATGATTCCAAATTTTCTCACAACTCCAATATACCCTTGAGATTTTAAAGAAATTTCCAATTTTTAGAAATTCCAGGATTGAAAACCACATGATTAAACTAATTTAGTAAATGCGGTCCTTCTGGAGACAGAGAGACATTTAAACTGAAGGCTGAGGGACAAGTGGAAATAGCTTTTTTTTTTGGTCAGAATTTGGTGAGATTGGACTTATATGTATGCAGTGACTAAGATGATCTGCAGCCATCCAAGATACTTAGGAATTAGCTGAGTTCTGGTGGCCAAAACAGAATACAATGCAGGATTACAGGCAGTAGGTACCCCTAGGAACATTTAAGGAGTTTGGACTTCCACAAAGTCCAAGAGAACTCCTGATTTCTATTTGATTCAATTACAGAAATGATGATCGGTTTTTAAGACTGGAAAGAAAATATTCCTTAAATACAAGGGGCATCAGATTAAAAGTGTGAAAAAGAGGTGAAGAAGGAGGTAATAGATAACAGTGAAGAAGATGGAGGGGGAGGCACCTGTGCATATTAGCATTGATTTGGAGAATGAGTATAGCAGTAAGAAGAAGGGGTCAGACACTGTGGGAAAAATAGAATGATGTCTGCACTGGATGGTAGTGGGGGTCAGAAAAGACTTTTCACAGAGGAGACATGGGGAAGCTTGATGGATGACTTGAAGGCAGCAGTTGGAGAAGTAGGTGTGCTGGGGATAGAAGAGGCTGGAGGAACCAGCAGAACAAATGGTTAGCACATCTAGGAACCTGCTTTGGAGGAGCAGTAGTGACCCGAGAAATGCAGGTGGCAGGCAAGTGGAGCAATGGAAGAGACCAAAGTCAGCTTTCAGTTGAGATGAATCTATGCCAACTGCTTTAGAGACTGACCTGGCAGAAAGAAGAAATTCTAAGAGACCAATTTGCAACACCATGGGGGAAATCATCTATGAAGGGTACATATGTATTGATGGTTAGCCTGTAGAAACTGTCACCATAACTCAGTGCTCAGAGTACAGGTCACGCAGACCCACCATCAACTTTGCAAGCTCTAACTGGGGGTCTTTCTCTTGTAAAGCTTCAGTGGGAAAGGTTAAAAGAAGAAAAGATCATCCCCACTCAGAAGAGAGGAGAGGGAGGAAAACAAACCTGTAGGCTGAGGCTGAAGACAGAGGAGATGGAGCAGGGAGCTCACTCCTGAGCTGAATGAAGATAAATGGGCAGTGAGTTCTGGAGAATACATCCTTTCTTTGGTACACTTGCCTCTCCATCAGTGCCCAGCCAAGGCCTGTCATGCAGGAGTGGTGCTTTTGTGCATCTGCAGGCTCTGCTCCTGTTGCCATAGTGATGGGGCCATAAGTCATGTCTGCGGCTGCTGTACAGAGGCGTTCTGATTTATGCAAGCCCGGCTGGGATTGTAAACTTTTTTTTTTTTAATGTTCAAAATCCGTCACAGCAAAGGAGGGTAGAGAGACTCAGTTTCATTTTAAAGGGGTGGTGTGTGTGTGTGTGGGGGGGTGTTGTTAGACCTTGATTTTCTCCCTGACAGTTATGTTTCCACATGGACCAATGGAGCCTGCACGTGCAGAGCTTCTTTTTGACTCTAGCCATGGGAGTTTGAAAGCCTTGGGCCAGATGCTCAACCCTAAAGCCAGGCTGCTGCTGCCTTCCTCAAACACAGTCTGTTCTCTTTCTAAGCTGCCTTCAAGCACCCCTGACATTTTTCTTATGCTTATATATGTGGCTAACAATTTACTCTGGGTTTGTAATGAAAAGAACGTAAGGGGAATAAAAAGACCTTATCTCAAGTTTTTTCATCTGTTTAATGGGGACAGTATACCTTCATAGAATGCAAGGCTTTTCAACACTGAAGTCTTTAACATTTGAAGTTGGGTTTCTGTAAGGTTTTTGTCTGCATGTTGTAATTGGAGGATGAGTGTCTTTGCATTCTGGGATATCTAGGGACATGCCTATCTCATATCCTCTAGGGTACAAGAGTACCCAGTATGGTGTGAATGAAAGAAATGTTTCCAGATGTTAAGAAATGTCCCTAGAGGTGTGTGCAATCCATTCCTTCTCAACCCTTTTAGAGAGGAAATGAGGATTCTCTTCTTGACCTATGATATTTTCAGCATTTTTGCTGCTCTTTTAGAGGACTGGGGCTCAGTTCCCAGTACACACATGGTGACTCACAACCATCTGTGTGTCTAGTTTCAAGAGCTCCTAAGTCTTTTGATCTCTGTAAGCAATAGGCACACATGCACACACATACAGGCAGACAAAAACTCCTACAGAAACAGAAAGCATTACAATAAGAAAGCCTAAAAATATATGTGACAGAAGCTGAAAACATTCTGGCAGGAAGATTTTAACCATGTCAGCAAGCAGAGAGGCAAGGCTCATGCCAAACACAGGACTGCTTCTTGGCCTGGCTTGCAGTTCTCCATCGTCCATGTGCTCAGGGACAAAAGTATATTTGTCCATGACCATGTCTGCAAGATATGTGGGGCTATGCTTATCCCAGGGTGTTTCCCATCATGCTTTACAGATATTGCCTTCCCATGTTGGATAAACACCACCATCAGTGAGTCAGTCATGTACCCCAGCATCAGAATCTCAAGGTGAAAGCAGATTTAGGGTACAGATCTTCTCAGGCAGCTCCATCTCAATGCAGTAAACATCATCTTTCAGTATCCAAGGGGCAGGGTAGCAGTGCTGTGAAAATGTCCTAAGGAGTGCCCTGGGCAAAATGTATACTATAGACACATGGATTCTGCTACAGGAACACTGAAGCAAGGACTTAATTGAATGTGTGACATGGTGCAGTTGGTCTGCCTAGGAAGGCCTTTCATACTCTTACCCAAACTATTCTCTTCCTGTCCATTTTAACTTTATAGAAAATTTGCATAACATACAATGTCTTATCTTAATTTCTAAATATAAAGTTCAGGGGCATCAAGTATGAACTGCAGAACTAGCATTGTCATTCTTCACTAGAAGGTTCTTCATCTCACAAAATGAAATGTTTTTTTTCTGTATAATACACAGAACACAAACAGCAACTTCCCATTCCCCTTTCTCTTTAGCACTCAGCAATGATGATTATTATCTGTTTTCACAATTTTGCATTTGAGTCCTTCATAGAAGTAGAATCTATGGCATTCATATATTTGTAGCTATTTATTTTAATTAGTATAATGTCCCTAGGCTCATTCATATTACAGAGCAAATCACAATGTCCTTCATTTTTAGGGAGAAATATATTTCATTATATTTTTATACCACATTTCACTTATCAATGTATAGACTGACAAACACTTAAGATGCTTCCATTTTTAAATATTGAAAATAAGTGTTATGAATCTTGAATCCCTTTCTGAAGCACCTTTGAGTTGTCCTTCAACTCATCAGTCATGATGAACAATACACATAAAGGCTCAAGAGAACATAAAGAAGGTGAGAAAAAACTCCCACTGAAAAGGGTCCATGAATAGTCTAATGAGGGCTCTGACATGGGGTTCAGATGTAGGTCAAATAGTTACAACATAGCAATGATAAAGACCATTGGTTCATGCAAAGCATTGTGCAGAATCTCACTTGATTCTCAACCAGATAGATATCTGCATTTTGCAAGTATAGTAACTGAGGCAGAAAGATAAAGGAGATGCATTCATTGTTGTCTAGATAGTGTGTGGCAGAGCTGGGGAACCAGCATGTTAGATGCTAAAGAGTGAGCTCTGGCTCCGAATAGACTGAAATGGCTAGATTGCTCTGCTGGTCTAGACTATGGAGAATCTATATCAGCAACTATAGGCACTAGACCTACTCCTATTCATTATTCACGGTACTGAAGGAAAAGCTGTATTGCCATAACCTTTATTTTACTACATAGACTCTTTGGTGCTTTTTTGCCTTCTCTGTCCATTCTTGTTGACATTGAGTAACCACTTGTCTGGAATGAAATCAGCATTGGAATATCCAAGCAGGCCATTCTATAAATGATGCTAGATACCCATAAGGATACAAAGACTTCTGAACATTTGGATGGATAGAATGTGGAGCTCATTGACTGGTTAAGTGAAGAAATGCCAAATCCTCCCTCTACTCCTATGTGCACTTTGAAAGAGGCCTGTGGGAATTAGGATACTTTTTATTTCTGATACTTAGTTTAATTTGCATAGCTCCTGAATCTTGAAGGACTATGTGGCATTGCTTGAAGTGTGTCTCAACAAATGCATGCACCACACCTGTTTTTAGTGGATCAGTAATAGGGAGGCCAGATTATGTGGACTTTACTTCCAAAGATTCTTGACATCTGTACTGGCTGGTTTTAGGTCAACTTGACACAGGCTGGGATTATCACAGAGAAAGGAGCTTTAGTAGAGGAAATGCCTCCATGAGACCCAGCTGTAAGGCATTTTCTCAATTAGTGATCAAGTGGGACGGACCCATTGTGGGTGGTGCCATCCCTGGGCTGGTAGTCTCAGTTCTCGAAGAAATCAAGCCGACTCACCTGAAGAATATCTAATGGCTGAGAAGCACCTAAAGAGATGTTCATCATCCTTAGTCATTAGGGAAATGCAAATCAAAACAACCCTGAGATTCCATCTCACACCAGTCAGAATGGCTAAGATCAAAAACACAGGAGACAGCAGTTGTTGGCGAGGATGTGGACAAAGAGGAACACTCCTCCACTGCTGGCGGAATTGCAAGCTGGTACAACCACTCTGGAAAGCAGTCTGGCGGTTCCTCAGAAAACTGGGCATGACACTCCCGGAGGATCCGGCTATACCACTCCTGGGCATATACACAGAGTCTTTACCTGCATGCAGTAAGGACACGTGCTCCACTATGTTCATAGCAGCCTTATTTATAATAGCCAGAAGCTGGAAAGAACCCAGATGTCCCTCAACGGAGGAATGGATTCAGAAGATGTGGTATATTTACACAATGGAATACTACTCTGCAATTAAAAACAATGAATTCATGAAATTCCTAGGCAAATGGTCAGAACTTAAAAATATCATCCTTAGTGAGGTAACCCAATCACAAAAGAACACACATGGTATGCAGTCACTGATAAGGGGATATTAACCCAGAATCTTGGAATACCCTAGACACAATTCGCATATCAATAGATTTCCAAGAAGATGGAAGGAGAGACCCCTGGTCCTGGAAAGACTGGATGTAGGGGAATGCCAAGACAGAGAAGCGAGAGGGGTTTGAGTGGGGAAAAGAGGGAGAGAAGGGGGCTTATGGGACTTTCGGGGAGGGAGGAAACGGGAAAGGGGAAATGCTTTTGAATGTAAATAAAAAAAAACTTAGAAAAAAAAAAAAAGAAATCAAGCCGAGCAAGTCAGAAAGACAGTAAGAAACCTCCCTCCATGGTCTCTGCATCAGCTCCTGCTTCCTGAACTGCTTGAATTCCAGTCCTGATTTCCTTTGGTAATGAACATCAATGTGGAAGTGTAAGCTGAATAAACCCTTTTCTCCCCAACTTCCTTCTTGGTCATGATGTTTGTGCAGGAATAGAAACCCTGACTAAGACAACATCCATTAACATATCAACACCTATGGGAAAGCTGCTGTCTGTAACATTAGCATAATCATTTCAATTATAAGAATAAAATTTCTCAAACTAAGGATTTTTTTTCTCATTTTGATTTTATTCCATATACTTTTCTTCCACTTGCCCCAAAGTGTTGCTGTTACATGAAATCACTAGAGCAAGTGTAGCTTGCTACACTACAGCAGAGTACATACTTTGAAGCAGGTTATTTATATACAGAGGGACCAGGTGATAGTTGGAGGTTGCACAGGAGCATCTACAAAAAAATATTGATTGATAACATAAAAATATCTTCTCAGTAGCAAAATAACCACATCAAACTAGAGCTATGAAATGTTCTGGAGCCTTTCTCTGAACTGCTTACGATGTTTTGAATGGTGAAGAGTCAATCTATGACCTTCAGGATCACACAGATGACCAGGTAAGATTAGAGTAGGGTCTACCTACACAGGTGTCTTCAGAGCACTCTTTTCTAATTTAGGATGAGATACTCTGGAAAGGTTAACAAAGCAACAATGGATTAGACAGTAGATGCCAGGAGGACAAATTCATGAAAAGCTTCTCAAAAGTTCCCCTGCTACCAAACTAGTGGAAACCATGGGCAAGGAAGGAAAGTGTGAGTGTCATGCCCAGTGCCAGAACTGGAGAGGGCAAGGGTCTAGAAGAGTGCCTGTCATTTTGAGAAATCAACAAGAGAGAATACAGGAAGTGATGGGGTAACCAAAATGATAGTCTCCTAGCTTTAGATTGAGAAATGTGTGTCATCTTACATAGTTTGTACTTTTATTCTGAAGCATTAGGCTTTGAGGCAGAGAACAGCAATGGTTCAAACTACAAAATTTGCATGTGACTTGTCTGTGGGTAGAAGAGGCATTGAAAGAAAGGATGCTACTTGAGAAAATGTAAGTCAGTGCATGTATTTGGAATACAGGAGTACAGATGGATCTCTTGAGTGCTTCCCTAGATTCACCCTCAGCTCAATCTTCTCCTAACCTGGACCTCAAAATGATGGGTTACCTCATTGGGCTTCTTCATGTAGTTTTCCATTGAGTTTACTTCCCCTACTGAGTGAGGCAGAACTTCTCAGAATCTTTCATGAAAGGTCACAATGGGGTGACTGTATCCCTAACTGACTGCCAGAGTCCCAATGTATTATCATTCTGTGTTTGAGAAACATTGCCCTCATCTTGGTTCCCTGATACCTATAGTTGACTCAGTTACAGAGTTAGTCACAACTTGTGGTATATCCTTTGTTGTTCCTTTAGAACTTTCCCAAAACTTTGGGGGAAAATGCTTCCAATTTGAGTGCACCATCCCTTTGTTCCTGGGTCTCTTCTTGATATTGGTTTCTTCTGTTGGTGAGAGTAAAGAAGTCAAGGGTGCTCACTGAGATGTCTGGATGCTTCTTATCAAGTGGTATGGTGCTCTCTTCCTCTCTGTGTCTCTGTGTCTCTCTGTCTCTATCTCTCTTTCTCTGTAGGTGTGTGTTTGTGTGCCTTTCTGTGTGTATTTGTGTGTATGTCCTTCCCGCTCTTCCTCCTCACTCCTGATATGTATGTGCATGTGTTTTGTGTGCAGAAGTTCTGTTACTTACACAGAAGGATATGACACATTGAAGGAAAAGTATCATTCCACTTAGCCTCATAAAGTGGGCTTTAGATGAAAAAAATAATTGTGCACTTTAATTTTTTTGTCCATTACTGCTCCAGAATTGCTATTTGACTAACTGAAAATGTTGCTTTCAACATTTCATTGAAGATGCATTCAAGAGAACTTATAGGAAACTCTGTGAAACCAATACACAGCACACAGCAAAAATTAGGACATAAGTACAGAGAAGAGTGTGTCTTATCAACTTAGGAGCATCTATCTAAGGTGAGCTGGATGCAGAAAAGTGTCTCTGCCTTCTGTGATTTTGATTGTTTACACATACCTTTGAACACTACAGCAGTGTTTGAGACTTCTTTCACGTAGGTAATTTTTATCCTAGAATTCATTTTTAATACAAGTGATGATGATTATGTCAGACAGAATCCAGGAAGCACTTACACAGAAGGCTTCAACTCTGCTACAAACCAGAAATGTACCTCAGAAAATATACTATCACCAAGAACAGATTTTGGTTGAATAGGTCTCCTGAGATAACAGATCAATAAAAAAGCAATGAATAAGGGAATTCTGCTCTCAATTCATCTTTAACATCTCCATCCATATAGCTGTCCTTTCTTTGTGTCTTAGTAACCAATAATTTCTCTTAATCTGACAAGGGAACAACATCATAAACTCATGAGATAGAAAATTAGAAACACTCACTTCAGTTTCAGAAATCTTCCCAACATTAACTTTTGAGGCAGTGCCTACTTATTTATCTCAGTTGGCATGAGCGAAGTCTGCTATCTACCATCTCTGATTTAGCCCATCCTATAAGATAGACTGATAAGAAGAAGACCAGGGAGAGATTGGGTGACATGAGATGGAGTATCCATCTCTTGATCATTCCTTTGCCAGTGACTGTACTCTGTGGTACTTTCACCTCATGATGAATGATTAAGCCAAGGGTAGTCTAACACATGTCAGACCAATAACATACCTTCCCTGGAATTCTACAAAAACTTATCTCATGCAAGAAAAGCATTACTCTTTTGTAGGAAGAAGCATACATATTTAATAACACGAGTATTATTACCACTCCCCTGCAAGATGGAAGGCAGCAGAGAATGGGAAGGGGAGAGTTACATAGTAGGAGAGAATAAAGCCATCATAATAGAAAAATGAAGAAAGAAAAGACAGAATCTTAGTACATAATCCCTCAATTTTTATCTCATTTCCTTTGTGAGCTTAACTCTCACCTTTCCTAGGACAGTGTTCCAGTGCAAATCTCATTGAGTCATTCAATCCAAGTGGGCTTTCCATGAAACTAAAATCACTGAGTTATACCAAGTAGAAAAATGCTCTACATGAAGGGAGGTCCCACAGTGTGATGGACTGAGCAGAAGTCAAAAGTCTACATTCCATTTCCAATGCCTTCCCTCCAACTGTTCTGCTTAATTCCTTAGAATGTCAACTTCCTTATCAGTGAAATACGAGAATAAAAATAAGGTTACTGCTTGGAGAGATGGGGAAATTAGTGAAATATTTGCTATGCAAGGAAGATGACCTGAGTTAGATACCCAATGCCCATATAAAACATACACAGCAACAAGAAAAAATACGCAGCTGTACAGGCTTAAAATCCCAGGGCTAGGGCAGCAGAGCCAGGAGGATCCCTGTAGCTCATCAGCCAGTCTGGATGAATCCCTGAGCTACAGGTTCAGTAAGACACTCTTTCCCAAAAAATAAGATGGAGAGTAACACTGACCACTTTTCCCGCATATTCATCCACAGACAATAAATTAATAGGCTTGGCAATAGGCAATGGCCATAGGCTTCCCCCACATCCTCACTCCCTGCCCAGTGTACCTGCCCAGTGAACAGCCTTTCCTATCTGTCTCTCCTTTTAGTCTGAAGATGTGGAGACTTGCAGCAGCCTCGGAAGTCCCATTTGAAAAGTATTTAACTTCAAATGCAGATATAACAAGTCATTTCTCAGCTTCACTGTAACTGCAAAGCCTCCTATAATTCAACATCAAATATTTATTATTACATTTATTAAAATTTTAATAATTTAGCATTTCCTGTATGTAAGATGGAAGCTTAGCTAACTGGTTCTCCTTTATCCAACCTGGGTCACTTCAATATTTATATTCTAAAGTCTCCATTTGAGTTTCATTTAGCAGAGACTGTGTCTTGAGCCCTCCACCTGGGCTGCCCATTGGTGCATGGTACAGCTTCCCCTGTGGCAAAGACTAACAGAAATCCCATGCTGTGAAATATTTGAAGAGATTTACAGAGCCTAGGCTGAAACTCATCCTAATAGACTTCACTTTTATTATGATCGCTAAACTGAAATGGGAAAAATATATGTGTCTCCAGGCTCACTGACTGAATGACAGGCAGTGGGAAAGGAGGGGAAGAGAATCTATCCATGTAGTAGCAAGTATGCTGGCCTACACACAGACTTTTGTTAGAGGAGCTTTATCTTCCAAAACAAAGGAGGAATCTGGTGGTCCAGCACAAATCCAGATCCTACAATCTATGAGCCAAGCTGACTGTCAAAGGGACTCCTGATTTACTTACAATCTCATTTCCCCATCTATATTTTATTTTAATTTGTAGAAAGGATGCATGTTTTCAGTTAGAGGGACAGCACAAGGAATTGAGTTTGGGTTTTCAGTATAAAATCAAAAACAAAAGCACAATCAAAAAATAAAAACCCAACCCAAATCAAACTGAAACAAAACAAAAACAAAAAGTCAGCCATCAGACAGACTGGTGAGTGTAGATTCACGGTGCCCACTCAATGTCCAGCCAGCTTAACCTACTCAGTGAGTACTAGACCACTGAAAGACAGTCTCAAAAACATCATAATGGCTTCTGAGGAACAGCACTTCACGTTGTCCTCTAGTCTCCACATACATGTGTGCCTGCACATATACAAGCATGCATGCCTTAAAACTTAAAAAATGAAATAAAAACAAAACAAAAACTAAGAAAGAATACTTGCCCACAATAACCAAATGGTCAGTAAAGATGAAGCTGGAAAGCCAGTAACCGTGTCCCCTTATCTTACTGAGACTTTTCTATGCATCCACTGCAGCCAGCATGAAGCACTAGATTAACAGTCTCAGTTCAAATACTGGACTTAGTACTCAAGTAATATTGTGTACAGTGTGTACACAATGTTACATTTGTAACATTGTCTACCACAGAAGCAAGCACCCAGTATATGTATGCTTAAGATTTCTCCTTAGCTTGAGTGGCTCACATTTACAGAATATAGTGATTAAAGCCACTGCCTTTAGTCTATATGGTTTACAGCTTCGAAAAGAGAGAGGTGGGAGAAAATAACACGAGTGTTTTGTCTCTAGTACTGTCAAAAAGTCTTTCTCATGTACCCTTTTCTGCTCTGCTGCAGTCAGATTGAAGTGAAAGCCCAGCCTCAGGCCTTTTGTTCAAGGGTAAGAAACTTGTGGTGTTTTCTTGCCCTGTATCCCATATACGGACGTGTTCTGAGTTTTCCCTGGGGATTACACTATTTGTAACCACAACGCATGCAGCTAAGTTCTCTAAACACTTTGGTTTAGAGAGTGTACCTGTCATTCAGGACAAGGTGCGTAAAGAAGTTTGTCCCTGCAAGCATTGATTTCATACAGTGGCTACAGTCCCATGATTGGCCAGAGGCATCAAAGCCTACCGACAAGGAACATGGGCTCAAAAGGTCCAGGTTTGAGGATTCAAATCCCGATTTTGACATTTACTGGCTGTGGCCTTGGGCAAGTGACATGACTTATCTGAGCTACACGGGCTGTTGTTAGTTCTGCAGTGTCAGGCATATTGAACCATGGAGAAATATGTATCTCTTTATTCTGGCAAAGTGTCTCAGTTTATAAGACTGGGTTTTAGCACAACATATGCATGAGAAGGCAACCCAGATTAAACACAGAAAGGATGGATGAAAGGAGATAGGACTAATGCATCCTTGTAACATTTGGGAATATATTAGCCTACTATACCACGAGGTACGGCTATTCTAGAGTGGCCAAGCCCTCATATATTTTATTTTCTAGTTGAGCAGGAAACTCTGTTGTTTCATTTCCTAGTATACTTGCATTCAAACTTCAGTCAGTATCAGAGTCATCCAAAAACCTGCTCCATAAAACTGGTGGACTGATCTCCAAAATACCTAATTCAGTAGTTGGAATCTGTTTCCTGTATTTACTATGAAAAAAAGTCACATGAGCTGGAGTGGCTTGACTGATAAGGTGAAGGCTTAAATCAGTATTGCTAGTCTGAAATCAAAAACAGCCATCTGGTGGAGATGGTATGTGTGTGTGTGTGTGTGTGTGTGTGTGTGTGTGTGTGTGGTCTTGGTTTTATGTTCACTAGCTTCTGCTGGCTATTGGATTTATTGGCCCATTACTATAATACATTAACATTTTACTCTTTCACACTGTCTCTTCTGTATGTGTCAAATACCTTTTGCTTCTCTCTTATAAAAGCATATGCTATGATGTTCTCAGCCATACCTATAATCCAGGAAATCCAGGATATGTTAAAGAATTTTAATAACATCTATAAAAAACCTTTTTAAATATAAAAACAAATAGTATTTACAAGGTTTAAACATTAGAACCTCATTCATATCTTTGGGTACTACAGCCAATCTATAATAGATAAATTGTAAGAATCTGCACTTCTGACAGGGTTCCAGGTGATCGTTGACTAGTGAGTGACCAATTGACATCTTGAATATTTAACTCAGAGATTTGCATGTCTGTAAAATCCCCTTTTACCTCTAGATGTGTCTGACCATATCTATCATTGTGTTTACTTTCTGTTTGGACATTTCCCTGTTTTTTTGAATACAAGTTACATTTTTTGTTTGTTCGTGGCTTTTGTCTCATCTAATACATTGAGATTCTTGCTTTATATTTTGTATTTCTACTAGATAGCCCTCTCCATAATAAGTGTTCGATAAATTCTCAGGGTGTGGAATTGAAAGGGCAAAAGAACAAGAAGAAATTCTTAATTCTATTCAGAAAGAACTCAATGTGAAAATGATCACCAAGTGTGCCACGTTAGCTGGCATCCTGATGCCCCATTATTCTTTCAACATTGTTCAGGAATTAACAGCACTTCACAATTTCATTTTCATTGATTGAGATCATAGAAAAATCACTGAGGAGCTCCAAATGCTGGGCTTTGTGGATTATTATTCTCACTACAATAGCTATTCTCACTTTTCTCTTATAAGAAGATCCAGCTCCAGGCAAGTTGTGAAGAAGGCCCAGTGTGCAGCAAGAAGCGTTGTTTGCCATGCTTCTCTCTCCACAAGGAACTTTTATTTTCCTTCTCAAGTCAGCCTCTTGTTCCACACTCCTTGCTAAGCTATGAGACTTCTGAAAGCAGAGGTAAGCCTTATTCATGTCCATAACACTAGGGTGCTTGGCACCATGCCTGGCACACAAGAGGCGCCAGGTACAAGCTGTTTTCATTCTTTTAAGAACAGAAAGAAATTCATATGAAATTTAGCCACCTCACTTTTGTCTGAAATGCTGAGAAATTCTCATTGTCAGCAGCCTCATGCTGGGGCAAGCTAAAGAACAGGAGGCCTCCAGAAAAGAATTCTCTTCATTTGCCCCATTACCCCTCTGACTTGAAATCGTTCACTTCTACTTTAGATTTTGACCAGCCAAACCATTTCTACAACTTACGCTCGATAACCAATGTTCTTTTTATCTTCTGAAAACAACTTGTTCTTTCCTTTTCACCTCTCAAAGCATCCTCTGTTTACCCACACATGATTTTTTTATTTATTTAATAGAGATGTTCACGTCCATAAAGCCACAGGCCTGGCAAGCCACAGAAGACTGCACATACTCATTTAAATTCTCCCCTAAATCTTATGACACAAAGATTAGTGCAAGCACTCAATGCCAAAACTTTGTTGATTTAAAAATGCATCAATTGGATGCACGCTTTTTTGCACGGGAAAGAGAAAAGTATTAAAAAGTAAAAGAGGAGAAAATCCATTATGCTACCATCAGAGGCATGATAATTATTATCTCTAGAGAGCTAATCATTGTCCAGTTCAGCACTTTATTAGACTATTTAATCTTCTCTCTTTATTGTGCATTATAAGAACAAAACAATAAAAACAAACAGAAAACAAAACAACTGCAAAGCAAAATCCTTCTATGTTCGATGTCCTCAAGGGTAAACAGAACCACAGTAAATCTAGGGTGCGAGAGGGTGATTGAATGAGAGTGTGAACTGGACTGGTTCAGTCAGGCTCTTAGATTTGTAACTTTAAACGTTGAACTTTATGTTTAATAAAAATAAAAGATTCTCACAGCAATGTGTACTTTGAAGCATGTTTGGAGAAAATGTTTATTAAAGCACGGCTATGAGGAAAATATCAAACTTCATCAGCACAAGCCCTCCAACCTGCCCTTAGTCATTAACCTTCAATTACCCAAAGTAATACAAGGGATTTTACAAATCAGTAAACCTAATAGTACGAATCTATAAAGACATGTATAATCTTTTTGTCTGGATTCTGTGTTTCAGTACTTTTACTTTTACATTTCCTGCACACAGAGAGAGACACACAAGTTTCTGCTATATAAATACTTAGTGGTGAAGTCAATAATTAGACATCTGTGCATCCAACGTGAGTAGATACTGTTTGACAGATTTCTACAGTGGTCAAGCTAACCCTGTGAAAGGTATATAAAACATTTAGTTGTTTTTTTTTTTGCTCACCATTTATTAATAATATTAATTGTAGTAAACTCAGCTACCACAATGGGTCATGGCTGCTCTGGATCTGGATATGAAAGGTCTCATACTTTCCCCTCAAATTTATCACAGGTTAGGAATACCAGTCCAAACTTGCAATGCACCTTCACGTCACTCCTGGAATCTTATTGTAATATGCAATTCTGTCTCTCATATGCTTCAATTGCCAGAGTCTTCATTCTAATCTCTTTGCTGTGATTCCATGTCACTGATATTGGCTATCTATAATTATGATCTATTATTTACTAATTTCTAACCTATTACTGACTGGAACTTATTAATTCTTTAAATGCTCATGATATGCTTGCCTGGGCAATGCTCTGTCAAACAAGGTTTATTAATATATCTTGGAAAACTCCACTAACTTAGTACAAATCATTTCACATGGAAGACTATAATCTTTGCTCTTGCTGATTAAAGGCCAAAACTGGGCTTCATCACTTCCAAAGAAGAACACAATCTAGGCCTTAAGTTCACGTTTTGTCTGCCTGCTTTATAAGTACAATGTAAATAACAACCTACCTACATTAGATGACAATATAAATATAAAATGCAGTTGCATTGGTAAATGATCTAGTGCACAGGTTACCACCAATGGGTATGAGTATTCTTATAATTGATGGGAAAGGCATGCTGTCTTCATTTTACAGAAAATGAACTAGAAACATAGAAAATAAGAATTGGTCACATCATATTGCTTACATGTGGTGAAAATGGGCTGCTCACCCACAGCAACATCTGACACAAGTACCTTCATTAAGATCCTGAGAACAATGTCAACCACATAGAGCTTTGTGGAAAGCAAGCAGAGTGCTTTTCACACGGTTGAGATCATTAGTGTTCCTTGAGAGTGGTTCTATTTGATGCACCTTGTTCTAGCTTTGCAATATGCAATACCCAGAGTCTTTAACAAGCTTTCCTCAAATTCCATCTACTCCAGCTCTGTATTCAGACAAATGAACATGATGGAAACCACAATGAATCAGTTTGTATGTTCGAAAATACATTTGGTCCTTAGTTTTTTTTAATAATTTGCTTCGGCATTATATAAATGCTATTCATTTATTACCTTAAACAGTTTTGAAATTTTCTTTCAAATTTTTAATTATGTTTACATGTGTGCTAGCACATGCACATGAGTGCAGGTGTCTCTGCAGTCTCTAGAGGATATTGGATTCCTCTGAATTTGTAGTTCCAGGGAGCTATCTGTAAATCACATAATGTGGGTGCTTGCAACTGAACTTGTGTCTCCTGGAAGAATAGAAAACATTTTTAACTGCTGAGCCATCTCTTCAGCTCCAATATTGTATCAATTTTCAAAAAGACCATTGTTCTAAATACTACATAGCCTAGAAAAGCATGTTAGTCTCATCCTTCCACGTGAGATGTAGCAGATATTGAGAGCTGCCTTTCAAGTTCTCAGAAGACAACAAAAATGTGTTCACTAAAGTTCAATTCATAACGAACCTGTGTCAATTGTTGAATGGTAGGATCACAGTCACAGGTGGTCATCAGTGCCAGGGTTTGATTTTAGTTAACAAATCAGTAAGCCGTAGGCAAGCTGCTTTTGTAATTAAGACTAGAGTTCATTTATGGTTACATCATGATTTCTACAAGGTTTCCATTACTCAAATTGGAGACAGAGAAATAAGTCTACACTAGAAAAATTCAGACTTGTACTAGGATCAGATCTAAGACCCTGACTTAATGAAATCAATAAACATTTAGTAGATGTCCAATATGTACTAGGAACTGGGGATTACAAAGTTAAGGAAGTTATTTTCTTTGACCTTGAGATGTGTACCACATAATGGGACATCATAATGTGTAAGCCACTAATTAGAAGAAAGGAAAGTAAGTCGGCAAGGAAGTTGTTTGCAAGATACAAAGGCACAAAAGGAGTGATGCAGTCACATTCATTTCATGAGTGACTATCAAAGGGTTTGACAGATTGGGAGTTCAGATCTTGTGAATTTTCCAGAACATCAGCCTCACAATGGAAAACAGCCCACCCTTCAAACTTTCAAGGCTATCCAACATACTGCTAATTAATGAAGATTTTATGATAAGCTCATCCATAATAAATCTCACAGTGAGTGAGATCATGTACCAGCCATATCAGCCATGGATAGTACTTCTTTCCTTCCTTCCTTCCTTCCTTCCTTCCTTCCTTCCTTCCTTCCTTTTCTTTCCTTTCTTTCTTTCTTTCTTTCTTTCTTTCTTTCTTTCTTTCTTTCTTTCTTTCTTTCTTTCTTTCTTTCTTTCTTTCTCTTTCTTTCCTTTTTTCTTTCTTTCTTCTTTCTTTCTTCCTTCCTTCCTTCCTTCCTTCCTTTCCTTCTTTCTCTCTTTCTTTCTTTCTTTCTTTCTTTCTTTCTTTCTTTCTTTCTTTCTTTCTTTCTTTCTTTCTTTCTTTCTTTCTTTCTTTTTGTAAATAAAATACCAGAAGGAAAGCAATGGTGGTAGAATACAAGCCAGTGCTGCACAACACTGGATGGTGCTTCTAGAATCTAAGAATAGATGGATTTGACAACATCCTTGACACCTTCCAGACCTCTATCAACATTACTGAAATCCATAAGAGTGCTTGTGGTTCTGAAACAGAAGGACTTCTGCAGTTACAAGGAGTCCTCTATATGGGGTCTTAAAGATGACTTCCCTACCTGACATCTGCAGGGTCTTCTGTGACAAGGACATCAGTCTTGCAGCTGGCCAGGGGGTTGATGGACAGCTCCACCGGTGGAACCACAAAGCTTTTGCTGACCGGAAGCCAGAGGCCTTGACCCAAGCTGAAAGTAGACCTGCAATGTAAGAGTTTCCATTGGGGAACTCCCCGGGAAGCAAAGAGTAAAAGAAAAAGGGGGGCCCTCTTCCCTCCCTTATAAGGGCACTTTCTCATCTTTCCACCCAACTTGATTTGTCTATATTCCCCAAGGCACAGCATTAGTCAAATTTTCTCATATTTGGATGTTTGCTTCTTAAGTTTATGCATCATTCAGCCCTTTGCTCTGTCTTGTGGAGCTTGTTATCTTTTCATGAGTAATGAGTGGACACTATGAAGATAGGGACTATTGCAGCTCTGCTTGCTTTCAGTCCTGATGCCCAGCAGGAGTTCCATAAAGAGTCAGAAGGAGCAGTCTGGCACAGAGGGTAAGAGTGTGGACACTAAATCAATTCAAACCAACATTTCTTTTCCTAGTACTGCTACTTAATTCACTGTGTGCCTTTATCTGGTTAAATATAGAAGTTTTACACACAGTTTCATAGAGGTGGCAAGCAGAGGTAATAAGAAGAGAGTTTAGGGTTGTAAAATATTTTTTAAGTGGGCAGACAGAATAATCTGTAATGTCTTCTCTAGTTTAAGTACCTGTGTCTGTGAGTCTAGAAACCAGACAAACAGGAATCAGATTCCCATAGCAACTGGGCCATGATGCAACATCAGTGCCAGTGAGAGTTCTTTTATACTCAGTGAGACTCTGGATCAACATTCTAAGACTGCACACACACACACACACACACAAACACCTTTTGTCTACCCTTTCTCCTTTCCTCAGTAGCATATCCCAGAAAGACTGTCAACTCACCTGAGAATCTTTTCAGGGGCTTGCTCTCCTGTCACCAGATCATAACCCCTCTCCAGTGTTGTGTAAGGCCAAGGTCTGAGGAAACAGCACATGAAAAGGAAGGCAAGAAGACAAGACACGGCATTAGTCTGAAGTAAGTACCAGCCATACTGTTTAACAGACGCTATACAATAATATTCCATAGAACTAACTGCAGGAGGTGACTTTCTACATTTTAAAGGAATGTCTTAGACACTTTACAGAGGACTCAACACTTTTATTAAGTTCACTTGTCTATTTCTAAGTTCATGTTTAAAAACCCAATTGCACCTCAGCATACTTTATTGATTATTTCCTGTTTCGATATATGAGTAAAGCATCAGTGCTTGGTCTCTAGAAGCTTCATCAGTCATGTGTCACTAATACTGAAGTGTGATTCAGCAGAAGAAATAGGTTTCACTTTTCACTGGGATGTACCCAGAGGGGTGTGTGTGTGTGTGTGTGTGTGTGTGTGTGTGTGTGTGTGTTATGTACAGTGTGTTTTGATTCTTATTTAAAATAATATTTTATTAATTACTGGAGAATTTCGTAATGTATTTTGATAATATTCAACTTGTTTAATCTCTACTCTTGCCTCCCCACCTACCCAGCTTCACATTCTCTCTCAGCTTCCATTTTTTCCAACCCATCATGTATAATTTGTGTTGATCAAGTACTCTTGAGAATGACATCTTCCTGGGAGAGAGATTGACCTACCAAGGGTCATACATTTTAAGAAAACTATCAGAAGCTATCAACATGCTAATATCTCCTCAGTTATGCATGGGACTTCATGCCCACTTTTACCCATTTCGAGGTGCTATTTTGTCTTGCTTAACCTTGCTCAGGTCTTTTGCACACTATCACAATTCCCGTGAGTTCATAAGGGAAGCCATTTTGTTGTGTCTGCAAGATACCCTTTTTTTGAAGTAATATACCACCTCTGGCTCTTATAATCTTTCTAGTCCTTCTTCCAGAGCCCTTGGACAGAGGTTTAGTAAAGATGATCACATTTAGGACTTCACACTATGCAGTTTCTTATTCTCTGCAAATTCTAGATCGGGATGTAAATGAATGTGTGTTCTACTCCCCTACCCAGAGGTCCTGAGTCACTCACCCTTCACTTTGACCCCAGTCATTACGAACACATAGATGTCTGTGGACTGGGTCAGGGGCGTAACCTTCATGACAACTGCACTCCCCTGGAAGCAAAAAGAAACACGGTTTGATACATTACCTCTACACATATGCTGTTTCTTGCTTCCCTTGTTTTCCTGGAAAAGTAATCAATTTTTTAGTTTGGGATAAGACTTATGAAAAAAAGGGTCCAGGATCCATTGACTACTGTGATTAACAGAGTGTATGCATATGTCCATTTCTTCATTCAACTATTCATCTGCCCATCCAAGACATTTTGAATACATTCAACCAAAGCTCTCAGCTCTACACCACAGACACATAGGAAAAAAGACATTACTCAGTGGTTAATGGGGCTTACAGTTTAATAAGAAAAACAAGAAATAGTCAAGTAGTAACAGAGGACTTACTTTAAAATTATATCTACATATTTGATTATACATATTTATATAAGTCTATATAGTATGATATTATATATGTATTGTAAAAGTATAAATAGAAAATTAAATGTTTTCCAGTGCAATGAGCCAGCCTTTTTCCTTTGTGTCTATGGTGCCAACTCTTTCAAGAAACTTGATTTTCTCTTTTGGAAAATGTGTTTTGCCTGCAGTTTACCTCCTTCGTTTGTTTGTTCACATCTTTTCTTCATCTCTCTCCTACTCTCTTCTTTTTCTTCTGCTCTGTTATTGTTCTTTATCTCTTGTGTGCTTCCTTCCTTGTATCTATCTACCCACTACTGTGCCACTTTGATTTCTTCCCTGGCCATGTCTGTTTGAGTTTTCACGAGGACCTCCATCCAGTCAACACTGTGCAAAGGTTCTCCTCCTGTTGGCTAAGTTCATTTCAGCATGCCTTGTCTATTTCCAATGTTCAGAATTCTACAACAATGTTCAGAAGGTTCCCCTATATACTTATGGAGGCTGCTCAATGGATTTCTGAAAGTGTGAAGTTTTAATGTTAAGTGCATTATTTTCCACCAAAGGTATACTTGTAAAATGTTGACAGATGCTTTGCCAAAAATATATTCTATAAAAAATAAACTTAGGGGATACAGTACGCTCAGTGGGGTGACTTTTCATGTGGGTGATGCACACAATTCCCTCCTAACCTTATTTTGAGAAACTTGCGTGGCTGGGGCTGAACTCAATGGGAAAGTACTTGATTTAGGTTCTATCATGCATACTTACACTGGAAAATAAAAGACAATTTTGTGATCCAATAATATGTGGAATCATTTTGTGACATTCATCTCAGACACATTAGAAACTATCCAAGCTTAGCCTGCTGCCTAGAGGACAGTCAGCCCAAGTCCAATGAGCGATTAACTATCAGCTGTGTTTAACAAATTTCCTGGCTATTGGTATCTGTCTATTCCCATCTTTTGGTGAATCATAGAGTTTCCCCTTGTCCTGATCCAAACTCTTACAGTACGGGGTGAGGGATATGCATTATTGAACATAGAAGATTCAGTTTTAACCCTTTTTTTCTTAGCATTTCATCTTTTGAATCTCCTTGAAAATGAAAAAGAAAGAAAGAAAAATTAAAAAAAGGGCAGGTTGGGATCGGGTAGACACTGAGAACTCACATTTGAGAGTTGAGGATACTGGTAAGTGTCCACAAATCAACTCTGGTGGACAGGTAGAAATATTTCAACTGGCCTCAAGAAAAGCAAGTCTGTCACCCTTGTTTCATTAAAGAGGATTCTGAGCCTCCAAGTAAATATGCTAACAGGCTCAACTTCTATGAAATATAAATTGTGAATTAAGTCTTTAATTATTTTTATATTTGTTTATATTTATTGTGGCACTCACAGGAAAAATTATAGGAATCAGCCAATTATTTTGTTCTCTTTATGGGGCATTTGGGTATTGAAATCAGGTGTCACCATGGTTACAGGTAGCCATGTATACCTAACATACATCTGATGGATTATTGTTTTTTATAATGTTGTGTAAACCACATAAACAGAATTCTATGTAGTAACAGGCTGTGAAAGTCTTCCCAGACCTACTTGTTTCAAAACGTTTATATTTATCCAGTAAGCTTCCTCTTTTCAACAAGGAACCATGGATGTTATACATTTGACCTTCCATAAAGCATTCTGAGAGGAATAGGCAAACCTTTAACTCACACTGTATATTAGAATGTCTCAATCTTTGTGTGGCCAGCACCTTGCAAGTGTTTGAAAAACAGCCTGGATTTCATAAATATTGATCAGAATGAAAAGGTAGTAAGAGGGTATACAGAGTTAGAGAATGGAGCAGGGATAGAATCTGAAATATTCAAAATATGGCTGAAAGATGGAGGAGAAAGAGAATAGAGATATCTACCTTTCCTTTCCTTTCCTCTGAGCATGTGGCAGATCATCAGGGGGTCTTCTTGCAGGCAATAATGTTCTCTGTAAGCTTCCCCCAACCATCATGACTGGGGTGGTCCACTGAGTGTGTGTGCTGTATGTGTGTTCTAATAAGTTGGTTCTTGCAGGAGGAAAGGAAAAGTGACTCAAATGGCTGAGAGCCTTGAATTTGGATAACAGTAATTTACCAATGGGGGAGGGGCAGGACTTGCTAATGATGTGTTAAAATGCAACAGCCCCTTCATGAAATATTCACCACTTTAAACATGTCTAATATTAAAGATTAAAAGTCCTGGGATTTGTCCTCGAGACTCCCAAAACTGATTTATGATCTGCCAAAGGACACAGACCTCGTGCTTCATAACAGGAGAGGTAAAACAGTTTCTTTTAGCAAAGGGAAAGGAAGTCTTGCTACAGTGAGCAAGGAGAAAGCTCTTTTGGTTTCTCCTAGCCCAGCAGTGATTCTTCACTAAAGGGCTCAGCTCATTCACCCTTCCCATGTCTGCTGGAGGATCTTTGTGACAGTGAGAAGTTTGTTCAGTGAAAGGGCACTGCTATATTTTTCTCTTACCTCCTGGTGTGCTTACTAAACAAGTTTTCCTTGATTCAGATGGATCATTAATTACTGTCACTCATTATACAACAAATATGTATCTTGCAAATGAGAAGCAGCCACCCCCAGGGGCTTCCACAGAGCTGCCTAGAGAATAGAAAGTAGTTAGAAGGCAAAGTCCTCAGGGTTGGGAACAGACAGACAGACCAGATTTTAATGCTGTCTAGTTGTGTAATTAGGGAAGCAGAGGAGGTTAGAATCTGCTTTATTTCTTTGGTCTCAGTTTTTTCACCTATACCCTGGGAATGAGATGGCAGAGATACTACTATCTTACAGAACAGATTAAAGTAGAGAAGAATACAGGCTGTAGTTTAGGTAGACAGGAGTCAATGATCAACCTATTCCTTTCCTCCTCTTTAGCTTCTAAGATGGTCCCTGGTAGTGTCCGCATATTCTTTAAAGACACAAGTATTTTCTTTTTATTTTCCCCCCATTGACATTAGTTTTCCCAGATACAAAGTTGAGCATTGGATTAAATGTTTATCAATTCTGAACACCAAGATTTAGACATTTTGCTTTGCCTTTCCAAATCCTTAACCTCTGCTCTCGGAACAATTTGTTTTAGTCTTGGCTATGATTGCTCTTAGCAGTGGGGTGGGTGTCTCTGGCAACATCTCCATCAGTGCCACGGCTATTGGCTTTATTGACTTCTCTTTCCTATTTTGCTGATTCAGCAAATTCTCCTCTATTTGCAACTAAGCGTTTCCTTCTTGTCAGATGAAAAGTCTTTGGCAGCTAGAACTAAAGGTTATTTACCCCTTTCCTGGGTAGGTACTTTTTCCCACTCTACCTCTGCATGACAGGCTGTCAAGAGTAGCTCTGCTGGGACAGATGTTAGCATGCTGATTGGAAATACCTGTTCACCTTTGCATCTATCATCAGTGTGAACACTCCTTAACAGATATAATTCACCTCTCCTTTTAGGGCTGCATCCCAGCACCTAAAATATGCGACCACACCCATGGAAGCATTTAATGACCAGATGCTAAAGACAGTTCATAAGAGGGATATTGGTTTTTTTTTGCTTTGTTTTGTTTTTAACTTGGTTGTTTTTCACATGAAACTTAATATTTTTTTAGATTTTTTTTGGTCTTGGTTTTATCTTTTTTTTAAATTTAAGTTTTATCAAGCACCTTGGATCATAATAAAATAGGCAAATAACTGATATAGGACAGGTTAATTGCTGAATAAATGAACAGAGGGAAGAAATGAATGAGTGAAGGAAGGAAGAAAGGATTAATGAACATATAAATATGATACTCATGAATTCAACATGATTTTATTTAGAATACCAATGGGAAAACCTTCCACTCATGACAGATATTTGCCAGCAAAGCTGTCATTGTCAACTCGAACTGAGGAATTGTCCAAAATAGAGTTCTATTATATATCAGAGCAGACAAAACCCTTAAAAATACTTTGCTTCAGATCTTCCCACCTTCGTTTTTCAGAAGAGGAAGCCAAGTTTCAGAAACTAAAGACATTGTGCCAAATATCTGGATTAGTCTCTGGGGTAGCGAAGGTTAGGACTAAAGGCTTTTGTCTACCAGACCCACCAGAGCACTTCAGTCAGCTTTGGCAGCATAATTCTTTAGTGCTTATTAAAACCATTTTAAGGAAACTTTTACCCTTTTTACTCCTCTGACATTTCTGAATTTCCTATAATGAGGATATTACATTTCCATGCAGGTATTATAAAAAAGGTAAAATGAATTTGAAATATCCTTAAGCACATTAAAAACACACATTTGTATGTGGTTAATAATGAAGACCTAAAAAATGTTTAATCTCTTCATTAAAGTGGTTCCCATAAGGGAATTCAATTAAGCAAATTTCCATCATGCTGGCTACTAGAACTCAGTATTGCCAGCTACAGATGAGCTGTGTTGGCTTCATGTTGCATGTATCCTCTCTTTATAACCTCTTATGCTGAAACAACAGAACCCTGCTGATCATGAGCAAGAGGATTTATCTTATCCAAAGCACGTCAAAATGAACAGTGCTCTTCCCTTAATGACATATGGCCAATGGGGTGGTAAAGTGATCGGCCCTGAAAGATTCCTGTTCTTGAATCAAATCCTGCATCTGCTATTAGAAGTGGTATAAGTTGCTTCTCCCTCTGGGGCCTTTTACTTACATATAATAAGATTGAGACCAAGTATCATCTGGAAATTTCAAGAGACATATTTTTAAAGTCCTTAGCATGGGCTTTGGCACATTTATTGTTGCTGAAACTATTACATATGCTTGTGTTCTTGTTGCTCCTGAGTGGGAGAGGCCCATTCAAAATCTTGTTTTAGTAGAAGAAACACATACTTAGCACAAAGTATGCCTTTGAAAAGTCAAAGACACTGTAGTTTTGTTGTTCATTCATTTGTTTGTTTTCATTTTTTATCTATAGGGTTTGGCTTGTCAAAGGAGACAATCCCCATGGCTCTTCATCTTTCCAGAAGCCTGGTGCCGGTTATCTTTCTTGTCTGCAGCACCTCCTGTTGAAGGAGGCATATAGGAACTCAGAGCATAGCAGAAGGCTGCTCTGTTGCCTTAGGAGGATACTGTATATATGATACTGTATATGTACTATCTTTTTCGTAAGTCTAGTATTCTGACGCCTATCCTCCCTGCTTGTCATCCTCTCGGGATTCCATTTTCACTTGCTTGCAGCTCAGTCATCACTTATCATCACAGACCAGGGAAGCTACTTGCTGTTCATTTTCCTATTTACTCTTTGTGTCCCTGTTGCTTAGAAATACAACCCCCTGGTGTCTCAGGGCATGGAGCATGACATGCTTTCCTGTTATAACTGCGACTATGATCTCTTCTCCCTGTGGCTCTGTGACCTATTTCAGAGTAAGGTACGGCATAGAGGGATAAGGAAGGAATGACATTACTGAGGGCCAGACAGATTGTTGCATAGAGTAATGGAATGCAACTGACATATACCATTGCATGCCCCTTTCTTCTGCAGTGTTCTCTGAACCATCCAGGAAAGGAGTGTAATATAGATGTCCCATTTATGGGTGAGCCCTCGACTGACACTTGAGGAACAGGGCCACTTGAGATGTACTTGAAGACTTCCAGGAAGCGTCTTACTATGGGTATGTTACACAACAAAGTTTGTGTATGTACATATGCACGTGAGTATACATTTATGTGTAAGTGCAGATATATACATATATAGAAGGTAGAAGAGGGCATAGGTGTACTCATCTATCACTGTACCTATTCCTATGATGCAGCGTCTCTTCATTCTCATGGGGCTCTTGTGTTTCTCACATATGAGAAATGTCAGCAAGTCTTAGAAACATTCCTGTCTCTGCTTCTTTGGAGCTGGTGTTACAGGTGTGAATGGGCTGGGATGTCTGGATTGTCACACTGGTGCTGGGGTCTGGATGCTAGACCTCCTGATTATGCCTCAAATGCTCTTATTTACTGAGGCATTTCAACACTCCCAAAGGTGCTGTAATCCCACTCCTTGAGAAAAGTACAGTCTGGATACTAGAAGGAAGAGATCGAAGGAAGAGAGATCAGAGGTTGAGAGAGTATAAAAAGCAAAAGAAACAAGTGGAGATGTGATTATTTAAAAGGAATGAGATGATACAGCTGCTTTCAATACAACCACTGCCATTTAAGGATTACATTTAAAAGCATTGTTCCCCTGCAAATCACTTTTTCTCTGTCTCCTTCAGTATTTCTCTCTGTAAAGTGAGAAGACGGAATTCACAGATCTGAAACACCCTTCTAAACATGGCCAAATTTTGGTCCTATTACATAATCTGGTTTTGTTTCTTAATAGCAGCATCTTTCCTGTTAGTGGGTGAGTGGGGATAACTGAGCTGTTTGGGAAAGTGGGCTGGAGGTGATTCACTGAGAAATATGACTAGAGTGAAACAGAAACAGTACCATTGGAGCTATTTAGATGTTGCTCAGGCAAATGGCTGTTCTACCTGGGGCAGGGCTCTTATTCCTTGGGAATCGAGTTTCTCTATCAGTGCAGTGAGACATCCTACTGAGAACTGATCAGCTTTGAACAGCTGTCTTTAAATCTGCTCTTTGTTTATAATGTCAGCAAGATTTTAATCTTGTTAATTTCAAAAGCACTGAAGACCAAATTATAAACTTGCATTTTAGGTACTGGCTCTCCATTGTCATTTATCTGTAGGACTCCTAGGCCATTTCAATTATGGGTTAGAGGTTCCAGTTGCACGGGTTGATCTGGTCTAATTGTCATTGGTTATGGCCTTGCAACAGACCCACGTAGAGTGATCTGGGCTGCTGAGAAACTACCAACCACGTTGGACAATTGGCTGACCCATGGCTCAGCTTCTTTACTGGCTTTGATGTCTTTTTCTAGCTTCCTCCAGTTGTGAGTGACCAACACAAATTATTGTCTGCATATTACTGTCAAAGAGGAAAGAGAAGTCTTCCTCAAAGGTGGAGCAGGTTGAGAATGCAGAAAGAATTGGGGTGGGGTGGGGTGTTACCAACAGTCTGGAAAGGACGCAGAGTAGACAGCTCTTACTACTAGGAAGGATATGAGTTCAACTGATGTACACAAGACACCAAAGAGGCACAGAACTGTGGTCACTGCCTCCAAAATTCCTTCCTTGACTCTTGCTTCTCCCCTATTTCTCAAATAAACTGGGGTGGATGGAGAGGCAGAAGACACACCCTGGTAAGGCAAAAGGAAACTGGCCTGGGAGCCAAGGCACTTTGATTCTGAATATTTATCTCTAACCTGCTAAACATTTGTCTAGGTTGACCACTGTGCTTTTTTATTTTATTTCCTTTCTTTTTGCCTTTTTCTTTTTTCTTCTTTTAATACAAATATTCAGGTTCAAACATAATTATTCAAGGAACGTAAAAGTGACTTGACTGTAATGTTGAGATGATTGAAGGCTGTCACTAAGGGGCAACTATTGCCTGCTACTTACTTCAGAGGGCCGTTGGAATGACCTCTCCAAATCTCACAGTTGTGTTTTGACTGGCAACATTCATAATAACTGATGCAAAATATACATTGATTTATGAATTTGTGCCATCATTCTACCAGGGCCTTGATAATATTCTCTTTATTGTTCCAATTTTAGTATATATGCTGCTGAAATAAGTGCAGAGATTTATTGCATGTATGTGTATATATGTTTGAGACTGTTTATGTACATTCCATACAAGTACCTTCAGATGTCAGACAAGGCTCTAGAAATTCCTGGAGCTAAAGTTAACATCATGTGTGGGTCTCTGGATCTGGATTCTGGGAACCAAATTTAGGTAGTATGTTGCTGACCTATCCCTCACAAAATTGGTATACTTCTTGGGAAAATAAACATGCTAAACCAATTTTACTTATCAAAAGTATTATAGACAACACAATAAACAATTGCTATACTCTTTGGAACATAGACATTTCTCAGTAATAGAAATGATGTCATTATTCCTGCTACTAACACTGAGAGCATCATAAGAGCTTTGGTCCAGATGGGGCTACTGAATTTCCTCCTTGGTTTGATAACTTTCCATGTTTATGACTACAGCTCCCCTCTTAAACTTCCTGCTATGGTACATGCCTTTCTTACTCCTCTTCTCATATACTTTGTCTCATACCTGTTCCAAAGTTCAGACTTCTTCACTATGGCAGTGGTTGTGATACCCTTTACTAGTTACCTGAACCTGTTAAGGGTGAGATGAGGATTTAGAGATGAATCCACTCATTCTTCGGTCTTCAAGGACTAGGTGGAACGGACATCACCAGCACAAAGTATGGTGTGCTGTAAGTTGAAAGTAAAGGGTATGCAAAGAGCCACAGAAAGAGTTCTCTCTCTCTCTCTCTCTCTCTCTCTCTCTCTGTCTGTCTCTGTCTCTCTCTCTGTCTCTGTCTCTCTCTCTCTCTCTCTCTCTCTCTCTCTCTCTCTCTCTCTCAGCTTCTGGGTGTGTTTCTATAATAATAGGACCACTATAATGATGGAGGATAGAGTGACACATGGAAAGGTCATTACCTTCTAAGTAGTGTTAGAATCTCTGCATGTTTGTTGCTAGTCCATGCCCACCCTCAAGTGACCCTATGAGATAGGTTCTAATGCTAACTATCTTACAGACAACAAAATTGGTCTTAGAATGGTTTAAGTAAAGGCTTTTCTAGAGGACAAGATGATGCAAGACTGAGGAGGCATTATTAAATTCCTGAAAGCCTGGCTTCAGAGCCTGTGTGGCAATGCTAGGAAATCCTTTTCTTTTTTCTCCCATAAAAAGCAAGAGACTTCCATACCAAGCAAAGCAGAGGAAAGGCATGTCACAGAATAAATATTAAGCGAGCCACATTGTTTCCTTGTGTCAGTGGGATACAATGGTGCTGGATTTAATTGATGCTAAGGAATTTCTGCTTGGATTTGGGAATATAGGGAGCCATACCTGGAGAATCTCTGGGACTTCAAAAATAGTCACTTTCACCTGCTAAGTGTAGGAACAGTGAGCTGAAAGAGGGCAGTTTAAAGAAGCCAGGCACAGAAGTCAGAGTGGGGTTGAACACAACAGCTTCTTGATTTTGTAAAATCAATTGCCTCTGACCCAGATTCAGAGCCCTAATTTCCAAGTTAATCGTCCCTGTTCTATTCATTCACCAAAATGAAGATTGTTCATTCAATGCACTGTAAATATTGCTTGGATTAGCCATGATTGTTGTGAGAGACACTGGTTATACAAGTGTCCCTTCATGACCATGACATTTAGTCTTGTCCATTTGATTATAGCTGAAAGAATATGTTATAAGACTCCTTTCCAATGACCAAGTCTCTTTACTTTTATCTTGCAGAAATATCTTATGAGCAGGAGCATGTTGTTAGGGTTTTTGGAAGACAGAGGAAACGGAAATCCTTGGATATTTACTTACTGTGGAAACTTGACCGCAGTTTCCACAGTAAGAATCAACATGGATAGGACTTCAATTCACATGATTATAGAACAAGAACACTACATCATAACATAAAATATGAAAGAGCTTAACACATGGAAATGAACATGAAAACCCTACTTGGTCATCCACTGTACTTTTACAGGATTTTAAAGGCTTCAATTCAAGCAATATAGACATCAGTGAAATATGAACCCTGAGATGTTTTCCTGTATACTGCTTGGTGGCCTCCTTCAAGCTATTTCACTCCTCTGAGATTCATTATTCTTCTCTATCAGATGAGAAACAAAAACTCTGTCCTCTCCAATTCATGAGTATACTTTAAAGGATAAAATACATACTTAAGCTAGTCAGAACACATGATGATTAATAATGCAGTTGTTGCCTACATGAACAAAAGTGGAAAGAGCAAAGTGAAATATACACATTAAATTAAGTTAATGGTAATTACTCATTTTGCAAATGATTTGTTTACTTCAAATAGAAGAGAGAGAGCAAAAGAGAGAAAGAGTCAAGGAGTTACTGACTTAGAGATGTATTTTTCCCCCAAAGTATCAGCAATGTTAAGGACTATAGAATCAAATTACATGTATACAGTCAAGGCAAGAAGACTATTGAGTTTTAACAGAATATTTTCTGCAAAGTATCATTCCTATATCTCAAGCCCATGTCATTTATGTAACAAAACATGACAGTCAAGAGACTCAGAGAGATTTTAAAAGCTGGGATCCAAGGGATTCTAAATAACACACAAGTACACCATCACATGGAAAATGGAGGAACTACAGCCAACTCTGCCATGTCTCTATTTCAGGAGAACCTCAAAGTGACCTCCATTTTCATGGCAGGCAGATAGTAAAGATATAGCTGACTTCCCAAAGAAACTAGAGAGCTGACCAAACCAGTCCTCTATATCTGGAATACTGTGTCATTTGACATAATATGTGTACTCTGTTGAACCCAATTAATTCTCACATTGATAATCTCAATGTAGGCTTTATTGGTTTGGTCTAATGTTCTCTCTTCCTTTCTTGTCAAAATATTAGCTCTCATTCTATTTCTACCACTGTCTCAGTTTCCCCTCTGGTATGTAGCTTCTCTGCTACAGTTCTCTTTCTCTTCTCTTCTCTCTCTCTCTCTTTCTCTCTCTCTTTCCCCCGCTCTCTCTGTCTCTGTCTCTCTCTCTCACTTTATACATACATATATATACTTTTCCTGTATTATCTTCCTTTCTCTTTGGCTGTCTTTCAAAGAACTCTTCTATGAGATAAATTTGAGGTTAGAATCAGAGAAGCCCATATTAAACATGTAGAACCACCAAAATTACAAAAAGTATTCTACTTCATGTGCTGGTGCAAAGATTAAATAAGATACTGCACATTTAGCTACTGCAATTAGAAATACAGTTACATCATGTTAATCCCATAATTTCTTTCTCTAAATTCTGAATTTTCCTCCCTTCCTCCTTCCTTCCCTCCCTCTCTTCCTCCCTCCCTCTTTCACTCCCTCCCCCTTTTTCCTTCCCTTCATACTTCACTCTCTCCCTGTTCTACATACATCACCTCCTTTTCCTTTCTAGCTATCACATTCTCTTTACATCCCTCATCTCCCTTAAGTAATGTACACAACAGTCTCTAGCCCATTCCTTTCCTTCAATGATCAAATTGTGAAATGCTGCAGTTTTTGCTACTAGGGCACACATTCTTTCACAAAGTGTTTTATTGTACAGTTTCTTGTATATGATGGACAATCACCAGGATTCATTAAAATCAAGCAGCATGTATCCAAGTACCCCATAACAGGCTTTACTAGAATCTTGCTCTCCTGTTCTCTCCATTTGTTGTCAATGAGAGGTTGTCACAGGCTGTTCTATTACACAGAGAGAAGCCATCTGCGCTCCCTGACTGATCCAGTGTACCATAATACTGATTGCTATGTCTGGAACAAGACTCATAGTGAGGCCATATACGTTTGTACCTTGTTTGATGTTGCTGGATACAAACTCAAACCCATTAAGGGAAGTTCTTTAAACAGGCCATTCAATAACATAACTAATAGGCTGCTACATGCATGCATGTACTTGCGCACACACACACACACACACACACACACACACACAGAGAGAGAGAGAGAGAGAGAGAGAGAGAGAGAGAGAGAGAGAGAGCTCTTAATCATACTATACAAAAGCAGCCTGCAGGCAAAGGAAAGGGGAGAGGATGATGTGGAGCAATGGGCAAGCCCCCTACAGATAGAATCAAATCCCCCGAAAAGACTCATGCTATTGCTAAATGCTGTGTTTTAAGCAGTTTCCAGGAGTTCCCTTATGCTCAGAAATCTGTCATTGTTTCTTTCACTCCATCATGATTAAGTCTTTTGTGGGTTCATCATTGCCAACTCTGGGGAGTCTGTTTTGCCCCTAATTTAATAACTTCTACTTTCTTAATGTGTGTATTTGCCATAGAATGCACCAAGTACTTTACACTGATTACAAGCGTCAGAATAATACAGTAAAGGTGAACATTTTTTCTTTATTAAAAAGAATAGTTAATAGAGTCCTGGGGAAATTGATTGGCTTGAAAATGTACCAACAGTCAAGGGCAGAGTCAAGCTTTTGATCCAGTTCTGTCTGATTTTAATGTACAGGCTCTTCTATCTTGTCCCCACTGCCTTTCCAAAACTGAAACAGTCCACCATCATCTCAGATAGATTATCAGTAGTTTCTTTTATGGTCCATCCTTGGTGACTGAGTCAACTTGGGAGTCAAAGTTTATGAAATAAAGGCATTCATGAATTTTGGAGGTGACAGTGTGTCTTAAATATCCTGCATTGAAATGATTACCAGGAATGAATGTTTCGAACACACCCTTACAAGACTCATCCTCTAAAGCATTGACAGAAGCCAACACCACCTTCCTGTGTCAGAAAAGATATGCAAAATGGCTCTATTGATACTAGAGATTTATTGTCTTCTATGATTAACAGCTTATAGGAACTTAGCCTAGAGTTGGCACAGATTTTTACTGAATAGCCTGTGGCTTCAGAAAGCAGCTTTATTCACCCATTCAAAATTCCTCTATCCAATCCTACCCCCAGTGTGTATACTATGTATGAGGCTTCCTTACAGATTGTTGCTGTTATTGTTACATAGTCTATGGTCACTTATCATAGAGAAATTTGACTAAACCAGAAGCTTTTTCCCTGCTGGATACATTTCAGTATGCCTAAATGTTACTATACAGGCTGGTAGGGGAGCATTGTCTTCACCAGTCTTATTCTGCCATAGAGCTAATATGCTATTCTATTGACCTGACAGGCAGGATGTACCCATTGTTGCCATAATTGTAATGTCCACCTGTGGTAATGGCTGTAATAGTTGTAATGGTTACCTGTCTAATATTAAGAAGAGACCAATGATTGTGCAAGTGCAAAATTCCATTATACATCGTGTTCAATATTCCTTATTTTTTTCACTCTGGTTCCTATCCTTATCTAACTATGGCCAGCAAAGCTCTGGTCAGCTCTTACTTTTTTACTTATTTCAGTATTTCTTTTTTACATCTTGTCATAAGTCTTTGGTGTCATCTTCTCCTTGGTTTTATCTTCAAACCCAGCTTGAAATCTGGGACTAGAGCTTTTGCACATATTGGAGTCAGAGCCAACAGATTCCCCAATTTTGATGTCAAAGCATGAAATCCATTTTCTGGAACCTCCATGGTGCACTTTCCCTATTTTAGTTCATTAGTTCCATTCCTGAGCACACCGACTGACATGTATTTGGTGCTCACTAAACAAAAGAAGCAGTGAATGAAATATAGCATTTGGCTTCTGACCACTTCTTCCCACAAATCCTCTTAATACCTAATGGAATCCACTTTCATCTGTGGTCTGTATCATCATACTGGGCTTCCCACTGGTGTTGATACTCCTGCCTCTATTCCTTAAAGATTTTTTTCTCTCAAGTTTGTAGTTTAATAATCATTTTAAAATATAAACTAGGCAATGTCTTTTCCTCTGCTCAGCATGCTCCACTTGCTCAAGACTGCATTCAGGGTAAAAGCAAGCAAGCTGATGGATATAAAACTCTTGCTTATGCCTTCATCCCATCTTCTAACACTTCTTAACTTCCAATGCAGAAACATTTTTGATCAGTTTCCTTGTAAATATGAAGCTCAGTCTCTGCTCAAAACTTTTACACTTGCTCATGCGTCCACATGAATGACATAAATGATGGTTTCCCCAGATATTTGCAAAGCAAGCTTTACTCTCTCAACAATTCAATGACACCCACCTTGAAAATATGCAACCCTCTTCCATCTTCACACACACACACACACACACACACACACACAGAGAGAGAGAGAGAGAGAGAGAGAGAGAAAGAGAGAGAGAGAGAGAGATCCATTATTATTATTACCACCTCCTTCTAGCATTTGATGTAATTTATTTATTATTTACTTATATGATTTTTATATCACATATATATTTTCATGTCTGACTCCTTGCAACATGAATTGTGAACTCCATAATATCAGAAGTTTTATATTTTGCTCATTTTATCCATGCCTCTATCCTGATTCCTCTAAGATGCTTCATAAATATCCACTGATTATTAAATAAACAAATACATGACTGAATAAATAATACCCAAAGAGTGATTCACGTTTGCTGTCAAAAAATCTGAATCAATTCCTTAGAGAGATAATGTGTCATCTTACTATTTTCTCTAGAAATAGGAATGTAGAAAATGTCTTAGGGTTTGCAAGCTATAGGGTTGTGCCTCTTTAGCTTTATTTTCACAGTTCAATGTGGGAATTATTCAGTGTGGTCAATAAAACTTTATTTATACTAAATACCACTTAGCTAGTGGGATATAGTTTGCAGATACTGCAATGCCAGGCAGTTGGTCTAGTTCATGTTTTAACCTAGTATCATGGTGAATTCCATTAAACAATACAGTGCCTCTCATGGTATTGTCACTGAAAATAAAAACATTTACAATGAAAGGAAATATAGACCAAAATATAATTCTGATATTTATTCTTTCCCAGCATTGAGTGAACTTGCCGCAGTAATCCCAGGCTGTATATCTACGTTCTCCAGCATGGGATCCACTGGACACATGTGGCTTTCCAGCTCTTCACACATGGGGATGAACCATTTGATGAGCCGGTGAGGATGAACCTTTAATTTTATTTCATTGCAATAAATTTGCATGTTAATTTAAATGTCACCGGTATCTATTAGCTACCTTTTATACCTATTATAATACGATGGAACTCTATATAATCACTCTTCTGATATACCACCCATCCTTGTCCTTTTCTCACTACTTTAAAAGCCTCTTGTGATGGCCTGAACTCAGGGTAACTGTGCTTTTCTTCAGGATCCCATAATGCTTATTTCATTCAGTCCATGTTTTTATCACTAGCACAGCTGCAATAATAAAGTTTGCTTTGGTTTACTTTCAAGACTCATGTGCTAAGTGTTTAATGCACTTTATCTAGCTTAATCCTCATAATAACCCTCTGAGGGCTGTTTATATTATTACTTCTGTTTCATTGGAAGGAAAAACGGGAGTACAGGAAGGATGCCCAAAGCATCCAAGTACTGCAGATGAACATGGATGGGGCTGGGATTTGACTCCTGAATATGTAGATGCACAGCACACATTCTAGATCCTCACAGCTTTATTAAAAGTAGAAACTCGTGCTGGTCCCAGGTTCCTGGTATCTGAGCTTCAAAAGCAGGAGTCCCTAAAGTTCATCTAAAGACAAAGATCAACATAGCAATTGCTTTCTTCTAGGATTTTAATGTACACAGAGTCCTGAAGAGAAAAACTGACACAGACAAATATATACCATGAGGAATTTGCAAATATAAGAGTGAGTTTCATGAGATTGGTCTCTAAATCCAGTATTCCATCTTATTTATACTAATTCTAGTATTCATTTTTAAACATTATGGGTATGATACATAGCGACATGGGTTTGGGGATAAAGCAGTGAACAATGACAGAGCTCTGACATTTATACAGCATTCAATTTCTTAGACAAGTAATAATTAAATATGAAATGAAACAAATAAATGCATAACTACAGCTTGTAATTGCATTTAATAACATGGGCTTCTGGTTCCAGACTTTGGAATAAAATCTAAACTCCACCACCTCGCAGATGACTTAGGAAAAAATTAATTACTTGTGATTTAATGTCTTCAGCTGTAAAACAATGATAACAAAATCTTTACATCAATCCAAATATACACATTTTCACATCTAATAAGGTTAATATTAATCTTCAGCTGAGTTTCCAGTAAGGTATGGGGATTATTCACAGCATTTTCTTAGTGGATATAATACTAGTATATTTGTAAAGATTTGATTTGATTACAATATGATTTCAAGGTTGTATCTCCCTGACATGGTTATTAAGATATTAGCTGAGATATCTATGAAGGACATAGAAGTGGCTAAGATGTATAGTTGCTTCCACCTCAGTGTACACCATTCATACAGATTACTGTGAAGGTAAAAACAGAGTACTAGAGTGCAGGTCACAGGAGGAAGAGCCAAATATAGAAGGCTGACGATGTAAAATTAACCTGAAATGCGAAGGGTAATGTCAATGAAGCAACAAAAGAAGAACACATATAAAAATTGAAGGTGGTAGAAGGTGGACAATTCTATGCAAAGAGGATAGCAGCAGAAGAGCTCCTGTCATGTTAATAAGTGGAATTAACTGAGGATTAGCAGGTATCTAAAACTTTGCAGCATAGCTATGTATCCAAGAAGCCATTTGTCTCCACTAAGCATTAACCAGTGTCACCAAGTTCCAAACTTTTGTTAATAAATCCCTTATTATGAAATTCTTCCAATATATTTAGATGACAGGCTTTACTCTTTTAAATTGTGGGGCATAAACAAATGTCAGTAGCTGAATACATTTTTTAAGATGTACTTGGATAAAACAAAACAGTATCTAGTTTAAATGTCAAATGTTATATATCTATGAATCTACTTTTAATCATTCCATAACGGCTGAAAGAGATATTTTAGGCCACCTTCTTATATGATACTTTGCAATGTGAAATTTAACATTTTCAAGTTCAGAGGCAACATTGCCTTGACTTTCAGTCACACTAGAAATTTCTCTGTAAGGCAAACTTTTCAATGCCTTTTTTTTTTAGAACACTGTAACCTTCTTGTTCTCAATTTTTGAACAGTCAAGCTTGTTGCAAGCTGTTGTAGCCTTTCTATAATCTCATGACCTTATCTTTGACCCAGATGACCCTTTTTTAAAAGAACACAGTCCTCTTGCACAAAATAACATTTCACAACACTTTCAAACAAAATATAGTAAGAGACCAAGCAAAAATAGAATATAGTTTTTCTATAATTCATAAACCCTTGAACAGACCCATTTCTTAGTTCTGCCTCCCCATTCCCTGCTTGTCATTAATCCAATTGGGTCCTTTAATTTAATTTTTTTAGTCACCTCATTTTGTAAGATCTTTGTCCAAAGGACTTTTGCCTATCTCTGAGACTCTCTACAAATACTTACTAGAAAGAAAATTCCATGATATCTCTTTCCTTTCAGTGCTAAGCAAACTTTCTTGCTGAATAGTTTATCAAAAATGCTAGTACTTCATTCAGTCTCGGCTCACCTTTTAATAGTGATGCTAGGCAAATATGTCAACCAACCCTTTTAAGATAAAGCTTTGTATATGGAAAATGAAAGTAATAACTATATGGAAATGTGCTCACAAAGACCAGGTTAAATATATAAAGTCTCAAAATGATGCTTCATTTACAACATATACATAATAAATTACAAATCCTACCACTATCACTTTAGTATTTGTATATCTCTTTATGTCTCATCAAAAATTTACCATTATCTCTCTTAACCATGTGTCTGGTCATTGTCTATAACCCCAGTGTTGATACACAGATAATGAAACTACAACAAATGGCTTCATCTTAAAAGATAAAATTCATCTCATGAAATGTAAACAGAACTATTGTGGCTGTTATTTCAATGCTTTTTATTGGAAATGGTTTTAAAGGCTTGTTTCCATTATCTTGCACGCCCAAATAAAAGTTAATGATAGACACTAATTCATAGCTTCAACAAATTTTGTTTGAGAATCTAACAAAGCACAGGGCCAAAGAATGGTGATTTGGAGAAAATTATATATTCTGTGTATCAGAATGATGCTTCACTAGACTAGTTCTGAACTCCAGGAAAAGGCTTGATCTATTGGAATTCATGGAAAAATTGCTGTACCCAGCTAATGAAAGGTGATTTTTCAGAACAAAATAAGCTTCGTATGTCTCTATTTTTTTATTTTTTCTTTGAGTTTTTTCCTTTTTTTAAAATTATATATATTCTTTATTTACATTTCAAATGATTTCCCCTCTCCTAGATGCCCCTTCCTAAAAGTTCCATAAGCCCTCTTCCCTCCCCCTGTTCCCCAATCAACCCCTTCCTGCTTCCCTGTCCTGGTATTCACCTACACTGCTGCATTGAACCTTTCCAGAAACAGGGATCTCTCCTTCCTTCTTCTTGGGCATGATTTGATGTGCGAATTTTTTCTTGGGTTTTCTGAGCTTCTAGTCTAATATCCGCTTATCAGTGAGTACATACCATGTGTGTTCTTTTGTGATTGGGTCACCACATTCAGGATGACATTTTCAGTTCCACCCACTTGCCTAAGAATTTCATGAATTCATTGTTTTTAATAGCTGAGTAGTACTCCATAGTGTAAATATACCACATTTTCTGTATCCATTCTTCTGTTGAGGGACATCTGGGTTCTTTCCAGCTTCTGGCTATTACAAATAAGGCTGCTATGAACATAGTGGAGCAAGTGTCCTTATTTCATGCTGGAGAATCCTCTGGGTATGTGCCCCAGGAGTGGTGTAACGGGGTCCTCCCATGTATCGTGCCCAGTTTTCTGAGGAACCACCAGACTGATTTGCAGAGTGGTTTACCAGCTTGCAATCCCACCAGCAGTAGAGGAGCGTTCCTCTTTCTCCACAACCTTGCCAGCACCTATTTTCTCCTGAGTTTTTGATCTTAGCCATTCTGACTGGTGTGAAGTGAAAAACCCATCAAAATCCCAATTCAATTCTTCATAGAGTTAGAAAGAGCAATTCTCAAATTCATCTGGAATAACAAAAAACCTAGAATAGGTAAAACTATTTTCAACAGTAAAAGAACTTCTGGGGGAAGATCTTTTATCAGTTTTGATTTGCAATTCCCTCATGAATAAGGATGTTGAACATTTCTTTAGGTGCTTTTCAGCCATTCGATATTCCTCAGGTGAAAATTCTTTGTTTAGCTCTGTACCCAATTTTTCAATAGGGTTATTTGGCTCTCTGGAGTCTACCTTCTTGAGTTCTTTGTATATCTTGAATATTAGCCCTCTGTCAGATATAGGGTTGGCAAAGATCTTTTTCCAGTTTGTTGGTTGTCATTTTGTCCTTTTAACAGTGTGCTTTGCCTTACAGAAACTTTGTAATTTTATGCGGTCCCATTTGTCAATTCTTCATCTTAGAGCATAATCTATTGGTGTTCTGTTCAGGAAATTTTTCCCTGTGCCCATGTGCTCAAGGTTCTTCCCCACTTTCTTTTCTATTAGTTTCAGTGTTTCTGGTTTTATGTTGAGGTCCTTTATCTTCATAATACAAGGAGATAAGGATGGATCAATTTGCATTCTTCTGCATGCTGACCTCCAGTTGAACTAGCACCATTTGTTGAAAAGGCTATCTTTTTTTGACTGGATGGTTGCAGCTCCTTTGTCAAAGATCAAGTGACCATAGGTGTGTGGGTTCATTCTTGGGTCTTCAATTCTGTTCCATTGATCTACCTGCCAGTCACTGTACCAATACCATGCAGTTTTTAAGACTATCACTCTTTAGTAATGCTTGAGGTTGAGGTTTAGTACTGATTCCCCCCGAAGTTCTTTTACTGTTGAAAATAGTTTTACCTATCCTGGGTTTTTTTGTTATTCCAGATGAATTTGAGAACTGTTCTTTCTAACTCTATAAAGAACTGAGATGGGATTTTGATGGGTATTTCATTGAATCTGTATATTGCTTTTAGCAAGATAGCCATTTTTACTATATCAATCCTACCGATCCATGAGCATGGAAGATCTTTCCATCTTCTGAGTTTCTTTGATTTCTTTCTTCAGAGATTTGAAGTTCTTGTCATACATATCTTTCACTTGTTTAGTTAGAGTCATACCAAGGTATTTTATATTGTTTTTGGCTATTTTGAACGGTGTCATTTCCCTAATTTCTTTTTTAGCCTGTTTATTCTTTGAGTATAGGAAGGCTACTTAATTGTTTGAGTTAATTTTATATCCGTCCACTTTGCTGAAGTTGTTTATCAGCTGTAAGAGTTCTCTGGTGGAGTTTTTTGGTTCACTTAAGTATACTATCATATCATCTCCAAATAGTGATAATTTGACTTCTTCCTTTCCAATTTGTATCCCTTTGACCTCCTTTTGTTGTCAAATTGCTCTAGCTAGAACTTCAAGTACTATATTGAATAAATATGGAAAGAGAGCGCAGTCTTGTCTAGTCCCTGACATTAGTGGGATTGATTCAAGTTTCTCTACATTTAGCTTGATGTTGGCTACCAGTTTGTTGTATATTGCTTTTACTATGTTTAAGTATGGGCCTTGAATTCCTGTTCTTTCTAAGACCTTTAACATGAAAGGATGCTGAATTTTGTCAAATGCTCCTTCAGCATCTAATGAAATGACCATGTGTTTTTTTTCTGAATTTGTTTATGTAGTAGATTACATTGATGGATTTCCTTATATTGAACCATCCCTGCATCCCTGGGATGAAGCCTACTTGATCATGGTGAATGATCATTTTGATGTGTTCTTGGATTCAGTTGGCAAGAATTTTATTGAGTATTTTTGCATTGATATTCATAAGGGAAATTGGTCTAAATTTCTCTTTCTTTGTTGGATCTTTGTGTGGTTTTAGTATCAGTGAAATTGTGGCTTCATAGAATGAGTTGGGTAGTGTTCCTTCTATGTGTATTTTGTGGAATAGTTTGAAGAGTATTGGTGTTAGGTCTTCTTTGAAGGTCTGATAGAATTCTGCACTAAAACCATCTGTTCCTATGCTTTTTTTGGTTGGAAGACTGTCAATGACCACTTCTATTTCTTTAGGGCTTATGGCAACATTTAGATGGTCTATTTGATCCTGATTAAACTTTGGTAGTTGGTATCTGTCTAGGAAATTGTCCATTTCATCCAGATTTTCCAGTTGTGTTGAGTATAGGGTTTTGTAGTAGGATCTGACAATTTTTTTTTATTTATTTTCTAAGTTTTTTTATTTACAGTCCAAATCATTTCCCTTTTCCTGTTTCCTCCCTCCCCGAAAGTTCCATAAGCCCCCTTCCCTCCCTCTTTTCCCCATTCAACCACCTCTCACTTCTCTGTCCTGGCATTCCCCTACATCCAGTCTTTCCAGGATCAGGGGTCTCTCCTTCCATCTTCTTGGAAATCTATTAATATGCGAATTGTGTCTAAGGTGATGATTTTTTGAATTTCCTCAGTTTCTGCTGTTACATCTCCCATTTCATTTCTGATTTTGTTAATTTGGACATTGTCTCTGTGCCCTCTGGTTAGTCTGGCTAAAGGTTTATCTATCTTGTTGATTTTCTCAAAGAACCAGTTCCTGGTATTGTTGATTCTTTCTATGGTTCTTTTTGTTTCTACTTGGTTGATTTCAGCCCTGAGTTTGATGATTTCCTGCCTTCCACTCCTCTTCAGTGCATTAGCTTCTTTCTGTTCCAGGGCTTCCAGCTGTGCTGTTAAGCTGCTAGTGTAAGCTCTCTCCAACTTGTTTTTGGCGGCACTCAGGGCTATGAATTTTCCTCTTAGGACTGCTTTCATTGCGTCCCATAAATTTGGGTATGTTGTGCCTCCATTTTCATTATATTCTAAAAAGCTTTTGATTTCTTTCCTTATTTCTTCCTTGACCAAGTTATCATTGAGTAGATCATCGTTCAGCTTCCATGTGTATGTGGGCTTTCTTCATTTTTTTTTGTGGCTATTGAAGACCACCCTTATTCCATAGTGATCTGATAGGAGGCATGGAATTAGTTCGATCTTCTTATATAGGTTGATGTCTGTTTTGTGACCAATTATATGGTCAATTTGGGGAAGGTACCATGCGGTGTAGAGAAGAAGGTATATTCTTTTGATTTAGGATGAAATGTTCTATAGATATCTATTAAGCCCATTTGGTCCAAAGCTTCTGTTAATTTCACTGTGTCTCTGTTTAGTTTCTATTTTCCTGATCTGTCCATTGAGGAGTGTGGGGTATTGAAGTCACCCACAATTATTGTTTGAGGTGCAATGTATGCTTTATGCTTTAGTAAAGTTTCTTTTATGAACGAGGATGCCCTTGTATTTGGAGCATAGATATTCTGATTTGAGAATTCTTCCTGATAGATTTTTCCTTTGATGTGTATAAAGTGTCCTTCTGTGTCTTTTTTGATGGGTTTTTGTTGAAAGTCTATTTTATTGGATTTTAGAATGGCTACTCCAGCTTGTTTCCTGGGACCATTTGCTTGGAAAACTGTTTTCTAGTCCTTTACTCTGAGGTAGTGTTTGTCTTTGACACTGAGATGCATTTCCTGTATGCAGCAAAATGTTGGGTCCTGTTTATGTATCCAGTCTGTTCGACTCTGTCTTTTTATTGGGGAATTGAGTTCATTGATGTTAAGAGATATTAAGGAAAAGTGATTGTTGCTTCCTGATATTTTTGATGTAACTTTTTTGATTTTTTTATTTTGATGTTGTTTGGTTATGTTCTTTTGGGTTTGTAGGAAGAAGATTAATTTCTTGCTTTTTCTAGTGTGTAGTTTTTCTCCTTTTGTTGGTGTTTTCCATTTATTATCCTTTGAAGGGCTGGATTTGTGGAAAGATACTGTATAAATTTGTTTTTGTCATGAAATACATTGGTTTCTTCATCTATGGTAATTGAGAGATTTGCTGGATATAGCAGTCTCGATTGGCATTTGTGTTCCCTTAGGATTTGTTTAACATCCACCCAGGCTCTTCTGGTTTTCATAGTCTCTGGTGAGAAGTCCAGTGTATTTATGATAGGTCTACCTTTATTTGTTACTTGACCTTTTTCTCTTACTACTTTTAATATTCTTTCTTTGTTTAGTAAATTTGGCATTTTAGTTATTATGTGACAGGAGGAATTTCTTTTCTGGTCAAATCTATTTGGAGTTCTGTAGGCTTCCTGTATGTTCATGGGCATCTCTTTCTTGGGGTTAGTGAAGTTTTCTTCTATAATTTTGTTGAAGACATTTACTGACCCCTTAAGTTGGAAATCTTCACTCTCTTCTATACCTATAATCCTTATGTATTAATAAGATGAGTAAAAACCACATCTCTCTAAAACACATATTGTAGACTTTCCTCCCTAGCCTGAGTCAAAGTTACTCCATAATTATGTCTTTGCTTATTTAACTGCATATCACATAAACACTGTCCCACATCAACATAACTGCTCCAACACCTAGAAATCTTAATGTCACCATCTCTGTTAAATCAGGAACATTCCTCATGTTTGAGAATTCTTGGACTTTACAGTTTTATAAGGTACTTTGTGGCACTTTGAATTTTATTAATACAAAGTTCAAAAATATAATCAAAACAACATATAAAGATTAGAAATGCTAAGTGCAACCAAGAATGCAATGTGATATAACTGCACACACTGTATTTTTATTTGATATCCTATATCAAATGAAAAGTAGATGTCAATGATATGAAAATAAACAGGACATGATGGTTGAATATGAATGAAGTTCATCTCAATTGTGTAAAAAATTCCATTTGCTATAAATGCCATTTATAAATTGTTTCAATCATACTTATGTTCTAAGTTATTAGAGCTCAGAAGGTCATAGAAACATGAATGCCAAGCTGGAAAGTATCTTAGGAATTATTTAGTGTTGTAATTTGTACCATGCCACTAATTTACTGAGTGACATTGGCAAACTTGCTGGACCTTTGTGTCCTCCTGGACCTTGTGAGGAGTCATTAGATCAGATGACATGATGTTTGGGGACCATTACTGCATTAAAATACATTTTCACTCAACACTTTGCTAGAGACAAAGACTCCAAAGTCAGTAGTGTATGACATGGTCAAGGGCAAGTTACAAATTTGTGTCAAGGCTGGCACTATGATCAGGAATCTGTGATTCTTTTCATGTGTATAATTAAAAATCATACAAGGATCAAGTAAAAAGCCAATCTATAAGAATATCTAGCTTATTTCAACTCTCTCTACTATAATATATGCTAACTAAAAGATGTAAACTACTATTTTCCTTTTTCTTTTATAATCTAATGCTGTTATGTTTTGCTTAACTCAATATAAATATTTCATGAAGATACTAATACTAAACACTTATTTCAAAAAACAAAATAAAACAAAACAACAACAACAACTCATAAAGTGAGTGCTCTCATCCAACAGGCACTTCACTATTTCAAGAATAAGTTTTGTTTTTCTTCTTTTCTTAATAAAGGATGAAAATTAGGAACTGTTCTCATATTTTACAGGTACAATAAAAGGAAGCTCTTCTATGCTAAGTACCTGAGCTACAACCCTACAAATGGACAAAGAAGTCAAGATCTGTAACAGATTCTGACTCAGAATACAGTTATACTCTGCTTTATTAAATGTTTGAACAATGAATATGCCACTAGTATTCTGCTATTACTAAACCCTTCCATTAGGTAGTATTGTGGTTTGAATATGCTTGAGCTAGAGAGTAGCATTATTGGAAGGTGTGGCCTTGTTAGAGTAAGTGTGACCTTGTTGGAGTAAGTATGCCGTTGTGGTGTGGGCTTTTAGATCTTCCTCTTAACTAGGTGGTTCACCTGTTTACCTTTGGAACAAGATGTTGAACTCTTAGTTTCTCCAATGCTATGTCTGCCTGCTTAGACAGTGCCTTTCTTCCTCCTGTGACTATAATGGATTGGAGATCTGAACCTATAAGCTGTCCCCAATTAAATGTATAAAATCTAACATTTCACATAGAACTTTAATAAAATTGTTTCACCATGAATCGTTATCAGTTGTGATGTTCCTGAGTGCTACAGTCTGATTATCTCAACTGTGTAGCTGTGGCTTTAGAGTTACCTTCTGTTATCAGAGAGATAAAGAATAAGAATTCTCTATGAAAAGGAGTATAATGCTATGCTTTGGGGAGCTGTTCAGGTCTAGGCTTAGCATTTCTTTCCCTCAGTCCCTGTTTAGTTCATTTGTATCCCTCAGTAGCATGAGCATAAATGCTTGACCTCTGGGAGGTCTTTCTTAAGAAAATGAATCTTCAGTCTGTGGGCTTTACCAGCTTTCTTGGTTTAAAAATCCTCATACTATCAAACTTCCACATCAACCACATGATATTATTGAATAAATAGTTGGTCATAGTTGCTAATAGTGAATTCTCATAAATCCATGTGAGCTGTTTCTAATTCACCAAGGATCTTATTCCAAATCACTTCTGTAGGTGGTACTAACTGTTGAAATCTCTGGAAAACTGAAGCTCAGTTGGGCAATGATATACAGTTAGGAAATTATATTCTCTGTAGCATGGTACTTACTTATTCTTCAGGTAGAGCATATTTCTCACTACTTCTGCTCTCTCTGACACTTAAAAAAAATCCTTCTAATCAAGATTTGTGTGTATTCTGAGGCATGATGGCCAAACTTGCCTCCATGACTTGGCTTAAATCCATATTTTGATCCATTGAAGAAAGGGCTTTTTTGATTATAAATTATGTCTATCTTATTGTTTTAGTTTTTATTGAGAATTTCATACATAGGTATGATATGCTTTGACCAAATCCCTTCCAATTTCTTCTCTATCTCTCCTTATTATACCTACTAACTTCTTCTGATCTCTTTCTTATACCTACTGAGTCCACTTAGTTGTGGATCTGTGTACACAGATTTTTAGAAAGGAAGCTAGGCCATTTTTTTTTAGATATAAAAGTAGAAGATACACAGGGCTTGGAGAATAATTTAACTTTTTTTTCATAGTTACCCCTAATTATTATCCTTAACAGAATGTAGTTAATTGAAAAGTAAGTTTGGAAGATCTTTGCAAAGTTAGATGTCTTTTAACAGACAGGGTTAAATATGACAGTCATGTTCCATGTTTCAGTATCCAATAGCCTTACTAAGTTCTTCCATACTTTTTAAAAAAAGATAACTATCAATCAATTTTGGAGAGGTAGGGATAGCCCTCAGAGTTTCATACATGCTAGGTACATGTTCTACCACTGAGCTACATTCCCAGTCAGGATAAGCATTTTAAGAGCCTGCTTCATAATATTTTCCCAGTCTGTCCCTTGATACTTCTTTAGTCCTTGTCTCGACTTATTTCTTAAGTAATTCTAGATGCTATCCCAACTCTACTGCTCTGTGCTTTCTGAGTTTTAGAGTTACCTTCTGTTATCAGAGAGATAAAGAATAAGAATTCTCTATGAAAAGGAGTATAATGCTATGCTTTGGGGAGCTGTTCAGGTCTAGGCTTAGCATTTCTTTCCCTCAGTCCCTGTTTAGTTCATTTGTATCCCTCAGTAGCATGAGCATAAATGCTTGACCTCTGGGAGGTCTTTCTTAAGAAAATGAATCTTCTTTATATACATTCTTCTTCTGATTTTTGTGTTAAATTCTCTGCTAAAGCACTCTTCCTACATACACTCCCCACTGATTCTCCAAGACTAAGTTAAAAGGTCATCTTTCTCTCAATGTCTCTCATATCCTGAAACCGCTATCTCCAATTCATTTCTCACTGTTCTTCAGGAAGGAAGCACTTGGTTAATGCATTGTTCTTGATTTATGGCACACTACATTTTTTTATAATAGCTACACCAGATTCTTTTTTTTTATCCTTCTAAGAATGTAAAAATCCACAAAGAAATGAACACTGCCCAATTTATCTCTGATTTCCCATAGCTCCTATCACATAGACTTATGAGTGTGGAATTAAGAAAATCTTGCTTGAATTGAATCTAACAAATTGAACTAAATTTTGCAAAGTGGGCTTGAACTGAGCCTCATGAAAATATATTAGGCTCTCATTTTTGACTTCTCACTTGCAGATATTCTTATCAATTTGTGCCTTTAGTGGTTTATAAGAGTAAGACACTTTGCTGAGCATTAGGATGGGAAGGATACAGAGATGAACTAGACACAAGCTCTAAACTTGGGAACATTTCTATTACATGGGACAAAATTTTAAACAGCAACTCTGAGTTTTAACCTCATTGTAATATACAAAATTTTAATAATTATAGAACTAATTCATTCTACTAAGAGAAAATGAGAGTCAGTTAACTAGGTAGAGTTTAGGAAGGTTGGTGATATTAGAGTGGAAGATACTTCAGCTGATAAGACAAACTCTTGTCACCACAAAAGATCTTGTTCCTTGGAATATAGGAGGAAAAACTGTAAGTGAATACTTCTGTGAGGACAATACAAAGAGGTGCTCTCCAAGATGGGATGAGATAATCTTGGTTCTTGTGACTGGTTACTGGATAGTTTTAGTTGAACCAATTTTCAAAACCTTGAAAATACTTAATCTGAATTCTTGTGTGGGCAGATGTGGAGGAAAGACTACAATAGTAGTGTATGAGTGGTTCTAGAAGGATAAGGAAGTGCTTCCTTTTTTGTCTTACTGAATAGCAGGCACAATGCTGAATTTTAATGACAGATGAAGGGAACACCCATCTTGATATCCATCTTCTCCCAAAGTTTACATCCCAGTGATAGATCTGGGCAAAAATGAGCATTGGCTTAGCACAGTGACAATAATACTGATATTTGAAAAAAATCAAAGTTTGTCTCCATTCAAAACAGGACTCTTTCATTGGGTCACAAACAGGAAGGGGCAAATGAGGACACCTGAGAAGGAATACGTTTGGACTAAATGTGAATTAGGGAAATGATACACATAGTGTCCCTGTAAAAGGAGAGAGTTGTTTAAAATGACCCCAAAAACAAACAAATAAACAAAAAGTTTGAGAATATGGAAGATAAGAAGGTCTGGTGCCATCAAGGGACTGCATGAAGATGGGCTGATAGAAATGAACATGGTTTAGTCAGAATAACCGGTTCGATGAATATGGCAGCTGAGACTTTACTGAATAGTCAGAACATAAAAAGACTATCCAGGAAGAGGAATTGTAACCTTGCCACATCATGGTAGTCCTGATGTGACAGGTCAGAAGCATCAAAAACAGCCAACCATATGCTTGAAATGTAGAGTCTGAGGCTCCATTTCTCTTGCCAACAATTGCTTGAAAATAACTAGATTAAGTCACAGGACTCTGTGAATAAATCTTGGCTCTGCAATCCATGGGCCAGGATCTTGATCTTGTCATGTGTCATTTTTCACATCAACACTCACAGCTATTAAGAGATGTCTTGGTGGACTCTATACATGGGTCCAGCTCTAAGATCAGGGTGTGTGTGTGTGTGTGTGTGTGTGTGTGTGTGTGTGTGTGTGTGTATTAAGGGGAAGAGGAAACTCATTTGTATGATGGTAGCTTATTTATTGATATGCTTTATTTTTACTATTTTAACCATTTAAACATTTATTGCTTGAAAATTTTATGTGTGGATATAACAAGTCTTTGTCAAATTAACTGAATTCTTTCATTTTAACTCTTGTGATGTTCTCTACCACTTTCCAACTTCATATGTTCTCTTATAAACCCACTGAATCTACTTAGTGTTACCAGGACGTCCATGGGAACAGAGCAATGTACTAGAGCATCCTATGAGGAATTTTAACCAACAAAAACCAATTCTCCACTCAGTTTCAATGGTCTGAACAGATTGAGTAAGAACTATATCAACCGTCCAAAAAGTGTCCCCAGTAGAAGTATGGGAAAGATATGAAAAGGGTATCAAAAGGATCTAGGACAAAGATTTAAAACCACATTCTCACCCTACCCTAAAGAGATCCAATAGTTATCTGGCTGAAAGATTCTCCTGAGTTCCTAGCTTTGCTCTTTGGAGAAGTGGATGACTGGAGCTATTCCAGACTGTGCTTACTACACAGAGAAGAGTCCTCTGTCTTCTGTACAACTTTAAGCATCATGGCATCTGTACAAAGAATTTTCCATAAAGCCTGATAAGACTTATAAGGAAAGATGGGCTGAGCACAGTGTCCCCAGTTGAGCTAGAGAAAGAACCCAAGGAGTTGAAGGGGTTTGCAGCCTCATAGGAGGAACAACAATATCAACAAACCAGTACCCAGAGAGCTCCCAGGGACTAAACCAACAACCAAATAGTACAGATGGAGGGACCCATGGCTCCAGCTGCATATATAGCAGAGGATGGATGGCCTTGTGGGACATCAATGAGAGGCGAGGCCCTTGGTCCTGTGAAGGCTCGATGCCCCAGTGTAGGGGAATGCCAGGACAGGGAAGCAGGAATAAGTGGGTTAGTGAGCAGGAGAGGGGGGATGGAATAGGGGGGGTTTGGCGGGAAAACAAGGAAAGGGGATAACAATTGAAATGTAAAGAAAGAAAATATCTAATTAATAAAAGAGAGGTGGATACAGTTTCAAAGTAAAAAGGCTAACACCAACAGTGAGGATGCAGAAAACTTAGTTATAGCTACATTTCTAGAGTCTTTGTAACACTGGCAAGTCCCTTACTTTAACTGATTCTTGTTTCCCTATTTGTGGATGACAAGAACTATCCTGAACTAATTACCATTTGTGAATGATGTATTGTTCATATCTTAAATATTCATTTTGAGTAAGATAGCATCTCTTTGGTTTGGATACAATATAGATGGAATTAAAACAAATTTCTATATCTGCTCAAGACTCTTCTCTCTTTGAATCATGGACCTTTAGTGAATTCTTATTCTGTTCTTTTGGCTTTTGTTTTAAATGTTAAGTCATATATATATATGAGATATATATATCTCACACATGTGATGCAAGATTCACTACTTTGACACAGTTTGTACCTGTCAGTCCCTACTTCCTCAGTATGATTGATTCAGACATCAGACAGATGCCCAGATATCAGGTAATATCTGGCAAAGGTGACTGCTTAGCCATTAAAAATAGAATGCTGTGGCCCCATAGCTCAGGAGAGTGGGGAGAGATAAGAACTTAGAGGCACCTTCTCCACTTGCAGACTGAAATCTCTGCCTGTCTTCTGACCAGTAGCTATAAGCAGTTCAAATATTTAATGATGAATTTCAAGTACCAAAACATCATCCACATATATATACTTCTAATTGCCCAATTCTAACATCTCTATATTCTGTTTATAATGAGGGACCAGAGGGCAACTACCCTCCTGACACATTATATCCTCACTACTCATAATTTCTGTACAATAAGTCTTTAAATTTATTTCTTGTTTTGGTAGCATAAAGAATTTGTGACTTTTACCTGAAGAATCTGCACCAATGCTAAGTTGTGTGTTCCTTAAAATTGTGGGAAAGTACAAGACTGAGAGCAATGGTCAACAGGTAGGCAGGATCTAAATATGGATAAGACAGCAACCATAGTGGGGGTCATATACCAGTATAACTATGATTCTGTATGAGATATCACAACAGCATCCTATCCAGTAAAGTATAGAAGGCATACTGCAGAGCGGCCACCCATGTTTTTATCTTTTAACAGCAGGGCAGGACTGCTATCTGCTATAGTATTAGAGCACCAATACAGTCAGATCTCAGGAACAAAACCAAGTGTTCATTCTCCACTTCTGGGTAATAGGCAGCAGTTTTCTTGAACTAGTATTCACATCTCTGCTCTTTATACCTCTCATTCAACCCTGACCCTCCATGGCATGCCAACTCAGGAAATGATGACTTGATTTGTCTCACCATTTAGACTGGAAAATTTGCAATCATCTTTGACTACACTCCATTTCTCACATCCCATATCTAATAACAAATGCTGTCAAGCCTATACTACAGTCACCCAGAATCTGTTAATATCTCAGCATTTTCTTCCCTTCATCTCATGGTCTGAGCCATTACCAACTCTTGTCTAGATTACAGTAATAGTATGTTTTGACATTTCAGAAAGGATTTATTGCATAGCAAACAGAATAGATCAGTTAAAAGATTGGTCAGGATTCATGCTCACGTGTTTCTTTGCTCAGAAATATCCAATGACTTTCCATTTCACTGAAGGTTCAAATCATCCTATAAAAGGTCTGAACCATGTTCCTCTCTCAAAGATACACTTGTATTGTACTTTGTACTCCTTCCTTCCTCTCTAGATATCTTGGAATCCCTATCAGTACCCAGCAAATGATCCATTTATGAGTTTCTGCTACAAAGAATTGGTGCATGCAGGGCCTTCTATTTTTGAAAACTATCAGAGTGGCATTGTTTCCTCTGTTCCTAATCAGAGGTACATGCTCACACAACACCTTCCCAGGGAATCTTTCTGTCTACATTCTCCCCTACTCCAAGGCTAACATCTGTCTGTCTGTCTGTCTGTCTATCTTTCTTTCTATCTATCTATCTATCTATCTATCTATCTATCTATCTATCTATCTATCTATCTATCTATCATCTATTATCTATCAATAATCTATTTTTATATCTATGTCTACATATAGCTACACATGCATGCATATGTTTCTTTAGTACAGTATTGTCCAATAGAACTTTCTAAATGCTTTTTTATTTCTGCTCTATAAGAAGTCACTCAGTCAGTCGTACATAGTCATGGAGTACTTAAAATTTGGCTAATATGACTGAGGTTATGAATATTTAATGTTATTTCATTTAAAATAATTTTAAATACACAGACATATATTGGTTTGGGTACCATATGAGACTGCAGATTTGCTGTTCCTTTCCATAGACATTCATATATAGATTACAGGAGGCAAAAAAAAATGCCTAAAAATATGCCTGGCTCCAGGAAATTCTTTTCAGTTGGATGTGCAGACAAATACATGGAGAACATTCGGTATATTGTCTAATTTATTTGAAATTTTAGTTTTTATTGTATAAACAACCATACTTTGGTGTTTTCATGCACATCTCCCCCCCCCCCTTATATACTCTCTTCGGCTTTCTTGTCATATTATAGTTTACTATTACTTATCAATTCCCTTAAGCCCAACAGAAAGCTTGTGTGTTAGGTACTCTTTTCTTTTGTTAGTACTGAATGGTATACACTATCTTGTTGAAAGATATGGACATAAAAGCAAACAGGGAAAAAAAAAAGCAAACAGGACTTGCGCTTAGCAGTGTCTAATGGCTTTCAGACAGTCTGCCTTGCTGAGGTTGACCTCAATGTTCTCTGTGGCCTTTTCTACTTCTGAGCTTCATTGGTTTTCTTAGAATTCCCTCCCTTACCAGAGAATGGAAGCACATGGTTTAATAGATTGGACTGGCAGACCTTTCCATCAGGTCCCTCGTCAGTGGCTCATCCATCTCTGATTATTTAAGTGGAAAGAATATGGATTCTTCTTCAATGCATACCACCCTCATCTGAAGTCCCACACCACATGACTCACCAGTATCTGGGTCACAGAGCTGTTCGCAGGCATCTGTCGTCCTCTGTCCACAGAGGTCTCTCACCCATGGCGAGGTGGCATTGATCTGGTAGTACAGGGACAGCTTGGCAGGGTTTAGCCAGTCGGAGATATCCAGGTAACTTCCTTCACTCACCACAAAGCTGCTCCCTGTGGGTGAACAGAGAGCGACAGCTACTTTCTCCCCAATGTCAGAGTCATTACTGGTGCTACAGGAACAAACGTACAAATAGTAAAGTCTCAGTTGTTATATCTCACTTACCTAAGACCATTGGAAGAACTGTTACCCTGTGTCATTACGGTGCCAAAGTCAACATGATCCAGTTCAGGCTAGTGTATAATACTGTGTCCTGAGGACTGAGTTTAGATCTAGACTTTGTCCTGACAGAAAGTCTTTTAGTTCCTCTGACCTTGGATGCTTCATCACTAATTGAAAATATTAAGGAGCACAACCTCAAATAATAGAATGAAATAGATTAATGAAAGGTGTATAGACAGTGACTGACTGTTTCTAGTAAAAAATGATAAATTTTCAAAAGGAAAATTGTCTTTCCCTGTTACCCCTACATCCCTTTGGGAAAGAGTGCATTAATGACCACCACAGCTGAGGGAATGATGTACATGCAAAATAAGAAACATGAAATCAAGGCCTATTTCCCATATTATTTATGCTATATTTTCTGTGGTTGTTGTTTTTGCAGAGCTATAGCTCAAAAATAAGGACTCAGTAGGTGAGTATGCTATCATTGAGCTATACTCTTAATCCTATTTATTTCATTCTGAAGGAGATAATAATATAGAAATATAGATTGTTGTAGACAAAGACAGAGGAGTTTTCAAGGAAATTTCAAGATCCTATAAGAAAAGATACTACATAAGCATGCACACATACTTGAGCAACACACACACACATACACACACATGCAATACACCCACATGTTGATGAAGAGCTTGGTGGCATATGTCTATAATCCCAGTACTCAGTAGACGAGAACTTCCAAGTTCTTCCAGTAGTAATAACTTCCAAGCCAGTAAGATCTACACAATGAGTTTCAGGTCATCCCAGGATGCAGAGGGAGACTGTGTTCAAACACTAAGCAAGCAAGCAAACCAACAAATGAGCTTGATGCTTGGTGTTTGGAAAATATAGGAAGATAAGCAAGCAGGGGCTGGGATCAAAGGGTTATGTCAGGCTCTCCTTGAATGACAGCTATGAATCACTTCCAGTTAGATCTTTACACATGGGCCTAAAAGCCAGGAGAGGCTGAGATTTTGGGTTTTGTTTTGGTTTTTTGGTTTTGTTTTGTTTTTTTCCAATAATTAACCTCAAATGAACAATTTGAGAAAAATAATTTCTCAAATGAAGGATTAAATATTTTCCTAGAATTTCTGAAGGTCAAAAAATTTCTAGCTTCCTAATGTCTGAATTGAAATATTACTCATTAATTCATAAGATATATGTAAGTATGCATATGGCATATATTATCCATTCCAATGTAATTACTGTATAAATTATACAGTGTTTACATATTCAACTATATATCTTATACAAAGTCACATATGCTTATATGTACACCCAGTTTCGGGGAGGCAAGAGGCTCCTTCAGGTTGGCCATAATTATATTGTAAATGATGAACATATGTTTGCAGCAATCACGCAAATCTGAGGCTAAGCTTCACAAAGAGAAAAAGTATGAATTTGAATAGGACTAAATAAGACTTAAATAGTGGATCTGGAGTTGTGCTAGATGTATCAGCCTGTATTACACAGAACATAAGACTGTGTCCTAAAATTATTATAACCAAGCTTCCTACCCGATTTACTTCTCTTTATCATATCAGGAAACAACAACAACAACAAGATCCTAGTTTTTCCAGGGAAGAAATTCAAGTTTTCCAAAGAGTGTCTTTGCTTTTAAGCATCCTTTTCATTTAACAAGGGATTTTCTGTTATATCATATGAAACATTGCTCTTGCCCTATGATTCTACTCAGTTTGGATCAAAACATCCACTGTAGTCCATTGAAAAATAGTCTGGGAGGTGAGGTCAAATTAAACCATGCCTGGCTGCCCAAGTATCTGAGACCAAGGACTAAAGTTTACTTTCTTTAACTCACATGGACACACAATGCCTACTTTCAATAGAAGGAGTTCCCATGTGAAAGCACAGGATACAACATGATTGTCATTGTGAATGCCAGAAGCATCCATGTGAGACAGCAGGAATAATGGATGACATCACGCTGAGATAAGGAAATGACCACTTTAGAAGTTGGCCCTAAAGCCTTTGGCAGCAAAAGGAAAAAAGAAAAAAAGAAAAGAGTCTGTTGGATTCTATATTTCCAACTTCTGGCAAGGAAAGCTATGTAAATCTATCTATAAAGCCACATTTCCCCCACTGGAACAAAGCCCAAAGTGAAACATGTCACATGGGTCCTTGAGCGAGGCACTACACATCAGTATCAACTGCAGATTTTTCTTTTAAAAAGCACAGTCATGCTGTTTAAATGGATAATTCTTGAATTTATTCTCACTAAAGACTGAGGAATGGATATTGAATTGTATCCCAGGGCTGAGTTTGGTTAACCCTGCTGCTTCAGAAAAGCTACACAGTACTGTGATAAGGAGAACATCCAGGAAGATATGAGTTCAGATCCTCATGGTATTACTTACTAGCTATATAAACTTAAACAAGAAAAAAAAATTACACCGGTTGCTACATATAAACAGCATGTGTAGAGAGTCCCCTCCCAGGTGCTTATCTCAAGATTACATAAGACAGTACATCTGCCTTAGATCAGCATTGCCTGCAAGACAGAGATGGGTATAGGAGTAGTTCACTGGTATGGTCTTGTAAAGAGCATAAAAGAGTGGCCAAATAAAATGGCATGGCAGGAGAAGTTGAATTGCCATGGTGATGCAGAAAAACCTTCCAATGATTGTACTCAACACTCTGACAGTGGGTATGCCCTCAAACTGGTTTCAAACCAAGACAAATATTTATGATAACACATTGTCCAGTCAAGGACTATAGACTTATCTCTGGGAAGGGATCATAACCTTGGGTGAAGCAGCCCTTCACAATTGATGGATGCTTATTCAATAAATATTCAGCTGAGAGGGGCCAACCACTAGTATCCCTTGCAACTAAGAGATCTAGTGGTGCATCACTTAATGGAGATAGGAATACAGCATCACAAATCCACTAAAGCAGATGAAGTCCTGGGTGCTCTGTGAAACTGAATAATGCGAGCAATTTTCATTATTATTTGGATTTCTTATAAACTTCAATGCTCTATACACAATATCCAGAGATTTCAAGTATGAGAAATACAACTGACAAATATTGAACTGACAAATATTATAAACTGCATTACAAATTGATATTAGTGTCCTCTTGAAGATTTCAGAAAACTGTCCCCAACAAAGGATAGCCCCACAATGAACCAGAAGGCTGACCATTGCCAGACAGTAAGCCTGACATCCTGCTCTTGGATTCTCCTGACCCCAGAATGTTCATAAATACACTTCTGTTATGTATAAGGCATTTCCACTCTGACATTGTGTTTCAGCATCAGAAATGTCCTAGTCAGTAGCCTTGTTTTAAATTGAATATCTTTTGAAACAATATTATGAAGAGAGGGCAGAGGGGGTCTATTATCCTTTGAGTGTTATGTTTGACCTTTCTTGAGATAAATTTGTTACATATTTTGTTCACTTCCAAAAGTCTGTTGGGAGAGTCATTTTCTTCTTTTACAGAAGAATGCATGAGATGTAGAGGAATATTGATCTGACTAGGGATGGGAGTGAAAGTTGAAAGAAGTGTTTTTAGTTTCTAAAGCTATGACTTTCCTGGTTATTTCAGACTATATTGAAAAATAGGAATTCTGTAGGAGATCCCATCTGTGGTCCTATTACTCCTTCTTCAGCAATCTGGACATTCTCTTTGGTGACTCTAGTGTACATAGTGCTAGAGGTGTTTTCCCTCCTCTGATGGACCATGACATCTTACAAGGAATATATGATGACTCATGAGTCCTTATCAACCTTCTCTAAGCAAGATACTTGTCACATGTTAGAGACTTAGTGAATGTTAAAGCGAATTAATGAAATCAAGTTCCATGTTTAATGACAGAGACCTTCAATTCTTTTCTTTTTGGGATTGTGAAGGAGAAAGGCTATCTCATTGGTTCAGGTTAATTGTATTTGTACTACATGAAGCCTCAACACAAACAAACATTCAAGCTAAACAACTGAACGTCACATTCAGTACTCTTAAAAGAGGTGACTCCCCTTCAAGGGCTTGAGATGAGGATGAGTAAAATACAGATCTGAGTAAAGGGGACTTTGAGAAAGGAGTAGGATTCTCAAAGATCATGCTGTATCAGCAAGATGGTGAAAGAGACTCCTGAGCTGAGTTTAATGTGTTCATTTGTCCAACCCTAAGTAAAGTCCACCCCAAATAGGACATATTCATGGAGTTAGGGAAATGAGCTAGAGCATTAGAGAATATTATGAGCTAAATAATATAGATCAAATATATGCATAAATATGTACCATACAAACTGGAATGTTGTAAGGATTATCTGAAAAGCTGTTTCCCCCACTTTGGAAAAAACTGTTACTCTCATGAAGTGGGCCTTGAAAATTGGCCCACTTAAACTTAAACTTATATGGAAAGATCAATCAGAAGAGGTTAAAGAAGGAAAGCATCAAAGAATCAACGGGTGCTTTGGTAGTACACAGCAGATTTACCCAGTAGACCTGCATCTCTCAATCTTTGCCATATGGACAAGGGAATTTCACCCAGTGTACACTTAAATACACCTTTCCATCAATTCATTCAGCTGTGCCTATGTATACAAACTAACTAGAAAGGCTATACCAGACTCTCCTTGAAGAAAATCCTTGACAATACCAGGGATGGAGATCAGACATGCAAGTCTGAGGCAAACTTCTGTGCCTATTCCTTGCTCTTTACTAATTATTCCATCTGGATTCTTCATTTCTTGATGGCAAGGACCATGCATTGCTGAAGTCATGATCTGCATAGCTCTTAGTGTGTGATGGAGGCTGAGAAGACATTTGGATTTGGGGAGAGAACCAAAGGAAAAAATACAAAGTAGAGATAGGAAGGAGGGTGCACTAGTAAGTTAAATGAGTGTCAAACAGCTCTCTGAATAAATTGCCACATTTTTATGGGAATGAAAACTACCTTGAGAAGAAATAAAAATGTGTTATTTCTTGTGTCTCATGTTTCCCTTATTTTCGTCTGGATGTCTGTCTTATTTTCTTGGCTTTAGATTAAAAACTCTTCCTCCGTTATTGGGCAATATAAGATTCCTCTCTGAGATACTCATTTAGATCCTCCCAGAGAGCAATGACTCTTAAATGAATCTCTGCCAAAATCTCAACTTCAAAATGTCATGCTTCCTTATTTTAAATATATTTATATATACTTATATACATATATATTCATTTTTCTCACAGTGCCTTGTGGGAATATACATCATCTAATTAGCCAAATGGATTTTCAGTTCAGCCCAATCATTTCCTTATCTAGAATCTGAAGCCAGTGTTGCTCAGGGGACTGCACGGGCACCGAGGTCCTCATTAACTCTGATCTTCAATTACATTGATTATAAGCCTGTTTCTGTAATTGTGCAGAATAGATCAGGGGTGAGTTGGGAAGCTCAGGCCACTCCATAACATTCTCTGAAAAGCCAGAGGCACAGCATCCCCCAAGAGAAACTGAATGATACAGACGAGAACTAAAAATACCACGGAAGTAGGTATCACCCGACAAAAACTGCCTGGCGAGACAGGCAGCAGCTGCAAATTTCCTTTCATTTCTCTATGCCATGAGCCAGATCAATCATAGCCACGAGTAAAAGACTTCAAAACAAGGCTCTGGTCACACTGTTGAATGGCCAGTAGATGCTCTCCGTAAATGAAGTAGAGGAAGGATCTTGGCTCCAAGGACTTAATAACTTTGGTTTTCTCCCTTTGGTTTTGAAATGACGAGAAGCCTTCTCCCTTTGGTCACATCACAGAGCCTATCTCTGTCGGATTCTCAGACCCATGAGAAACTACCTACCTGGAGGTATGAGGCTGTACAAACTCAGAAGCAAAAATGAGGAACACATATATTATCAGCCCAGTGGGTACGTGAAGCACATGTGCATGCTGGCCCCTGTCCCAATTTACAGAGCCATAAGTTAATATTGGCTCCATTCCACCACCTACTACCCCTTGAAGAGTGGATATATGAAGTGGGGAGATCAAACAAAGTTTTGAGGGCTTTGTAAGTGAAAGCAAAGCCAACCTAGGTGGTTGGGAGTTACTGGACTTTGAGGGCTGCAATATTATTGAGGGCTAGTTTCCAAACAAGGCTCTCAGCAACTTATCACTCACTTTTTCTCTATTTCTGTTTTTTTTTCTTTTGATCTCATCTCCTACTTAATTTTTCTTTACTTGGATCAACTGCGATCTTCTCACCATAACCTACATTTTCTCTATCTGTTATGGGATGTACCGTATCTTCTTCTTTTTTTTTTAAATTTTATTTTCTAAGTTTTTTTTTATTTACATTCCAAATCATTTCCCCTTTCCTGTTTCCTCCCTCCCCGAAAGTCCCATAAGCCCCCTTCCTTCCCTCTTTTCCCCATTCAACCCCCTCTCGTTTCTCTGTCCTGGCGTTCCCCTACATCCAGACCTGACAGGCATTAATTGAAAATGTGACTGCATTCTGAAGGCAGGGTCTTTTTTTATTTTATTTTTTACTTACTCACTTTATATCTTGCTCACTACTCCCTCTCAGTCACCCCCTCCCACAATCCTTCTCCTATCCCCCCTCCCCTTCTCCTCTGAATTGATGGGCAGGCCTTTAGGTATCTCCTGACACTGGCAACTCAAGTCTCTGGGAGGCTAGCACTTCCTCTCCCACTGAGACCAGAAAGGCAGCCCAGGTAGACAAACATATCCCACATATAGGCAACAGCTTTTGGGATAACCCCTGCTCCAGTTTTAGCTTTATATAAATATACATTATGATATTTGCATGTGACTTAGCATGTATCACCATTATTAAGAAATGCATGACCAAAACTACCCCTAAAATATACCCCTAAGCCATACCACTGGAGAACATCAGGAATAGAATAGAGTCTAAGTAATGTGACATCAAAATTATAGTTGGTTGGAGTAATTTACATCTCCCAGAAAAGGCAATTCATATGTAGGTGAGTGACACATAACAAAGCTACAAATCCCTTCTTTTGAGGAGAGGTCCACATCATAGGAGAATTACCTAAGACCTCATCACTAGGTACGTAGAGAAAAATAAACATAGAGATGGGGAGGCCAATGGGAACGTAGTGTTCTGCATAAGAAGAACTGTTGTTTCTAAGTAGTTTTATTACTTTTCCAATACCCACTAATCATACGTTTCTCTGAAGTGTCATGTGGAATTTCCTGAGGACATTGACAATGTTTTTTTTTTTTGTTTTTTGTTTTTTTTTAAATTTTCTGTATTCCCCATCTCAAACTGTGATCAAAGTCTGGCTAAAAACAGATTGTCACAGAATTCTACATGCTTTTATATGCCCTTGGTCTTGCTTCAAGTTGCTTTAGGGTTGTTTGGGGTCTGGACAAAAGCTATTTGAAGTTTCATTATTTCAAAAGAGCTTTTTCCCCAAGGTACATGACAATTTTGGTACTAAGCTAGGTAATAGAAAAGAACAAAGTCATAAAATGCCACTTGTGTCTTTTAAATTCATTTAAATTTCTAAGGAGATAATTTTGATGCAAGTTAGAGAGTAGCTATTACTCTCAAATTTTTTGTTTCTTTGTTTCTTCCTTTCTTTCTTTCTCTCTTCCTTTCTTCCTTCCATTTTCTTTCCTCCATTCTAGATTTCCATTAATACTTAACTGAGAATTTATGAGTCAGATCCAATCCAAATATTGGATTTACTTCGACCTAAATTTTGTGGTTCTCTCTCTCTCTCTCTCTCTCTCTCTCCCTCTCTCTCCCTCTCCCTCCATCCTTCCCTCCCCCCTCTCTCTCCTCCCCCCCTCTCTCTCTTTCTCTCTCTCATCTACCTATTTTGGGTGTTGATGGGGATGCACATCTAAAGCATGCAAATAGAAGGTTGGGGAATCTTCTGAGAGTGGGTTCTCTCTCCTTCCACAATGTGGGGTCAAGGATCAAACTTGGGATCTCAGCTTCAGTGGCAAATGTATTTACCCACTGAGTCATCCATTTTGGCCTAGATTATTGGTTCTGGATGGAATATATCTTCCTGATCCCATAAGCCCATTTTCTGCCTTTTACAACAGGGAAAGATCCTTTGTGTTAGTTGAAAAAGGAAGACATGAGCATATAAATGGAGCTGGGTGCGAGCTCTGTAAGAAGCTAAAAAGGTGCAGCTCAAGGCCTGGTGTAGCCCCTTGTTTCTGGTTATTGTAAGAAAAATCAATCCTGTAAGCTTACTCATTTCTTTGTCTGCACTTGGGAATAAAGTTCATAGAGTTCCCAATGTCATTAAGTAAATTTCAGGTGAATTTTCTTTGAATAGTACAGTCTCTGGGTAGAGATTTACAATTCACTCATCTTGGGAAATCAACACAGCATGCAATGCATTTCTGTAAATAATTAAATTTCTACCTATACATATAATGTATATGATTGCATAATGTACACACACGTGTGTGTACACAATCTATATAAACACAATAGACTATTGTGTGTCCCAGAATATTTGCATATTTATGTGCCAATGCAATTCTATGAGTAATTGTATTTTGCATAGACAATGAGTCCTGAATTTTCACAACATGGTAGTACTCCTTGGAAAACTCCAAACATTAATTTCATGTTTTAAAAATCATCTTGCTCTGACCTACTTACTCATTTACCATAGGCTGACACACACCACATCCCAGTCACTAGTCCTCTTACACAATAATATTTCACAATATTATCTAAGGTGACTTAGAGTCACCAAGGAGTGAAGGCTGTAGGAGTGATAGCAGATCCCAAGAAGGATGTCTGGTAAAAATTAGGAACAGTGCATTTGGAAGGGAAACAGTCCAAAAAATGTGTGGTTGAGGTATGAATCTTTATGCAAGTAAGAGCTTAGCGCATATCCTTGAATTCCTCTGCATCTGCCACGTTAGCAATGTTCCCTGTCATTTTCCTCTTCTTCATTTCTATCCTCATGTTGCAGGATGTGCTTCTCTCTGCTCCTCCCAAGGAGGTCGCACACATATCAACAGCTTTTGGCAAAGGCAACTCACAACTGTGAGCACTAAGAATAACTATATTAGCAATTCCTCTCGAGTTCAAACCAAACTGAATTGGACTCAGGGACCTGCATGCTTTTTTTTTCTCACATTGTGTGTGTGTGTGTGTGTGTGTGTGTGTGTATGTGTGTGTCCACAGATATGTATATATTACTATTTTTCTCTAGAATTTTTTTTCTATCATCTGGAAAGAGTTTCAGAGAAAAAAGCCCAGATGTTGAAATCAGCAGACCTAGATCCAAATGGGGTCCCTTCAACTCAGCATTTGAGAGGCTCTGGAAAATGATTCATATCTCTCAGCCTCTTCCTCCAAAAGAAAGTGAAGGGCATTTACCATGCAGCATTTGCATTCATGCTATAGGACTATGTGTTCCTGACTTACCGAATGCATTTGTCAGATGGAAATTTATACTGCTACTGCATTGTACTGTATCGTACTGGCATTTAAAGATGCCAATCTTTAAATGACCTTAGAACTATGTCACTAGAGGGGAGAATATTATTTGTATTCTCATTCTACAGATAATGAAACCGAGGCTTCAGGACTTCATATGTACATATTCTGAAATTCACAGATACATTGCTGGAGATTGCAAGCTACTGTGCACCCTGTAATAACAATAACAAAAGATTATTAGGCTGCCTCCTGTTCTTCTCACTTCAAGAAAATTCTGGCCACACACTGCAAGAAATTTTCTGTTTTGTTTTACTTTGCTTCTGCCAATAATTCAGCTCTGGTTCATTCCCTAACCACTGTATTTCTAAAGATGACTGAAATATAAATCATACTATGCTAGAATGAGTGCAAAGGGGTAGTAGGTGACATAACATTGTAATTGGTACTTAATATCTCCAAAGACATGTAATATTTCTAAGAGATATTTTCTGGAAACTGGACAGTAATTCAAATTAATGCTGAGCCTTAATCTAATTGTTTTATGATACTACAAAAGATTACATGAGGTAAAGCTTCCAAAAATCAGAGGCTTCAACAATCATGTTGATGGAACAGCTTTTACTGTCTGGCACAGATGAGAACAGCTGCCTAAAGATGTAATATTGGTACTTGGGGCAGCATAATAAAAGCGATCTGCAGTTTATCCACTCTGTAGCATCCTCAGCTATCAGCTGTTCACCTGCTTAACCCTGCTATGAATTCTAGGAGTATTAATGAGAGAAAGGATTTTTTTTTGTAGACCAAAGAGAAAACTCTAGGGCTCAAGCAGGGCTTCTTGTGACTGAGGTCTGTATTTCTAGTATATGATGCATGAAGAATGAATTCGTTCTTTATGTTCTCAGGAAGACTTGGTAAGGGACAGATTGAGAGCACCCAGCTCTGCAGCCACCAGGACCAATGGTTCTCCAGCCCTGACAGTCTTCATTTGTTCTCCTTTACAAGTCTTGGGGCTCTTGTTCTGCAAAATGCGACAGTAGCAAGTGCCACATATCTCTGTGCACGATGTCATACTGTGATGATTGTGATTGATAAGAAAGATCAGTGGCCCAACAATACTTAACATCTTATCTCAGTTTTGAAACATCCACACATCAAATAAAATTTTTTAGCACATGCACAGGTATTCAGGAAAAATTCTGAAAGCATATTTATATCAAAGCATCATCAACTTATCAGACAGGATGTAAAAATGTGAAAGAGGATGGGTTTCATGTTTCCCTTGCTAATATTTATCTCACTGTTTTGTGATAATACTGATAATGACATCCTATTTGGAAAGCTGGGAAGGAATAAAAATAAAGTTGAGATAAACTTGTAGTATTGAGTACATGGTTAAGTGGCAAAAAAGAATCATTCTCTTTTTTTAGTTGCCAGAAGTTTATCCCCAGGCTGCTGTTACAATGATGGGAAGCGATCCCAGTCAGGCCACAGGGACAAATGGCACATTTTCTTTCCCCTACGAGTTATTTTCAGATTTTCACCTCCTTATGTTTGCCCACATATTCTGAAACATTCAGATCCAGGAACCATCTTTATTTTCACTGGACTATGTAAGGGCAAATTCTTCCTTTTATCTACAAGTGATCCATTGTGATAGCTAATATTGATTGTCAATTTGATAGGCTCCCCTAACAATCAGAAAAGCCTCTAAGCATGTCTGTGGAGGAATTGCTTCATTATGCTAATTATGGTGGGGGGGGATTAAGTTACTTAGGGTAGGGAGATGCACTCTTGGCTGACAGTCATGGACTGAACATAAAGGAGAAATTATGAGCAATCATAGTTCTGTTTCCTCCTTGTTACTACAATGTAACTGCCTCAAGGACCTGTCCCCATGCATTCTCTGCTATGATGGGACATACATACCCTCAAACAGTGTGGTCAAGTAAACTTTTCCTTGCTTACATTGCTTTTGTCACAGCAATGAAACAAGATATCACCTGATATCTTCCCTGGAAGAGGCATCTTCCTCCTTACCACAGTGTCATTTCCAAAGAATGGGAATTCAGTACATGCTCACTGTGTGTGCTCCATGGGCATACTGGGGGCTTCTTCCATAAGAAGAGGGTGAACTTTGCAGGAGAACCATATCCAACACATCTTTGACAGAACATCTTTTACTATAGTGTTTAGCACTTGGCAGACAATCATTAGAACATTTTGAATGAATATATAGAAACAGCTATTCTAGATTCTGAAATCATTCAGAACTCTTTCATATCTGTGTGTTTTTTGCCCACTTTTGTTTCCACATACTCTGAAAATTATGAAGAAATTAATGCTTCCCTGTTCTAGAAATATTTTCAATAAGAATTATGTAAATGCATAGAATGTTTTTAAGAGCAGGTGGCCCTCACTTATGCTCTGCATTAATGTATGTACATCTTCACTTCTATATTATAGACTAATTAGCTAAAGATAATAAACATGTGCCTTTGCCTGACTTGTCCAAGGTATAGAGTTTTGAAACTAGAATCCTGAGCTCCACACTCCAAGTTCTCTATGTCATGTCCTATGCTGTTGAGAAGATAGCACAGTGTTCTGTTTAACTAATAAATGTGCTTGTTCCAATGGTTAACAAATTTAGGGGCCACCACTTATGTGTCAGTCCAAGAGTTCAGCAAGTAACAGGAAGACAGGGTGTTTATCTATAGTAAATGTGCAGAGTTATGTAGATGGGCATGATAAAAGTAGTTTCACCAACATCTCCATGATTCCAAGTATGAGCAAGTGCTCTGGAGGATGGAAGAAGCTGCTGTGGGTACTAAGCAAGATTTGTGTGTGTGTGTGTGTGTGTGTAAGTAAATGTATATGTGCATATATATGTATATGTGTGTCCTGCAATGAACACACAGTAGGCAAAGCTTCTGAAATACAAAATAGACTGAGGTGTTTTCAGTCAGAACTAACAGTCTAACAAATGGTTTTTATTAAACTAGTAGATGCTCAGGAATCGGGTATATATTTATGCTTTTGTTTTCAAGTTTAATTGTGTATTTTGGGGTAGTAGGAGTCTAAAAGAATACACAGTTCAGTAGCCAGGCTATGATTTTGTGTCTCCATCTTGAACCCTATGGTGTGTACATGATTTACACAACAGGAATGGGCACTCTGGAGGCCACATGAAAGAACGAATAAAGTTCAGTCAATTTCACTTCTCTAAAGAACCGGTGGATGAGTTCCTTTTCTCATTGTTAAATGCATTAAGATGATGAAGCCCTACTGTGTTTTGAGAGTAAGAGAGCAAATCCAAGGCAGTGTTGAATAGCAGAAATATGGAATTAGACAGCTAGGATTCATGTTCTGGCTCTGCCTATAACTAACAAAATGATAACTATCCAGTAAAATGGGCTTTGGTTACACACCTATAAAAATGTGGATAATGATCTCATAGGAATGTGGGAGGTAATACATGCAAATTAAATTTCTGTGTTTCAAATTCCTCACATTTAATGTAAATGAGGCAATACATGTAAAGTGCTTAAAACACTACCTGACAGATAATAAGTGCTTAATAAATGTTAGTGTGCTCAGTACTGCTGCTACCTACATGTATTTGATAATTCTATCTAGAAATAAACGAGAATGCATCCTCGTTCAAATACAGTTTGGCAAAAACAAATACAATAACCAAGCTCTTGCTTAAGCAACTTATTAGCTCAAGATATTACAGCACAGACAAAAGCCCACTCTGTGATTCATTTCTACTTTGCTAATTGCCTGCTCCTGCTCTGGACCTCGGCCAGGAGTCAGTCTTTAGCCTTGCCACGGATATATTCACATCAGCTCACATGTGTGTGTAAGCAGTAGTACACAGCCCTTGCCATCTCTAAGGACTGCAAAGAAATGGCATTAAACGTGAGTAATTTGAAACAACTGAAATTTAATTAAAAACAAAATTAAAAGTTGTTCCAAGCCTGGAACTTCAGCCAGCAAGACTCAGAGGAAATTGGTAAGAGCTGCTAATAGCTGGATCCAATTCACAAGCCTCCACAAAGAGTCAGAGGCAGCAGAGAAGGTGCATACCTTTTAGATGAAACAATTAAAAATCACTTCTGAGAAATAATCACAAACAGCATCCCAGGGTAAAAAGGACTATTAGTTGATGGTATGTTTCTCTTGGATATCCTCATTTCCATTATGGGAAAGGGCACTGAGATTTCTAGTAGCATCCTCCGTGGCAACACAGAAGGATGGGGACTTTTAAAAATGGAACTGAACAAGTTAGAGATGGTTGAATTCCTTTAAAGAGTATTTGGCACATGCTGTCTAAAATTCTACCTGACCAAATTATTCAACCTTTGAAATTCTAGATATTCACGTGGCTTAGTATAATTCATTTTCTTCAAAGAATAGGTCTATGGAGACCAAGGTCAGCTGGAGGGTGACCACTAAGAAGGTTAAGTGCACTGGGTGCTCAATGAGGTGGGTGGGAGTCTAAGCAGGGACTGCACATTTGGTCTGATTCTGAGAAATGGTATTTAAAAGCAAGTCTATGAAATTCTTGACTCTGAGGGAAGCATGGAGTTAGGTGGAGAATTTGAGCTATGCCTGCAAGAAGGAAGATACAGGAAATGGTCAGAGGCAATAAGAGTGGTGGGGAGAAATAAGGAGCACATGATCAGAACTGGGATGGGAAAGCTTCATATGAGCATTAGCTCACAGAAGTAGAGCAGCTGAGTTTAAATGCATACAATCAGAACAGATGGTACATGTCCTTGACAATGCCCTGAGCTCTATCTCTCATCCTCAATTCTCTTGATCATATAAAGGCAACAAAGATACTTCTTGCATAGAAGAGTGCATACTTTCTTTTTGAACATCTCTACAACCCACTTCACTGCATCAACATCAACTATGATGACCACATTATTCTAGCCTTGCAGCCATTCAGATGGCTTTAGACCTGCTATTTCTGTCTGGGCACATTTCTCTTTTCACTCCTTGATATCTGTTTAAATGCTATCTCTTCAGAGGGGTCTTCCCTGTGATACACAGGAAGTCCCCATGTTTTTCTTCCTCTTGGATTTAATTACATTCACGGCTACCACTGTTTCCTTCGCCACTTTGAAAATCTGCTTCGATTTTTTCTTGGTGAGAAAGGAAGCAGCATGAAGACACAACCAGTTCTGCATTCTGCAGGAAATCAACTCGATTACCCCTCAACACACATGGAACATGGGATGTTTAATATATGAGCAAGTTTTGAATGACTAAATGAACTCTTAAAGGTAACATTCCTACCATGTTTCCTGGCATTTCAGAAGCACATTATGGGTCTTATCAGTTATTCTTAAGAATATCAGACAATATGTTCATTTAGATTCCTAGTAATGAGTTGATCTGTGTGGGGTTGGGGTAAAAGGTAGAGGATTGAAAATGAGACCACAGCCTTCAAAAATGCAAACTTGGCATCTTTTTATTGACCGTGAAACATGAACTATAATTTAGTATGTTCTTGTTGCCTTCATGGATCTTACCAGGGAATGAGCATGGGGCATGAGGAAACCATGTGGTCTTGGGGGTAGAAGCAGCAGGTGAGTTGAGGAGGGGGGCAAAGCCGAAGGTAATTTGCTTTTGCTCAAATCATTCTCATATTGTCCTCAATTTCTTTCAGAGAGAAGCTTTTGTGTTTAGGTCATACTTATGTTGTTTAAGAGGCTTTTCAGGGCAACCTCAGTGGGAACATCTTTAGCTATCTCCTATCTTGGTCTTTACAGAGCTATAAAATCACAAAACTCATGTTTACTTGGCTTGTTAGTATTTGGAATTTAAAAGTAAAGTTGCAATAGTGACTGTAATCACAGTAGTGCTACTGAATATTTTAGACTTATAGGTTTATTTATCATCTAGAATTGTGAATAGTTGTACATATACAACCTACTATTCAACACTGCACCTTATGACAAAATGTGGTAGTTATAAAATGAGAAGAAAAAAATCTGTGCTTAAGGTAGTGTACTTTTAGTATGAAAACATTTTACACAAGAACATCAGCTTTGGAATTTAAATACATAGGAAGTTTTGGTGAGCTTAGTTAAAGAATGCCCACTCTGATCTGGGCACCACAGAAAGTCGTCTACAGAAATTGCACATGAGCTGCAGTGGAAAATGGTATCTACCTGAATTTTTGGGGCTAGCAGATTGATGCAGGAGAAAAGTACAATTTGTAAAGGAGAAAAAGAGAACCCAAGCTTTCAGGAAATATCCATTGTATGCAGCTGGAGTGTGTGAAGTAAGGCCTTATGTGTGAAATAATCACAGAAGAGACTAAAGATGACTTCCAGTTCTAATAGTCTATAATTTAGAAAATTGCCACGCTAGTTTCTTGGCAGTATGCCCACCATGTGCCTTCACCCCTGTGCCCATCTGCTCCCTTTTAAGGTGGTAGAAGCTGCCATTTTTAATTGATTCAATATTTCAAAAATGACATCAGGTCCCTAGGTCTCCTTTTAGGCTTCGGATTCTAAGACAATACCAGTGACAAGCCCACTAGTGCTGCATTTAAGTCTCTAAAGGAAGTATCCATCTCTGGAAGTTTCATATTCGTGGGTCAGGTCAGCACCTGTGCAGGGTCTGAGAACTCAAACTCTCTCCATCCTCCAACCCGTCCCAAATACTATATGATTAGATAATATTCCAACCATTCAAATATTCAACAGGGCAGCCTTCAAATATCTCACAAATTAATTTTACTGACACAGTACACTGACATTTTTTACTAATAATTTTCAGCCAGACAGGGCTTTAAAGGTCCTAATACTATGTGTTCTTCATAGTTGCTTACATTTTCTCTTTGTCTTGCTTTCATTCATTTCCTTCTAATGTGGTTAAGGGGTTGGCATCTGATTCTTGATCTTGTATAAAGAAGATTGTGCATGAATGGAATCAATAATAGCAGATGCCAGAATTATCCCACCACAGGCCAGGCTCTTGATGCTAGTGACTGTGGATTTTTGACAATATACTGAATTATACTGAATTTTTGGTATATTTGGATCCTCATATTTCCTGAGGACAAGGCTGGAGATAGCATTTGAAGCCACAGACTCTGGCATTTGTGCTTTAACTTTTGACTACCAACCTAACAGCTGACAAAAGGGAAATAATTCAATCTGCCTTCCTCTTCCATTGGACATGAATTTACAGTGATGGGTGGAGAATATAAGGCCTTACACATGCAAGACAAGGATATTATCACTAAGCTATATTTCAGGACTTTCCTGGGGATTCTTACACTAATACTCAGATGCCCTGGTCCTCAAGAATCAATGTACATGGCCTATCTTCTGTGACTCTTGTCCCTCTGGGCCTTTAAATGCAACCCATTTGCTGTTTCCTTGTCCTAGCTCTAGTTGTCTAGTACTCCCTCATTTTCATTCTAGGCTCTGATGCCCACATTCAGACATTATCAATTACATTAACATCCTGCCCCAGAACTGCTACCTTTAAATTTTTGTAGTCTCAAGCCCCTTTTACACAGTGGCCAGTCACTCCACTAACCTTAGGAACTTGGAGCTTTGTGTGAAAGAAGTCATCTTTCTGCTCTCTGCCTTTAAAGTAGCACAATTTACATATATATGTAAATTGATATATATATATTGATATATATCAAATGAAAGTACTCCTTGAAGTGGTATATTATGTCTGTCCCCAGTCCCCATTTCATGGATGAAGATAATCTTATAGCAATTAAATTACTTACATGAAGGCTATATAGTTATAAATATTTATATCCACGTACTAAATTCAGGGAATGTTATTCTATAGCTTAGACTTAATCAAATTAGATAATAAGCAAGTAACTGCTAAGCAGAAAAAGAAGTTCAGATTATTTAACAAAGGAAGCTGACAGAATAGGGGGATAGTGATGATGGCGATGCTAATCAAAAGTAATACTGTCAGTGCTTCCTGCTTTCAGAACATTGTACTGACACCTTTCTTGCTATCTCATTTAATTCTCACAATTCTACAGATTAAGAAATGAGCTATGAGTATAAGTGTCATTGTTTACATCAAAGAGGTAAGAAACCCTACTGCTGGCATTTGAATCAAGATATATCTAACTATAGAGCTTGTACTCAGAATTACACATGTGTGTGTATATACATATACATATACAACTATATACATATATAAATATATGTATACACACACACACAAGTGTGTGTGTTCTGTGTGTGGTGTGTGAGTAAATCTTTGCCTAAATTTATGTCTACATACCTCTTATGTGTCTGGTGCCAATGAAAGGCAACTATCCCCTAGGCCTGGATAGTTGGGAGCCATTATGTGGATGTAGATGTGGATACTGGGAATTGAACTTTAGTCCTCTGAGCAGGAGGCAGTGGTTTTAACAACAGATCCATCTCCTTGCATCTCCTTCTCTCTCTCTCTCTCTCTCTCTCTTTCTCTCTCTCTCTCTCTCTCTGTCTCTCTCTCTCTCTCTCCCTCTATGTGTGTGTGTATGTGTGTATGTATAAGTGTGTATGTATAATGTATATATGTATGTGTAGTATTTGTTTTCATTCAGGAGTTCATGGATGTGTGTCCGAGTCAGAAGCTGATGTCACATATTGCCTTCTAGCATATTTTACTTTATTTTTCTAAGAGGATCTCTCACTCATGCCAGATGTCACTGATTTTGCTAGACTTGCTGGCCAGCCAGCTCCAGAGATCTCTCTGACTCTGCCCCTCTGTCAACTTTTGTTACAAATACAAATAACTATGCCTGGTTTTTATATGTGAGTGTTAGGGATCTGAACTCAGGTCCTCATGCTAAATTGCCAATAACTTTATCCACTATGTCTTCATCTTCTTAGTTCCTCCTTTTAAAAAAGTATTTTATCATACATAAATTAAACACTGTAATGGGTTTCATTTTGACATCTTCATGTCTATACACACTCCTTTACACACTCCTTTCATGTTGCTCTTACATTTTTCCCTTCCTCTACATCATTTTTTTTAAAAGTCCAGTGGCTCTATCATAGCCATTTTTATGCTAAAAGTTGAATACTGGGCCTGTGTGTTACATCTTGTGGTCAAACACGTGAGTAACATGAGAAAGACCTTAGATTTGAGCTCCATAACTATAAATATGGGACTTCTCTTTCAGGATGGCCCTCTCCTGAACTCCCATCTATACTCACATGAAGCCTAGCCTTCATATACTTTTTTTAAACTGGGATTACCACACCTTCTTTCATGTTGCCCCCCCCTTAGCTGGAAGACCAGTTATCTCATACTTACCCTTCCCATCTTATTTCTAAAAGAAATACAGGTCTCCTTCCTAAATCCCTATCTATCTTATTTCAGTTTATGGGGTAAGACCCAAGTCCTTCTGTCTAAAAGTAAATGCCTACTCTTCCAAGTTCCTTGGTCCAGTGGCAAATACCCACTCTTCTCTGGCAACCTTGCTGAATCTGATTATGCATCCCACTGACTTCAGGTTAGTCAGTAGTTATAATCCTCAAATATGCCTTTCCCAATGCCTACTAAAAGGATGATGTCATTGAGGGTAGGTTATCATTTACTGACCAATTATTTTTGAGAATTTTTATGCATTTGCCTAATTTATCTTCATCACTCTCATGTAAGGGAGAAGCCCACTATTTTACTTTTACAGACAATGTGAGTGATGGCTAGAAGTATCAGGACTCATTCAAGACACATATTTAGTAAGAAGGGTATAGATTCGAATCCTACGGATGTGTTTTTACTCTGTAGCACATGTTTGCTTCACCACCTCATCCACCTTTAATGCTTGTTACATTTGAACTTTTCCCAGAATTTGATATCTTATCCTGAGCTCAGCAAATGTCAGATTCACATCTGAATGTCCGAATTTACTGAAAAAGTTCAAATGTGAAGCAGAGTTAAAATAAAGGAAGGCATAGCCAGGAGCATCATGGGTAGCCAATGACCGAGAAGTAAGTCTTATGAACAGATGCCCAGGGCATTAGCAAAGATTCCAAGAGTTACGAACAGCATCAGGGAATTCTAAGGCTGAGCAGCTGAAGATATATTTGCTTTAGATAACCCAAAGGGGCCAGCTGAGGAGGAAAGCAAAATAGCAAAGCTTTGCTGGGTATTGAGAGCTGGGTGGTTGTGGTGGTGCACGGGTTGTAATTATTCCTCTCATCTCGTAATATCCCTTTGGAAAACATTGCATGCTTCCTCCTCCCATACTCTCACTGGCACTGAGGATGCTGAAGGTCCCTTGGCATCTGGAGCTGAGAGATAGAGATGGGGATATATCTTCCCCACCACAGTCACTTCCTACAACTTTCTTTTTCATCCAGACAGCCTTGGGAGCTTGCAGTCCCCAGAGAAACTTGGCCATGATCCTTCTAAGCTTTCTTCAAATGGCAACTTGTGGGCTGTGGGAAGTTTGTTCAGCTGCCTCTGCTCTCAGCATCTACACTAGGGACTGTCTGGTTACATGGATTGATTTGAACCATCTGAAAGAGACAAGACTAGGAACACTAGCCTGACACTAATGGGAGATCTTACTCCTCACATCATAAATGAATATTTTTAAGTTGACTCAGAAATGTACATGTGTATGGGGTACAGTGTAAAACCTTAACACATGTAAGTACTATATATTGATTAATTCAGGGAAGTTATTATTTCAAATTCCTCACCAAGAATGTTTATCATTTCTTTTGATTTAAAAAAAGCCAATATCTTTTCTATTAATCATTCTACAAAATGGAAGAAATTATTGCTAACCATGTTTCTACTGTATGTTATAGGAAACTTGAACAAAAACCTCCTCTCTAATGACATGTTTATATGCAACAAACAATCATTTCTTATCCTCCTGTCCCCTTCCATCTCCAGCCTCTAATACCCAGTACTCTACACTTCTCTTCTGTGAAATCATATATTTTTAGCTTTTATATGAGTGGGAAGATGTGTTGTTTGTCTTTCTGTGCCTAGCTTATTTTACATATTATAACATACTGCAAGTTTTAAATTCTACTGTTTCTCCTACTTTCAAAATGTCTTACACGTAGTGGATTCTTGGATTTCTCCCATAATTTACAATGAAGATACCGAAGTCTGGAGAGTTGACCATGATTGACCTTATCTTAGTAATTGAGTAATGTTTGCTGAAGCTTAGGGTGGTATTATAATATATCCAAGGTCTTAAAGGAAGGAGGCAGCATTGGGTTTAGATCCCACCTCTTCTTGTGTTACATAATGTACTTGACCTTATTATGTGTTCCCGCCATTTTGTCATTTAGTAGCTCCTACCTGCATCATTGCCAGCAAATTATATACATGCTAATGTGAAATTATTTTTTCTGCATGTATGATGGAAAAGAATTTAAATGACGTCCTTATTATCATATGACCCATGTAGGTTCACATAGACCTTACTTTATAATAAGTGGATATAGTTAATAAAGTAACATAAATAAATGAGGTAATGTTTTACAAAGCATTTAGAACAGGGAAGGACACTTAACAACAGCTCTGTAAATGATTCTCATTACTAGGGCTATTGTTATTACAATTGTGAAGACATTTCCACACAAGGTCTACACAAATGCAGAGACATGTCCTTCTCCTTACTGTGAAACATGCCATCAACCATAGTCCACCAGTATATATATATATATACACACACATATATATATGTATATATATGTGTGTGTGTGTGTGTGTGTCTGTGTTTGTCTGTGTGTGTGTGTCACAGAGAAGGTGATATGAAAACATGTGATGGTCAGAGGGAAACTAGGAAAAAGAAGAAAGGAAAGAAGGAGTAAAACATAATAATCTGAAAGAATAAAATAACAGTGATCTTCAGGACTTTAAGCAATTGGTTTATTCTTTCTATGTGAGAGAAAGTAAGTTCTCCCTCATGGTTTCTTTACTTACCCAGCTTTATGCATGAAGACTCTATGCTAAGCCTTATGTTGTATTTATAAGGAGGAAAAAGATAAACAAGTAACAAGAAGAGACTCCATTATCTCATTGTCATACTCCATCTTAGATTTGGCAAAGAGAATTCAAAAACATCAGGTGACTGACACTTTTTCTAATCAGAGTGTCCTAACACTGTGTTTAGAAGAGGCAAGGGCAAGTTGGGTGGTGTTATAATGTACCCAGTGTCTCAAAGGAAGGAGGCAGCATTGGGTTTAGATCCCACCTCTTCCTGGGTTACATAACGTACTTGACCTTGCTATATGTTATCTCTATTTTATCATTCAGTAGCTCATTCCTGCCTCATTTGCATACACCAAACTACTAATGGTACCTTCTACCCACAGGGACATGATCTTCATCTCATGAGAGGTCCCAACCCACCTTCTATCCTTGCAGTCTAAAAGAAAATGAAGCCGTGTATTTAAAACAACAGGATAGAATGATCATGTGATAAAATGGAATTTTACTATCCTTTGCAACAACCCTCTGTCCCCAGTTTCTGGGAACATATTTTTTTTAACTCAGTCTGCTATCAAAACACAGAAATTAGTCTCTAATTGGGGATGTCAAACACAGTGTTATCCTTTGTAAGGAAGGAAATTAGTAACAATTCATTCTGGTTGGAAGCCAACTTAACATGTTAGCATAGAGTGTCATTAAAACTCTCAATTCCACTGGCTGTTGTGATAGCTATAAAGACTTGAATATGTTCAGTTGCTTAGAATGGTTTTCCTAGATTTGTTCTTCCCCAGGCCCCTTGTCACATTTAACCTGGAGATCAGTTACTATTTAAGGAAGAAATAACTTGAAGCATATTTTTTCCTTCTACAGTTTAGCAAATTTAGACTTTCTTAATGAAGAGGTTTGTAAAAAAAAAAAAGAGTCCACTCTAGGGGGCATCCAGAGCTTCTAGCATCACTGCCAAGCCATTGCTGAGCAAGATGCCCATTAATATAAGAATAAGAAAGAGGGAAAAAGCTTTCACAGTTTATAATTATATTACCAGTTTCATTACAGATCTCATTTTAATTCTGTATGAAACCTAGCCTTGCCTTCTCCCTGTACTTACTCACGTATAGTTATTAAGTCTGGGTTGGAGTTCAACTTCTTCTGCTTGGTTTCAGCATATTAATATGGTTTATTGGTATTTCATTGCCTCCTCCCCCATGGGCATACTGAATCTCAGCTCAATTTATATTTTTCTCTCTTTCTGGGCTCTGAGATAAACCTTGTTTCATTTTTGTGTCAGGGTTGGGGTGTGAGTTTGATTGGAGTTATATATCTTTGGGGATAAGTGTAGAAACTGTGGGGAGAGAAGTCAATCACAGAAGAGGCAACCTTAGATTTCTGGCACTTAGATTTTTGAGGTTGTATCTTCTCAGGGCATCAGGGTCTACCTCCCACCCCTGCAAGGTCTATTATATATTTACCATGTCAGAGTGTCCACTAGCCACTATAATAGATTTTGGACATGAATATCCTATCTCCCTTGCCCTGGGGAAAATTGAAGTCTATTCATTATGATCACTTTATTTATTTATTTTTTTCCCTAAGCAAATGTTTCAGGGTAAGAGACACCTGTTCAAGGTACTGCTGTAGGTGCTAAATACAATGTATAAAACAAATATTATCTTCTATGGTTTGCAACCAAGTGGGGCAGACTGAAATTAACCAAAGGATTGTACAATCACAAAGAGAAATACTTTTAATAAAAGAAAAAAGGAAGGTTGAAGGAGAACAATTAGCAAAGAATCTATAGCAAGCTGAGTTGGAAAGGGAAGTCAGTTTACAGTTCAGCCAATGTGATATGCTGGGGCAAGTAGACACAGTGACACAGTAGACACAGTGACATTTAACAGCCCCAAGATAAGCACCAGGGAGTATTTGAGAACTTGGCCTCATAAGGTCAGAAAGGGCGTGTTTAATCTTGATGGTAAAGGACAATGGAAGTCATTGAACTGTTTTGTGGAGAGCATAACTTATAGAGATTTTGTCCTAAATTATAATAGTTTTGAGCTTTAAAAACTGTTGTTTAGAGTCTAGTTTTAATGTAAGAGACAAGTTTGATGGTAACACAGCCATTTCTGTGACACAAAGGCAGAAGTTTGGAGAGAAACTATGATGTCTTTAGAAAGGCAAAAATAATACTGGTGCATGGAATACTCATTGATGTTAAGAGTGTCTTATGTATATGTAATGAAGGTGGTATTTTAAAGGAAGGAAAGTCATTTGGGCTTTGAAATGGGAAGAGTGCATATCATTGAAGTGAGGAGCATTGTTTCTCACATAGAATAATTAAGAGGCTAGGGTTGGGGGAGCAGCAGACAGAAACAAGACAGTCCACTTGTCTTAATAACATTAAGTCTGTGCAGATGAGTTAAGAAAGAAAAAGGCAGGGGCCATATTGTGCAGCACTTCCACCAATTAACCTGCACCATGATGTGCCTTTGAACATCTGTGATTAACACTGAACATTTTAAAACAAAGCCTGGGATGAGTCCAGAGAGCAGGGTGCCTGAGGAACTACTTTCTAAAATAAATTGCTTGGCAGCTTGTGGCTAAGCAGTCACTTTCAGTGTGGTGTAATTTCCCCATCTCATGACCGAAAATACTCCTCCCATGAATTCAAATCACAGGAAACTAGCTCTGCAGCCAGTTACGAACATCGCCCTTTATTCAAGTCACAAGGCTATGTAATACCTTACTCTCTCGAGTTGAAAGTCAAGACAGAGCAGGCCTGTGAGAGCCGAAAAATTCAGAGAGGATTCATTGTAAACAAATATGTGTTCAAAAACATCCACAGTGTGGCATATCAGTAAACAACAGCATCCTGATGTGTGGTCATTTATACTTGATTTTCCAGGCTCAGAATGAACACTCAGACTTTAAAAAACTCAGTCCTAAGGAACAGAAGAGACATGACAACTATCTTACTTCATCCAACAAAATGAGGTTAATAGTTCAAACTGAACTGAATAAAAAGTCTGTTTTAACATAGGTATATTTCTATAATATTCATATTTGTATGAATTATAGTTTTATTCCAATCTCTCTCTCTCGTGTGTGTGTATGTGTGTGTGTGTGTGTGTGTGTGTGTGTGTGTGTGTGTGTGTAGGTTTGTGTTGGAGCTAAATTCATGACTTTGATTAGAAAAATATTCTAGAGATACTGTCTCCTCATCCCACACATCAGTCTTTCATTATTTCTGAGACTTATCAAATAATGGATGACAATCAGAGATGAAATATTAAAGACAAAATAAACATATTGTAAAAATATTTTAAAATGAAATGGTTTGAAAATTTAGTTTCTAATAAAATGGTTTCTAATGAAACAGAATATATGTTTAACCCAACTCATGCCTTCTCACTTCTATGACTTCATAGAATGGGTTCATCTATTCTCACACATTCTCTATGATGGGAACTCATTACCTTGCAATGAGCCCTTTCTCATATTAAGAACACATTGTTACAACTGCTAGCATTTACATGACTTATTGAGCCATTACTAGGTCTTCAGTATTCAACTAAGAGTTTCATGGGCATTATTTCATTTATTCTGAATGATAATTTCAGCTGATAAATATGCTATTATTCCAAATTCATAGATAATGAAACTTAGACTTAGGAAGTTTAGAAAGTGGGCACAAAGTCACATAGTCAACAGCAGAGGAAGACTTTAACAAACCAAGTCTCCACTTTCTCCACTCAGAGTTCTACTTTTGCCTTCTGAGATCTCCAAGAACTGGTCCTTTCAATGCTGTTAATCATTATAGTGGTTTCTTTACTGGAATTTTGGTGAATTGTAGGATATAGAACTTTGGTAAAAGAAAAATTAAGCTTTTATATTTTGTCCCCTTCTGTATGGTGTTTCTTCACTCTTTCTCTTAATCTTCCAGATATACAAAATACAGATGACAAATTCTGCCTTATGATTTTGGTTCAATAATGGAATGAAGTCATCTCAGTAAATTGAGCTGTAGGTGAATGAAACATATAACAAATATATTTGGTAATTTTAGTTTCCCTTCCAATACATACCTAATCCCTGATGAGGGAACTTATACTACAGTGGAACTACCTTACATAATTAATCTAAATATATTATCCATTCACATGTAGTATCTTTTACTGGGTTTCCGTATTGAATGAAAAACTATAGAAGTTTTGATGACATCAAACGACCTATATCTACAATATATTCAGGTGGCATTATTTGGAGGTGAAATATTGTTGTAAGAAATAAGTCAATGCGCAGGGTGTGCACCATTTCAGGATGCATATTGCTCCTTCTACTCTTTGTTTGTCTCCTAGTTGTCAGAAAATGAGCAGTTTTGGTCCGCCACACCTTTGTAGCATGATGTCACTGTTTGGCTAGTGACATGAAGCAACAAAGTCAAGTGCTCCTGAGTGGAAATTATAAAACCATGAGCCACAAAATATCTCTCATCCTTTCACTTATTACCTTAGACATTGGTTTTCATCATGAAAAGTAAACATACAGCATATCCCTCAAAATTCCATCAAAACCTATCTTAATTCTCACAAATAATAATACCCTGGCTCCATCTCCAGAATCTGGTTAACTATTTCTTGGGGGTTATTAGACACGTGCAGTTGTCTTATAGATAGCATTTAGAGAAAAATGCTGAATTAGGTAAGCTTATGTGCAGATTTGTTACATTACTTCAATGTATCTTAGTGGACAAAAGCTACTGTGGTCTTGAAGAAGAAGTACAGAGGGGGTGAGATTATCAAAGGCTTGGATAGAAACTGTGTCAGTATCAATTGCTCTTGCCAGCTGGGCTCAGGACAAGTGCTATGTCGTCTTGACCTTTTCCCCATAATGGGCACTAAGCATCAAGTATAACTATACAGGAACACGGGGTCAGAATTCATTTTCTTCTGAAGATGGGACACATTACTCAGCCCCAACTAATATTTCAGTACCACAGACAGCTCAATGGAAAAGGTTGACTGAAATCTCTCCCTGCTGAGAAAGGTTGTGCACCTTGGCAGCTGAGAGTCCTGGGGGACAGTGGAAAAGGGATGAAAGCTGCCATAGGAATATGGTCTTTAGGAGTCCTGGTTTCAACTGGAGCTCCTTCTAGTTGACATGAGCTGTTCTGACAAGCTTCATAGTGATTTTACCCCCAAGTATCCAGCCATTTTAAGAAAAGGCTACATATAATCTAATTGTATAAACAGATATAAAATATCATTAAACTGTTTACCTGTTATCTGTATTTATGTAGTTATGATAGATCATTGTGCACTTATGATTATCAGTGCTAAATCATGACAGTAGTTCAGGGAAATGGATATTACCATTGTTTCTTGCTCCTTCTCCTGCTATGTAACAGCCTGCTTTTTCTAGGAACTACAGTTAGTACCCTGTTGTATCACACAGCACATAAAAGATCTACTCCAGGGAAGACTGCGTTTTATTTATCAATGAGTCCCTGTTCCTTATCTCTCATCTGTGATTGGTAAGGATCATGCTGGGCTATTATTGAAGGGATGGAATGAGTAACACATGCAGAGATATTGAGATAGAAAGACTGGAGGCTAATCTTGAAGAAACAGACACAAATATATCCTCGTGATTTCAAGTATTATCTGAACTTAGTATTCTTGCTGGGGGAAGATGGAATATCATGGTATGTTCATCTCTGGAGTTGGGAAAGTCAGTTCCATCTGGTAGGGGATCAAGTTCTAGTTTCTAGGTCATCTTTAATTTTTTCCCTATAGGAGGCAGTATTGTAATTTGGCCACCAAATTTATTTGCATGTTCTACTTGGTCTCTTTACTTTTCTTCACTTCCCCAGATGCATGCTGTCTGAAAATTTGATAACCATCTAGAAGAAGAAGGTATCTTATTCACAGTATACCTGTGATTCAAATAGAACTATCATCCCAACTTTTTATATAAAAAGACCCAGTCAAGGGCAGGCATAGTAGATGAAATAACAAACATTTGAAATAAGTCTTATATCACCTCTAAGCCTTGGTACATTGCTATGACATTGTTTTACCCTAGTGCTGAGTAATTTATCTTGTTTTATACACATGTACAAACCAATAACTAAAGCTTGGATATCTCTACCTCCTAGAGTATAATAACTAATGGTTAGTGACAGGTGAGTGGTAGTGAATGTGTGTCTGGGTTTGAGACAGGCCATTCACAGTGATTTTACCCAGTTCATGTTTGCCATTCCTAATATCTTATCTTAATTTTGCAGCCATGCATGGACTCTGATAATTCATCTAGCCCTGAGCTCCATAAAACCAATTACATATACTTTCTTATAAATTCTGTTTTCTCTCTCTCTCTCTCTCTCTCTCTCTCTCACACACACACACACACACACACACACACACACACACACACACACACACACACAGAGGCACACACACAGGCACACATACTGTCTTATGTTTTTTTTATTTTTTATTTTTTTAATTTACATTCCAAATCACTTCCCCTTTCCCGTTTCCTCCCTCCCCGAAAGTCCCATAAGCCCCCTTCCCTCCCTCTTTTCTCCATTCAACCCCCTCTCTTTACTCTGTCCTGGCGTTCCCCTACATCCAGTCTTTCCAGGACCAGGGGTCTCTCCTTCCATCTTTTTAGAAATCTATTGATATGCAGATTGTGTCTAGGGTATTCCGAGATTCTGGGTCAATATCCCCTTATCAGTGACTGCATACCATGTGTGTTCTTTTGTGATTGGGTTACCTCACTAAGGATGATATTTTCAAGTTCTGACCATTTGCCTAGGAATTTCGTGAATTCATTGTTTTTCACATACTGTCTTATATGTACATATAATTCAATAGGGATGAATCAGGAGGTATTTATATAAATTTGGAAAATAACTGACACTCATAATATGTGTAGAGTGGCAATAACATGTATACTTTATCATCAACATAATTGTATATATGTCAAAAGTGTGAAAAATTAAATTGATTTACAGAGGACGGGAGAGTTCACAAGGCAGTCTTCTTGCTGTCTAGGTTTTTCACACAAAGGGATTGTGGACAAAGGGAAATGTTGCCTTCAGTTTTTCTTTAGTTGTATATACACAATGCTGAACCCACTAAACATTGGTGGATATCCTAAACCCATGGTCACATATTTGTCCTTGGTTGAACTCAGTAGGCCACAAAGAAAAAAGACATGAATGGGAAAATTGTAGGAAGAAAGCAGTTTGTCAGTGGTGGGAAGTGAGAGTAAATAGACTACATCTTATACATGAATAAAATATCAAGAATGTATTTTAACTTGCAAGAACTAAAATGGAAATTAAGTAAAGTTGCATACTACAGAATACCTTTTAAAAAACCCTCATGTTTAACTTTAGCACACTTGCAATAGTAAGGTGAAGAGAAAGGTATGGGGAGTAAGGGCCTGCACACCCCACTGGAGGAAACAAACTACATGGACATTTTTAGAGGGCACTTTAGCAATAGACATCAAACATCTTAATCAGTTCCTTGGACACATTTTGCTAATGACCATAGTGACTACAGTGTCTCATTAATTCAATTTAATTGGCTGAAGAATAAGTGGTAGAATTTTCCAAGACACTTGTAAAGCACAGTTATAGGAACAAGATATGAAAAATCCCTAGATCATTCAAAACTCAGGATTTTCCTTGTCATCTGCTTTAAATTATGTAATAGCATTTGCAGAGCATTTTTAATTTGAAACAGGAGTGAGAATCTTGATTGAGCTCTTAGATTTTTTGAAGGAGCCCAGTCCTTCTTCAGTAATTTTTGAAATCCTCCTTTAGTTCCTTTATACACATAATAAACATACTCTTTAATTTAATTCTAATAATCAGGCATTTAAAGTAATAAGTGCTTCTTCTGGAGCCATGGGAGGCCCCTTTGTTCCTGTACTGTAAATTAAAGAATTCTGAAGTTATGCCATGCTTGGTGATATAAACCACTATGGTACAAGGTGATAAGTAATTGTGGATTATTGTCAATGTTGGGTTCTTACCATCTGCAATGAAGTGTTCAGGTACATGCAAAGTCACCTTCACAGTAAGTGGACAGGACATCTGGTTGCCACACACCATGGCCAAGATGCAGGAGCTCACAGCAATCAGTGTTAAGGCTGTCTTGTTCACAGGGCTTTTTAGTAAACCTGGAAAACACATACATAAAAATAGAATTCTGTCAGGTGAGGATATAGGGGTAGCATGGAGGTAGTGGAGCCTATAGTTCACTAGTGTGAATATTAGCCAAAAGAAAAGGAAAGGAGAAAGGAAGAGAAAGACAGAAAAGAGGACATTAAATTGGGTTGGGACTAAGTTGGTGGGTATTTGAGAAGATCTGAGGGAAGAACTGGAATATATACGATCGTGTTTCTTTGTACAAATGTGAAAAAAATCAAGAACAAAGAGTAATTAATAAAATATAAAATTATATTTTTAAAGAGGGTTGAGTACAAACCATATTTTCCAACCTTTTACTAGCTTTGTCTTAAATAAAATAGGCTTGGTGTTTCTTTTGGTTAATACAAAAAAGATAAGAAAAATAAATAAAGAAAAACAAAAAAAAGGGAAAAGGAAGGAAGGAAGGAAGGAAAGAAGGAAGGAAAGAAGGAAGGAAGGAAGGAAGGAAGGAAGGAAGGAAGGAAGGAAGGAAGGAAGAGAAATCAGCTTCTAAATCTTGGCAATTGTCTCATTCCAATTTAAATGGTCATTCTTTTTTTTTTTCTTTATTTTTTTTTTATTTTCTAAGTTTTTTTTTTTTATTTACATTCCAAATCATTTCCCCTTTCCCGTTTCCTCCCTCCCTGAAAGACCCATAAGGTCATTCTTGATAATAATGGTACAGTATTAAACTCCCTTTACAAAGTAAATGAAAAGATATCATGTGGTTCCATTAACCCAGCAGTAGCAGAACAAGTGTGTTCTTTGCGGACTATTCTGGATTCCAATTTCATTCTTACCCATTCTTGTGCCTTGGATTTGGAATGTTATCCAAAGAGCCATATAATGGAAACTTGATTCCCCATTACATGTAGGTTCCAAAGTGAGATTAAAAATAAATGATGGGATTATAAGTAGTCTGTTCCCATTAATCGATAAATGATTTTATTCATGAGTTCATGGTTGGAGGAACTGTTGTGATAGAGGTGAGGACACAGCTAGAGAAAACAGATCATGAACTTGGAATGTACTCGATGTTTCTGGTCTTTGGTCACTTCTTCCCACTCCACTGTTCTTTGATTCTCAACCCCTATGAGATCCATAAACAAAGGAACTAAAGAAGTATCTACCAAAACCTCTGAAACCAGAGATTTGTGAACCAGAATGAATACCCCATTCTTTATGTTTATTGTCCTGTGTATTTGCCACTGTGGTGTAAAGCTGACTAATACATCCCTTACTGGCTGTTTGAATTGCTTCATTCTCCAGACCTCTATTCCCAGGAGTGTCTGATAGTTTGTGTACCTTGGGAAGAGGAATTCTCAAATGAAAAATTTCCTCCATCAGATCGTACTTGGGGCCTTCTGTAAAGATATTCTTCATTGTTTACTAATAGAGAAAGGCTTAGCTCACTATAAACTGTACGACACAAGGATCAGTAAGTAGTCTTGAATTGTATACGGAAAACATCTGAGCATGCCAGAGAAAGGAACCCAGCAAAGAGCCCTGTGGGCTCTGTTTAAGGTACAGGTTCCAGATTTCTACCTTGATGTTTTTCCCTGACTTCCACTCATGATGCACTATAGCTAATAAACTGAACTAGACTCTTCCCATCACACATTGTTTTTGTTCATGGTTTTATCACACCAACAGAAAGTACCTGGGATACTTGGCATACATGCTGAGCATAATATCAAATATCTCATAGGATTGCCATGATGATTACAAGATGGTACATATATAAAGCCTGCCATAGAGCAGAGGATGGCCTTCTTGGACATCAATGGGAGGAGAGGCCCCTGGTCCTGGAAAACCTCAATGCCACAGTGTAGGGAAATAACAGGACAGGGAAATGGGAGAGGGTTGATTGGGGAACAGGGGGAGGGGAGATGGCTTATGGGATTTTCGGGGGACAGGGGCGGAACCAGGAAAGGGGAAATCATTTGAAATGCAGATAAAGAATATGTCTAAAAAAAGAAAAAAAACAGTCATAGAGTAATATTTCATAATCAGAAACTGTTTAACAATTTCACCAGGGGGGAATGGAAACTTAATTCATGAAACATGCATATCACAGAATAAGAATAGCCCCTGTTCATGACATTGGATATGGCCAGGACAGAAAGAAAGCTGCTTGCTTTGAGCACAAAGTCCTGAGTTTAATCTCTAGAACAAATATTTTTAAAATGTCAGCATGGTGGTGTACAATTGCTATCCCAGGTCGGGGGAGAAAGAGGAAGGCATATTCTTAGAGTTCATGGCCAATTACTTTAAGCCTATGAGACAAGTACTAGAACAATGAAAGACCACATCTCAAAAATCAAGGTTGACAGCCTCTGAGGAACAACTGTGGTTGACTTCTGTCCCTCATTTGCATGAGCACATGAATATATGTCCATCTAGACCCAAGTCCACAGGCACACATAAAATCATGTACATACAACCCCACTCTAGACTATCCACTACTCCTCAGGAGTTTACATAGAGGTTCACAGAAAAATCCAGACTTGTCTTCCCCTGTTTAGATTCTTAAACAAACTGTTAAAAACCTAAACAAGAGGGCAGAGGGTGTGAAGGAGAATTTTGATTGGCTAAATTAATTTCATTGAAACAGTGGAATAAGTAGATTTGATCTGCATTGCCAGGAGTGCTCTAGGGCTGGTATACAGTAAACAAAGGGGTCTGTCCTGAGAACCCTTTGATCCTAATTCTTTGAGCTTTGCCTCTTTGCCTCTACTTTTTAGTTAAATGTAAATATTAAACAGTTAGATTATTGGCTTTTACTCTGTATTTTAATTTTTTCCTTACCTCTTCATTTGGCAAATTTCACATATGTCAGAGGCATGCCAAATATGTTTATTAAAAATAATATATCTTCAACAATATCAACCAACCAGACACTCCAGTGCTCCCAGGGCCTAAACCAAAGACTACACATGAAAGGACCCATGGCTCCACTTGCACATGTAGAAAAGGTTAGCCTTGTGGGACATCAGTGAGAGGAGAGACTCTTAGTGCTGTGAAGGTTCTATGCTCCCGTGTAGGGGAAAGTCAGGGTGGTGAGGTGGGAGTGGGTGGGTGGGTGGGTAAAGGAGTGCCCTTATAGAAGCAAGGGAAGTGGGGATGGGATAGAGGGTTTTTGGAGGATAAGCTGGGAAAGAGAATAACATTTGAAATGTAAATCAATAAAATATCCAATAAAAAAATATTCCTTAAATTTCCCTCCTGTTCCAGACATCCTCAATATTAAAATCATTACCATTTAGATGACTAGATGCCGAATATCTTTTGGTCTTTTATCTTCTCTTTTTACAAAACAAAACAGTCATTCCAACCACATTTTTTTAAGTCGTGAAATATTTTAATACATTATTTACAGTTGTATAATGACACAGATTTTAATAAAATATCACTGCATTATTTGTCAGAAAAACATTGAGAAAAGATTCAACATATTGTTGGAGTAGAATGGTTTCAGAGGAATGCTTTAATAGAGTGTCCAGAGATGCTACTATGGACTGGACTATGTTCTGAAAATTTATGCATGGAAGCTTAACTCCAATGGTGATGTTCATTGGAATGACTGTTTTAATTTAGATGTAGGCAACTAGCTTAAATGAATTTATTTAAGGGAGGATCACTGCTCTAGTCTGTTTTTCTGTTGCTGTGATAAAACATTAAACAGAGCCAATTTTTGGTAGGGAAGGGTTTAATCTAGTTTATATTTCCTAATCATAGCCCATAACTGCAGGAAGTCACTATCTCACTTTTTCTATGAAGTTGGTATTTTCAGTTACCCTCCCTTCCCTCTGCTTCTGTTGCCTGCTTGTAGGATAAGAAAGGTATTGGCACATAAGCTAACTCACTCCTTGCTTAAACCCCTTGAGATATTTTACAGCATCTGTTCACAGTATGTGGTCCACATTCATGAGCTGGCATCTAAAGCCTATCACAGATTCAGACTTCATGTACTATCTACTCCCTGGCCCAAGTACTAGCAGGGCCGAATTACTGAAATACCCCTATAATAAGCAGCATTATCATGTTGTCCATGTTCTGTGTTGTTCTGTACATATTACTCCAACCATTCTCTTATCCCTATCCTTTTCCATCACTGTCTGAGATTGATAGTAAATGGAATATCTTCATATTCCCCTCAGATAAGTATACTTAATTCTTTCCTCAATATAGTGTTATAGGGTTCATATGTTTGAATGCGTAGTCCTCAGTTGGTAAAACTGTTTGGAAAAGGTTAGGAGGTGTGGCCCTGTTGGAGATGTGTCGCTGGGGGAGTCTTAAAGGCTTCAATAAGTGTGCACCAGGCAAGAGTCTAGTATAGACACAATAAAACTCCTTGCACACCTCCTAAGTGCCTAACCCAATGTCTGAAAATGTGCATAGCAGTATATGCATAATCACTTCTAGGAGTACAGTGATATTATCAGTCAATGTAATATGGGCACTGATCATTAAAAAACAATGCCAATTAGCATAGGTATTTCTCTTTGGTCCAGAGTAAGAAGATATCTAATGGCATCCATCTTTGAAAATTTATGAACATCTATTTTCTATTAACATATAGTGAGTAGCTTGAGGGAAAAAAATCACATAGTTTGCTTCAGTGTATCTTCCATGTACAGCTCATGCCTGGGACCTACAGGTTGTTTAGTTAAGAAAAGGATCCTTGTCTTTCTTCCCAGTCATAAGATTATTTGTCATATAGGAGGAATGTTTTAAGTTGTTACAGTTGTGGGACAAAGGTTAAATGAAAGAATAAATTAAATTATGGCTTATTCTTAGGTCAAGAGATGAGATATTCCTAAAACTTAAAATAATCAAAGGATAAAAAGAAGAAACAAATTTTGTTTCTTTTCTGAGTGTCCCAAATGATTAAGGTATCAATATTTTAGTAACACTATAGCATATATAAAATAACACAAATGTTATCTAAGAGAAAGAAAGTCCATGAGAGGCTAAGGCTACCAATGGAGGTTATCTTAAGTAGCTATCATATCACTCCACACTCTATACCACTTAGTACTTCACACATAACAATTAGCAGGACAAGTTTCTATTTAACAGTCTATGAATTCAACTTTTTAGTAACAAGCATGTAAGGAAAATTTTAGAATGAAAAAGCTCTTAGAAAGATGACTAGAGTCTAAATGATGGTGTAAAGTGGTGTTTGTAGCTGAGAGCTTGGGAAGAGAATGTCAGTGGTGGTCTGAATGAGAGTGGCCTCTACTGGCATGTATGTTTACATACTTGGTCCTTAGTTGGTGGAATTGTTTTGGGAAGTATTAGGAGGTGTGGTCTTGTTAGAGGAGGTATGTCACCAGGAAGGAGGTTTCCAAAGACTTCTGCCATTCTCAGCTCACTTTCTAAATAATTGTGTCTCAAGATGTGAGTTACTGTTCCAGTGTCTTGCCTTCAAGCCTGTTTACTGTCACGATGGCTTTTGACTCTAATTTTAACAAATTGTAAGACCCCAGTTTAATGCTTTTTAAAAATAATTTGCCTTGGTCACCATGTTTTATAACAACAATAGGAAAGAAACTAAGATGATGTCCCATACAGTGAAGAGTATAAAATAAAACTTTGACCTCTGAGAAGTTTTCTCTCCCTAGTTCAGGCAGCAGTAGATATGGATGGAACAAAGACATTTTTTTTTTCATTTTCGGAAATGCTACCTGTCCACACAAAGCTGAATCCTAGGCTGAGGCAGATGCCCAAGGGCCAGAACAGAGATTGTGTACACTCTTTCAGTGAGCCATCACTCAACAAATCATATCCCTCATGTCATGAATACCTTCAATACAATCCAAGATCTTTAGGGTTCATCATGAGAAGTGGAGTTATAGAGCTTATTGACTGGATTTTCCTAAGAAACCGTGATAAAACGGTCTATACAGTAAGAATGTTGAAAGAACTTGTGGAGGCATCAAATGCTTTATACTTGTTGCGGCATACAGTAGGCTTAACAAAAGAAAAATTGCTAGGACAGATACAGAAATATGTCTGCTGTGGTTTTTGTACTTATTTACCTCTCTGTCAAATGGATACTATTAACATTGAATGTTTCTTTGCAGAAACAGAATACAAATAAGAGATAGCAAACAAAAATTTATAAAATGAGGGACAAATTGGTAGAATGAATGAAACTGGATAGCATTCTGGAGCAAAAATTTACTAAGAAAAATGTCTGAACGGCTATAATTGTCTCTAAAAATGAAGAAGAAGGAAGAAGGTGAAGATTGCACTAAGGTCAGATGCTGATAAACAGCCTCTAGGGGTTGGAGAGTTGCCACGGAAACCAAACTTCACAAAGCGAAAGAAGTAAATGTAACTTCTTTAGACTTTTTGTCCGAAGGAACTGAACATAAGCACTTACTATAGGGTAGCGTATACAGAGAGCATTAAGCTAAAATACAGCTCTCCCATAATATCTTACACTATGCAAGCTATTACACTGTGCATGCAAGAAGCAGAAAAGACATAAATATCTCTAGTTTTTCAGTGCTTACAATGACACAAACACTGTAACCATATATGTATTTATGTATATTCTGTCCATCCATCCATCCATCCATCCATCCATCCATCCATCCATCCATCTATCCATTCATCCATCCATGCAATGTAGTTATATTGAACCTTACAGTTTCCAAGGTACTGTTTAATAGCAGGTTTTGACTTGCATCCTCATTTGCAGGGGAAGGTGTTGTGCTGCAGGAATGAGATTCCACTGGGATATATAGACGGCTGCAGTAGAAAGCTAATAATCTAATTTCCCTTTCATTTCTTTCCTAGTAATCTCACCCTCTCTCATGGCTTACTACAATGCATAAAATGCATTGCTTGAGAAATTCAACCAGAAATATCTTGGCATTGTTGATTCACACACTGTCTATAATTGGGGGTTTGATTGATTCTTAGTTTGGAAATGCCAAGTTGAGGGAAGAAAATCAAATTTAAGTTAAATTTGGAGTTGAATCAATCACATTTTACAATGGAGAAAATAGATTTAACACTCAGACCTTTGTGTGTGAAAAACTTAAAGTTGATGTATTCCATTGCTTCTGTCCTCATAGGCCCAAAAGGTAGAAGTCTAGATCCAAAGTAGGGGGTCAATTTCCTTAAGTGGCAAAGGTCATATTGAACTGGGGTGAAGAATATGGATACTAGCAGTGGAAGACAATGGGAAGAGGAGCCCAAGGGAAAGAAAATTCATTGAAACTATTAGAAAGAAACTGATCTTTGATTCTAAATGTGGAAGTTTAAATTGAAACTCTCAAATTTAACAAGTGTCTAGCTTTTGACAGGGTATGTATATTGTTTTTTCTTTCAGTGTATGTGTTTATGTGTATGTGTACCATGCTAATGCTCACAGAGGCCATGAGAGAGTTTTGGATACCCCAATGTTGTAGTCACCTGATATGGATGGTGGGAAGCAAATATTAGTTCTCTGGAAGAGCTATAAGTGCACTGGACCACTAAGACATATCTCCAGCTCCACAAAATTCTTAACACCATGCTTTTATAATCTATAAAATGGCAGTGATAATCTCTAACTGGGAAAGAAGATATGGGAATTAAATGGGGCATCACAGTGACAATAGAAAGTGCAATGCCTGGCATACACCCTGAGCTCTGTAAGCTCTCCTTGTCTTTCCTCTCATCTCACCTCCTTAAATACTCCGAGCCCTGCATGAGCAACAAACAAGTAAGTGGTAGTTTTGCCTATCCTGCAATTCTTTGTTTTATACTTTGTTTCTGATCCCTGTGATAAATCTTACCTCATGAGATGTGATGTTCTTTTTAGATAATTAATTCATTCAGTAAACAACTGTTGTTCGTGTGTGTGTGTGTGTGTGTCTGTGAATGGCAGATATGGCATTGTGTGTTTTTGTATACTGTGACTAGAGGGTGAACTTAGCATTAATCCTCAGAAATTGTCCATTTTATTGTTAAAGACATGGTTTCTTACCAACCCTGGGACTTCTGATTTAGCTAACTTGGCTTGACAGCCAGCCCCAAGGATCTGCCTAGCTTCTCTACCCCAAATTAGATCTGTAAGTTAGCAAGGGGAGCAATTTATCCATATATTCAGTCCCATAAAAATAATCATTTAATATGCATCTAATTTAGCAATGGTTCATGTTGCATACCATTCTAAATTTTTCTATGTCTATAGCGTGCTTGAATGTAGTAGGTGCTTAATAAATGTCTAGTGAATAGAATATCTGAGCACAAGTGAATGATCAAATGTTTCCCCTACCACCAAGAGATGTCAGCATCAGAATACTGTTGCACTTATCCTAGACAAATGTGATCACTCCCTGTTTTTTGTAAGTGCTGGGCTTTATGTGCTCAGAAATCATTCCAAAAGGCTATGTGGAGGCTCTGATCTGCCTGCAGATCAGGGGTGACTAGCCCAGATCATAGGAGAAACTCATTAACCTCACAAAGTGCCCCATGGGATTCCTGGAGCTCCTGAGCTCCTGAGATTCTGTGTCAATATGCTATATTTTTGGAAACTGAAATTGGGACACACTGTCTAACAATTCCAAGTGTCATGCCAAAGGCAGGAAGAAAAACGTGAAACTAGAGCTTTCTCAGAAGATCTGGAGTGTGTGGCCCTCTATGAATTACAGTGTTACATCCCTCAATGTTATCATATCTTACTGAATCTCACCTATTTAGATCCATGGATCTCCTTCACTGTCCCCTCTGTTTTAATTCTCATACCTTCATATTCTCAAATGCAAGTTCTCTTTGAGTGACATCTGATTCCTAGAATCTCTCATCTTTCATAGGTTTGTCTTCAAAAGATCTGTGTGGATATTTATTTGGCTCTTCCTGAGATAGCAAACTCAATGCTTATCATGCAGTTCGGTTTACTCTCTCTGCTCTCAGCAGGTTAACATCTGAAAGTTCCCAGGATCTCATTCTACGAACCAACTTCTGCTGTCCAAACTAAATAGGATGGATCTATTAACTCCTCTTTGGAGCACTTAAAGTTGTAATTACATTGCTGTATGCTTACTGTTCTTCAATTTAACTACTGTTAGTTTGTTTGATTTTATTTCTCTAAAGTCTCATAGTGAATATCTTTTGAATACTTTTTAAAAATTGGCTTTTATTATGAATTCTTTCCTAATAATGATTGTTACCACTGTTATGATCACCTCATGATTTTTACCACCACCACCATTTATACATTTATATTCCAGACATCATAACTAAATTATTGCATGCACTATCTCATTTAATCATCACAGAAACTTTGTAAGATTGTTGTTCTCATTGCTTGCATGTTGCACACGAGATGGTTACAACTATGGCTACAATTTGCCAAAGGCTATGCACTCAAAAGCAATGAAAGTGAATTAGAAAATTATTTGATTTTCAAGCTTAGGCTTATATCAAGTGCCCTGTCTCCACACTAATGTTAATGGTGACAATTAGTTGCAATCATAACTGTTGACCTTCCAACAGACTTCAGTTTACCACTCATTCTGGAGTTATTCTGAGTCAATCATTATGTTCTTATTGTTTTATCTGGTTCTAATAACAAATCTTCCAAGTGCCTTTTCATAGTACCAGAAGGGATCATCCAAAGGATGAGAAACTGAGACAAAGGCAAGCTAGATTCCTATTTCCTACCCAACTATAGTCCTAAAATATACTATAGCCTTGGAGACACAATCTCACAGCAAACTTCCCATTTCTCTGTTACAATCTACCAACTCATTCTTCTCCAATGATCTCTAATGTGCAGGAGCTACATGCACAAAATCTCAACAACATAGCTGCCAAAATATGACTTGAAGAAAGATATTACCAATAGACATGCAAATGTGTAAAGGGAAAACTCATGAAGCTACAACACTAGAAAGAAAAGTACAGGTAACTAAGGAATGCTGTTAGAAGAAGAAATAATCTTCCTTAGGGAAGAGCAAACCAATTGCTTGCCTAATACTAAATGGTCATGCATGAAAATACACACACACACACACACACACACACACTCACACACCATTAAATACATTGAGTGTCTTGTATTTATATATTTAATGGTATATATATCAATAATTAAGGAAAAAGTGGTCATGAATTTGCAAGAATGTGTATGTGGGAGGAGTTAGAATGAAAGAGGGGAAGGAGGAAATGATGTAATTTTATTATAATTTCCAAAAATTATAATTAAAAATATTATATCCTCTCTGTACTCTTTGGAGGCTAACCATTATCTGTAAGGACACTGTGGGCTAGGCATTTGTAGTTAGCTCTCTATCCAGGAGACGTTCTGTGCTTCAGGATTGAATCATGATTCCCATTAGCAGGAGATACGAAAAACTACAAAAAGCTAACTGTATTTTTTTCTCTAGGTCAATCTCAGGCAGCAATGTCTATAATTTAAAGGTAATTTCAAAGTCTCGAAGATTGATGTTTTGACAAGGATATTGGTGATAAATATACCACATATGACACATTATCTATTTTATTAATTATTCTAAAACATTTCATCAGGCCTTCCCCCAAATTCCATAAATGGACACTGTTTGCCATTTCTAGCATAGAGAAAATAATCAAGAGAATGCATGATGAAAGGATGGTCAATAGCAACTTCATATTAGGTTTTGAAGCTATATTCCCTTATTTGTGGCAAGCACTCTTTCTGCAACACTAGATTATGAGAGAGACCCTAACTATGGTGTTGTCAGCTAGATCAGAAAATAGGATTAGAATCTGTGTGCTTTGGTCCTGTCTTTACTATTCCATAATGCATGTAAACTCAGAGAGCCAGCAAAATGTTTCCTATACAAGATGGTGCATACAGATCTATGTTAGAGTTTCCATTGCTGCTACAAAACACCATGCTCCCCAAAAGCACATAGGTACTTTTTATTCAGCTTATATATTCATATTGCTTTTCAGCCCTAAAGGAAGTCACAGCAAGAACTTAAACAGGGCAAGATCATGGAGATGGAGCTGATGCAGAAGCCATAGAGGGGTGTTACTTATTGACTTGCTTCCCCTAGCTTGCTCAGTCTGCTTTCTTATAGAACCTAGGACTGTCAGCCCAGAGATGGCACCACCCACAATGGACTAGACCCTCTCCCATTGATCATTGATTCAGAAAAATTTTTACAGCTACATCTTATAGAGACTTTTAATCATGTGAGGTCCCCTACTTTCAGATAACTCTAGTTTGTGTATCAAGTTAACATAAGATTATGCAGCATAGAGATTCTTTCCCCATGTTTAAATATTCTACATTTTACATGTTTAAGAATGCTATATTCTCTGGTTCTTTTAAAGTGTTAAAATATATTTTGGTACTAAAATCCCTAGAAAGCACTATGTTAAAGTCTACATAATTTTTCCTACTGTTTTCATATAGAGCCATCACTGTATAGAACAAAGAAAGAAAACAATGTATTAATTTAGCTACCTATAACAAGGGTTGTAATATTTGCCAATTTCAAAAATGAATGGTTATCCTATGCCAGACTGTGTCTTAAAGGTATATTCATATTATTCTTTTATAATATTTTTGGGTGAGTTTTAGCCAGAGTATTACCACATAGCCCAAAGTATCCTTGAGCTCACTTCAGAATCTCCTTGCTTCAATCTCCTCAAATGGTCACTGAGATTACAGATATGAACCACTACATTGAGCTTCTAACTGAAATTTGGAATAGCCTAGAAAGGTATGGGTTGCTATCTCCATTGAAATTGGAGGAAAAAAATATCAAGATGTAATAGATAATAGAGAAGTCTTGGAGAAAGTCTGATCAGTCTTGTACAATCCTAACATATTTACTATTCTGAGTTCCAAGTGTTAAAAGAAAATAGTTTTAAATTGATGGGAGAAGGCATGCAAAGAAGGAAAAGAGACAGGCACAAAAGATCAGTTCAGAAGGTTCAAGAAAAAGAAAGGTGTCTCATTCAGTAGATGAAATTACTGTGGGGAGATGAGAAATAGCAGAGAATATGACTTACAAGGATGAACACTCTAGAAAGGCTCAAATTTAAATGAGAAGTAGGGAAGGTAAAAGAGAAATCAGGTTTCATTTTGTTGGTAATAATTAGCTGGTGCTAACAAAAGATTATCTTTTAAGTTACTTGTGGTTGCTTCTGCTGCCCGGTCCTTTTTGCTGGGGGGTACTCTTGGCTGGTGTGCTCCAGTGAAGACCCCATATTCTGATCCATCCTAGAGAACCTGCTGCACTCAGAACAGTAGGTAAGATGCTCCTCCCCACTCCAGAGTCCCAGGGTTGCTGCTGTGAGCCTGGTGGACTTGGCACCCATCAGCTACACCCATAAGTCACCAAAATTCTCACTCTCCCAAATACCACTCCCCTTCTGTCTCTTCAGCCCCTTCCTCTGCCCGGTCCTTTCTGCTGGGGCAGACTGTTGGTTGGTCTGCTCCAGAGAAGACATCGTATCCTGACCCATCCTAGAGGACCTGCTGCACTCAGAGCAGTTGAGGATCCACTGCACTCAGACTAGTTGAGGATCAGCTGTATTCAGAGCAGTAGGGAAACATCATGATTGCTGAAGACTCAACTGTCTGAAGGCCTCCCAAGAGATCTACTACAACCAGGGCAATAGATCAAGAGCTTCTCTGCCCTGTGAAGAGCCCCCAGTTGGAAGACCCCATAGGTGGTCTTCTATAGCCAGGACTGCAGGCCTAACAGGAGACCCGAAACAACCCAGGACCAAAAGAGGCAGATTCGAGACAGTCACCCAGACCAAGAAACACCAGGGATATCCAGATGTTGAAAGTCAATCACAAGACCATAAGCATCAGAAGCCAATATACATGGAACCAGAACCCAGTTCTCCTACCATAGAAAGCCCTGAATACAACACCACACCTGAAAATCAGGAAGCTGACCTATAATCCTATCTCATGAAGATAATAGAGTCTTTTAAGGAGGATATCAATAATTCACTGAAAGAAATACAGGAAAACACACAGGTAAAGGAATTGAATAAAGTGATCCAAGAACTAAAAGTGGAAGTAGAAACAATAATGAAAACACAAATGGAGGCAAACCTGTAAATGGAAAACCTAAGAAAAAGGTCAGGAATTACAGATATAAGTATCACCAACAGAACACAAGACAGAAGAGAGAATCTCAGGTGTAGAAGATACTGTAGTAGAGATTGACACAACTGTCCAAGAAAATTCAAATCATAAAAAACTCCTAACCCAAAGCATCCAAGAAATTCATGACACAATTAAAAGACCAAATCTAAGAATAATCGGAATAGAGGAGAATGAAGATTCCCAGCTCAAAGGACCTGAAAGTGTCTTCAACAAAATCAGAGAAGAAAACTTCCCCAACCTAAAGAAAGAGACCTCCATAAAGGTACAAGAAGCCTAGAGAACAACAAATAAATGAGACCAGAAAAGAAAATCCTCTCATCACATAATAATCAAAACACTAGATGCACAGAACAAAGAAGGTATATTAAAACTGCAAGGGGAAAAGGGCCAAGTAACATACAAAGGTAGAACTATCAGAATTATACCAGATTTCTCAGCAGAGACTATGAAAGCCAGAAGAGCCTGGTCAGAGGTTATGCAGATTCTAAGAGAACACAAATGCCAGTCCAGGTTACTATACCCAGCAAGACTCTCAAACAACATAGATGGAGAAACTGAAATATTCCAGGACAAAACCATATTCTAACAGGATCTATCTACCAATCCAGCCCTACAGAGGATCCTAGAATGTAAACTCCAACACAGGGAAGGGACCTGCACCAAAGAAAGAACAAGACATTAAGCCTCTCACAACAAAGCCAAAGGAGAGAACCAAAAGCACATATAGCCAACTACAAAAACAGAAACCAACAGTCATCTCTCTTTAATGTCTTTGAATATTAATGAACTCATCTAACCTATAAAAAGACATAATCTAACAGACTGGATACACAAAAAAGATCCAGCATTTTGCTGCATACAAAAACACACCTCAATAACAAAGACAGACACTATCTTAGAGTAAAGGAATGGAAAAAAGTCTTCCAAACAAATGGTTCCAGGAAACAAGCAGGAGTTGCCATCCTAATATCCAATAAAACAGAATTTCTTTTTTTTTTGTCTTTTTTCTTATTTTCGAAGTTTTTTCATTTACATTCCAAATGATTTCTCCTTTCCCATTTCCTCCCTCCCTGAAAGTCCCATAAGCCCCCTTCCTTCCCTCTGTTCCCCATTCAACCCCCTCTCACTTCTCTGTCCTGGCATTCCCCTACATCCAGTCTTTCCAGGACCAGGAGTCTCTCCTTCCATCTTCTTGGAGATCTATTAATATGTGTATTGTGTCTTGAGTATTCTGAGATTCTGGGTTAATATCCCCTTATCAGTGACTGCATACCATGTGTGTTCTTTTGTGATTGGGTTACCTCACTAAGGATGATATTTTCCAGTTCTGATATTTGCCTAGGAATTTTGTGAATTCATTGTTTTTAATTGCAGAGTAGTATTCCATTGTGTAAATATACCACATCTTCTGAATCCTGTTAACTCAAAACATGCACCTATCAATGTTACTAGCAAAAATTGTGGTAAAGACACTTTCTTCTTTAATTTTTATTTTATCGGATATTTTATCTATTTACATTTTCCGGATTCCCCTCTGGATACCCCCATCCCATCCCTCCTCCCCCTGCTTCTATGAGAGTGCTCACACACCCACCTACCCACTCCCACTTCACCACCCTGGTATTCCACTACACTGGGACATCAAGCCTTCACAGGACCAAGGGCCTCACCTATCATTGATGCCAGATAAGGCCATCCTCTACTACATATGTGGCTGGAGTCATGGGTCCCTCCATGTGTACTCTTTTGTTGCGCGATTTATTGCCAGGGAGCTCTGGGGAGTGTGGTTGATTGATGTTCTTCCTATGGGTCTGCAAACCCATTCAGTTCCTTCATTCCTTTCTCTCACTACTCCATTGGGGTCCCTGTGATCAGTACAGTGGTTGGCTGAGAGCACCCCCCTCTGTATTTTCAGGCTCTGGTAGAGCCTTTCAGGAGACAGCTGTATCAGGCTCCTGTCAGTTCTTAGCATCTGCAGTACTGTTTGGGTTTGATGTCTGTATATGGGATGGATCCCCAGGTGGGACATTCTCTGGATGGCTTTTCCTTCAGTCTCTATTCCACGACTTTGTCTCCATATTTTGTTTAGACAAGAGCAATTCTGAGTTAAAAATTTGGAGATGAGTAGGTGGCCCCATTCCCCAACCAGGGGCCACCCTTAACCTCTGGATATGGTCTTTACAGGTTCTTCCTCTTCTTTGTTGGATATTTCAGCTAATCTCATCCCTGTGGGTCCTGGGAGCTTCTTACTTTCCAGGCATCTGGGACTTGCTGGTGGCTATCCCCAGTTCCCCATGCCCCATCACTACACACCTCTGTTCAACTTCCTGACCCTCTTTGTATCACCCCTATCTCCTTCCATACCTGATCTTTCCCCCCTTTTCCCACTCCCCCTCTTCCCTTCCTCCAAAGTACCTCCCACCCTCTACCTCCCATGGGTATTTTGTTCCCCCTTCTAAGAAGGACTAAAGCATCCACACTTTGGTGTTCCTTTTTGAGCTTCATATAATCTGTGAATTGTATCTTGGGTATTCCAAGCTTTTGAGCTAATATCTACTTATAAGTGAGCGCATAGCATGTGTGTTCTTTTGTGAGTGGGTTACCTCCTTAGGATGATATGTTCTAGTTCCATCCATTTGCCTAAGAATTTCATGAAGCCATTGTTTTTAATAGCTGAGTAGTCCATTGTGTAAATGTACCACATTTTATTAATTCATTTCTCTGTTGAAAGACATCTGAGTTCTTTCTAGATTCTTGCTATTATAAATAAGACTGTTATGAACATAGTGGAATATGTGTACCTGTTATTTGTTGGAGCATCTTTTGGGTATTATTCAGTACTAGAATGACTACTCCAGCTTGCTTTTTAGGACCATTTGCTTGGAAAATTGTTTTCCAGCCTTGTATTCTGAGGTAATTTCTGTCTTGTCACTGAGGTGTGTTTCTTGTATGCAGCAAAATACTGGGGCCTGTTTACATATCCAGTCTGTGATTCTATGTATTTTTATTGGGGAATTGAGTCCATTGTTGTTAATAGATATTAAGGAAAGGTGATTGTTGATTCCTTGTATTTTTGTTCTTAGAGGTGAAATTATATTTGTGTGGCTATCTTCCTTTGGGTTTGTTGGAAGAAGATTACTTGCTTTTTGTAGGGTGTAGTGTCCCTTCCCGTGTTGGAGTTTTCCATCTATTATCCTTTGTAGGGTTGGATTTGTGGAAAGATACTGTGTAAATTTGGTTTTGTCATCAAATATCTTGGCTTCTCCATCCATTGTAATTAAGAGTTTTGCTGACTATAGTAGCCTGGGCTGTCATTTGTGTTTCCATAGGGTCTGTATGACATCTGCACAGGATCTTCTAGCTTTTATAGTCTCTGGGGAGAAGTCTGGTGTAATTCTGATAGGTCTACCTTTATATGTTACTTGACTTTTATTCCTTACTGCTTTTAATATTCTTTGTTTAGTGCATTTGATGTTTTGATTATTATATGATGGGAGGATTTATTTCTGTTTGAATCTTTTTGGAGCCTTCTTGCATGTTCATGGGCATCTCTTTAGGTTAGGGAATCTTTCTTTTATAATTTTGTTGAAGATATTTACTGGCTCTCTAAGTTGAGAATCTTTGTTCTCTTCTATACCTATTATCCTTAGGGTTTGGTCTTCTCATTGTGTCCTGGATTTCCTGGATGATTTGGGTTAGGAGCTTTTTTCATTTTGTATTTTCTTTGACTATTGTTTCAATGTTTTCTATGGTATCTTCTGCATCTGAGAGTCTCTCTTCTATCTCTTGTATTCTTTTGGTGATGTTTGCATCTATAACTCCTGATCTCTTTCTTAGGTTTTCTATCTCCAGTGTTGTGTCTTTTTGTGATTTCTTTATTGTTTCTTTTTCTACTTTTAGATCCTGGATGGTTTTGTTTAATTCCTTTACCTGTATAGTTGTGTTTTCCTGTAATTCTTTCAGGGATTTTTGTTTCCTTTTTAAGGGCTTCTACTGATTTACCTGTGTTTTCCTTTATATCTTTAAGGAAGTTATATATGTCCTTCTTTAAGTCTTCTATCATCATCATGAGATGTGATTTTAAATCAGAATCTTGCTTTTCCAGTTTGTTGGGGTATCCAGGACTTACTGTGGTGGGACAACTGGGTTCTGATAATGCGAAGTAGTCTTGGCTTCTGTTGCTTATGTTCTTGCACTTGCCTCTTGCCATCTGGTTATCTCTGGTGTTAGTTGGTCTTGCTGTCTCTGACTGGAGCTTGTCCCACCTGTGAATCTGTGAGCCTGTGATGTTAGGTGTGGCAGAACTCCTTGGAGACCAACTCTCTCCATGTGGAATTTGGGTATGGAAAGCTGTGGTACAGGGCTAGCTCTAGGGCACAGATGGAAATGGGAAGGATCCTGTCCCCAACTGTTCCTTGGTTCCTGTGCCCTTTGAGTTCTTTGTGGATCCCAGTTATTTGAGTAAAAGTGGTGGTCTCACCTGTGAATTTAGGAGTGACAGCATTCCTGGGTGAACAGCTCTCTTCAGGTAGGATTTGGATATGCAGAACTGTGACACAGCCTTACCTCCAGTCGCAGATGGAGACTGGAAGCATAATGACACTTTTTTTTTATTTTCTAATTTTTTTTATTTATATTCCAAATCATTTCCCCTTTCCCGTTTCCTTCCTCCCCAAAAGTCCCATAAGCCCCCATCCCTCCCTCTTTTCCCCATTCAACCCCCTCTTGCTTCTCTGTCATGGCATTCCCCTACATCCAGTCTTTCCAGGTCACTTTCTTAAAAGTAGTCTAAATATTTGAGATATTATGCTAAGTAATTTATAAATCTTTCATTATTTCATCAATTTTAAGCTGTTCACATAAAGAAACTAAGTTTAGCTTAATTTACATGCATCACCATATTTAGCCCAACTTGGTGTTTGAATGGAAAATGGAGAAGAACTGAAGGGCAAATGATGCTTAAGGAGCAGAATGAAAGAGTAACTGCTGAGAGAAAAGCCATGGTTCACTCCAGCTCTAAGAGTGAGACCATAATCTTCCTTCCCTAGCACCTTCCATGTTTTGAGTCTTATTGATGATGCGTGTGAGTCTAATACTACAACAACAGCCAGATTAACACACTGATGCACTCAAAATCCCACAGACTTGTCCCCAGTTGGCTCTCCAAGATAGTCTTTTTGGATATAAAACTGGAATGTGCATTCCCCATCCTTTTGTTGTAAACATAGATATTGTCAGCTGTTTCTCACAGGAGAGACATGATCATGGCTTCAGGAAAGGCATATTTGGAGGATTCTAACTTACTATGCTACAAGTTTGGAGGATAGAGAACATCCCAGAGCCATGGTTAGAGCCTATCAATTACATTTTAATCACAATGTTATCTGACTCCTCATCACTAGACATTTTTTTCCTAACTCTGCCAGTAGTGGCAGGAATAAAGAGAAGCCATCAATCCCCTTTGCATTTTCCTTTGGCACTGAGTGGCTAAACTGTTCATCTGATAACTGTGTTAGCTGGAAAAAAAATCAGGAAGTTATGATCAATGTTAATCCAATACCAAGAAGAGCCACATTTAGATATTCATAAAACGTTACCTGAAGAAGTTGGCACATATATTATAGTAGTGGAAATATGATGGACTTTACAATTAGAAAAAATTTAGATGCAAATACCAGCTCTCTCATTTTCTGCTTTGTTTTATCAAGTCTCATTTTATCCAATTATAAAGAATGAACCCCATCTATTCCATTAGTCATCAGAAAGATCAAATAGTATAATTCCTACTAGATAGCAACTTAATGAATAATAGTCACCATCATGAGTGTCTCCTTCCACAGCACTACACCACTGAGACCACAAAAGTTAGAACAAACCAATGTCATCTCAGAACTTTCTACCCAAATGTGCTCCTACAAAATTTTAGGTGGATCAGAAGTACAAGAAAGAATATGTGTTTGGGAGAAGAGTGTGTCTAAGACCACAGACTACACTTTCTATACATGGCAAGCCACTGCAGGCTCCTTTTACATCCTATTGAACCTGTTTGTTCTACTTGTCACTGTGATACCTGAGTTCCTATTCTGTAAGTCAGGAACCTAAACACAGGGATCAGAAAAGTTCTTTCTATTCAAGGTCAAACACCTCATCAACTGCAGAGCTGGCCATGCAGCTCAGTCTGTGTGATATTTTCATGTAGCCCATGTTCCAGAGTGTTTAAGGAGGATTGAGCTCCAGATCTCAAGAGGATCATCCATCCAGCCAAGTATTTGGGATTTCTAGCTTTAAAAGAAGACATCCCCAGCCCAAAAGTTTTAGGAAAAAAGATACCACAAGATAGCTAAATAGAAAAAAGGGAAAGGAAGCAGATATTCTGCACACACACACACACACACACACACACAAACACACACATTATGAACCAAATGAACAGGCTTAAATGGTTACCATGCATTATTTTACTCATGCTTTAAAACATGAATTCCAAGAGGAATGCTGTATTGGCTGGTTTTGTGTGTCAACTTGACACAGGCTGGAGTTATCACAGAGAAAGGAGCTTCAGTTGGGGAAGTGCCTCCATGAGATCCAGCTGTGGGGTATTTTCTCAATTAGTAATCAAGGGGGGAGGGCCCCTTGTCAGTGGTACCATCTCTGGGCTGGTAGTCTTAGGTTCTATAAGATAGCAGGGTGAGCAAGCCAGGGGAAGCAAGCCAGTAAGTAACATTCCTTTATGGCCTCTGCATCAGCTCCTGCTTCCTGATCTGCTTGAGTTCCAGTCCTGACTTCCTTTGGTGATGAAAAGTTGTGTGGAATTGTAAGTTCAATAAACCCTTTCCTCCTCAACTTGTTTCTTGGTCATGATGTTTGTGCAGGGATAGAAACCTTGACTAAGACAAATACCTTTACTCCAATTTTATAAAGGAATCAGAAAAAGCTCTGGGAGATCAGATATTTGTTCAAAGTTACAAGGCAATTACAGGCACTGAAATTCATACTGTAGAACTAGATTCCTTATCATCATAAATAGAGCCCACACATGGAAGGCACCAGCAAAATTCTGGTTCTGCTTAGTTCTCTGCAGACTTGTTTACCTTCACAGCCCCTTGTAGGGACAAAGAATAATAAAGAACTGTGGCCTTAGGCACAGCTCCTGGGTTTGCTATAGCAGTCACAAGTGAACTGTTTGGCAAAGGAAAGCATCCGAGTCTCTGCAGGTCATAGATGATGATATCCTTGCAGGAGGTCAGGGATTTCAGCTAGACATCTTTAATATGCCATGTCTTAGTGCAAAGGACAATCTAGGCATTCACATCTATACTGCATGCTAGTGTCATGCCAGTGACAAAGGACTTGGAGAAAAAAAGATAAACCAAACTGGCTAAGAGTCCAGAACACCATTTAAAAACAGGTCCAACAATTACTGTCAAGAAAACATTGATCATGTCCTTTTCTGTGTCCAAATCTTGCTCCTTCATCCTTAGTAGGATAAAACACAGTCATTCAGCAAATATTCAAAGTCCATACAGCACTGAGCACTGTAATATGGGGGATAGGAATGTGGAGAGCAGATTCACCCAGGGTTTCAATGTCCTGCAGGGTAGCTGACCTCTGAACAGAAGGTCAGAAGCTAGTTCAGAAGAGTGAACACTTATTCCTTGTTTGAGGGTCATATGATTACCAAGAGATGATCTTGGTCATGCTTAAGCTTGGTCATACATAAGCTGAGTATAAAATGATAGTGCGTGTGTTAGAAGATGATGGTGCAGAAGGTCACTGTATGCAAAGTATAATGATAGGAATAGTGAGTATATGTAGTGCAGCAGCGCGTATATATAGTGCAGTGTGGGAAGAAGTGGCAAGACAGAGAGGTAGGACAGAGATCTCAAAAGAAACTCTCCTCTCTTACCAGGAGATAAGGCTTTATCATAAATAGTATCTCAAGGACACAGCTTTCTCAGCACTTTCCAATCTCAAATCATCCTCATTCAATCACACTGTCAGCAAAAATGTGGTTAAGTATTAGGATGAGTGTTGGGGACACAGCAGGGACTTCATAATCCCAAAGCTGTCAGGACCTGAGAACCTTGTGGAAAAGAGATTGAGATACACCTCTTAAGGGGGCATGAGTAAAGGCACTTGGGAAAGAGGGAGGAGGCTTAGTTGTATGGACAGACTTAAGTGTACTGGAAAGCATTTACATTAGATGAATTTGGAGATATCCTGGATAGATTTATAGCACATGAGTTCAAGCTAAGCCATTGTTCAAGTACATAGATATGAATAAGCATATGCCACCCAAAATGAAAGGCAGACTTGATTTGGAGAAAAAAAGAAAGAACAAGGATCGAGACAGGTGAGTTATAAAAGGCATGATAAACTTTATTTTTACCACTTTCTAAGTCTTTCTGTATTCCAAGTCTCTAGTGACTTAATTCTCTCATGGTTTCAAGATCTTATATGCTATGTTAAATTCTGAAAGGCTAATTTAAATTGTTTTCCTTGTCTTTGAATCATTCCACTTTCTTCCTTTGGTCAAGTTAGACATGATCATGGCCCTCTACTATAGACCAGTTTGGTCTACATGCTAAGGTGCTGAGTGTGACCTTCAACTACTACCAACCAAGAAATGGCACCCTGTTAATAAACGCATGAGTAAGCTAGGAAGCAGATTCTCCTTCAGTTATCACTGGAATGATGCCAGCCTATATTCACACCTTCATAAAAATCTAAGGAGAAGAAAAGATTAAAAAGTGGACCTGTGACTTGTTCGCCCCCTGACCATGGCTCAGGGTACATTGCAGAAGAGGACCATAAAGAATGTAAGAGCAGTAGCATGTTGAGGAGTACTGGTATATAATATCTTCTGGACAAGACATGGGTATCACAGTCATGAATTATAGCAGAGCAGATATAGTTACTTTCACAAGACTAGCACAAAATCAAGCTAGTCAAAATCTCAGCATGGATGGGGTAAGAAATTTCCAGGACCTACTCTTTATTGAAATACTGTTGTCAATCAGTAGCTTCTGGGGAAGAGAATAATTGTCTTTTGATGAAGTAGACATTGATAGGATTCCTATGCTTCTGTGGATGGCATCACATCCATGCAAATATGGGCAGCACTAACTGGACTTCTTGAGTTATTGGGGGGAAAAAGACTTGAAGTATGATGGGAGGAGCCGTAGAGAAAGTGGAGGTAGGGAGTGTATATGATCATAGTTCATTGAATATATGTATGAAATTTGAAGAATGAAAAGAAGTACAACTGAAACATAATAAATATTACCTTAAGCTGGTAATTTTCAGGAACTTTCTTATACTGTAATAGACAACTTATACCAAGATCTACATATGAGGCTAAAAAGTTCCCATCTCTAGTTGGAAGCTCATAGACCCTCAAATTTAGAAGATTTTTTGAAAAATTGCAAGATCTGTGTAAAATCTTGGGTAAGTTACGAGACTGTGAGCCCAGCATAACACTGTTCGGGGATTTTACACTTGTAAGAGTTAAGAGGAAGCAGCCACTGAAATTTGCTTAACAAAACCAAGACTCACTTCACAGAGGAAAAAATGAGTTAGTTGCTTCCTTTTATCTCTACAAAGACTTTTAAATCTCCCTGTAGAAAGGCCCTCCATTCACACATCAGTCTCAGAAGTGAAGCTGGTGAAATAGAAGAACTGTACGTTCTGTAATCAGGGAAACTATGTTTGAAATTCAACTCAATAATTTCTTAACACTGAGAACTTAGGGAGTCAATAAAGATGAACAAAGAAGGTGGACCTTTGAGTCCCAGGGGTCTGGGATCAAGCAGAGGCACTGCTCATTACTAGTTGAGGATGCTGGTATAAGTAGTCTTATCTTTCAAAGCTTCCCTGTTCTCATTTGTGGAACTGAAATAATTAAAATACTCACTTTGCAAGACTACTCATGTTAAATCAAGAAGTTTTCCAGCACAATGGCTTGTGATAAGGACAGCTTGATAACTGACAGCTAATAGCCCTTGAATGTAACTTCTTCACATCTTAATGTAAGAAGGCCTCAGTACATGTTTGATATAAGCTTAGAACTCAGTGACCGGTAGCCACTTTACTTATTATTTGCCATTAGGCAGTATTTATCATACACTTATAATTATTGGCAGACAATATTTATTGCTCTGAGCACAGGCCCTAGACCTTGTGAATTCAGTTTCTCCTAGATGAAGGAGTTTTTTTTTACCAGTGATGCATATAAGTCACATATCTTTGTGCAGTTATAAAAATATCGCTCACTAATCTACAGGGAATCTTAGTTTCTTGTGCAAGGGTGGAGGGCCCTAGCTGATAGCTCCTGCAGTAGAAGCTGTGGCGAGGCATCATTAAGGTAGATATGTCAACGACAAGGCAGTGGTGGTTCCCTAAGTAACTATAATTCAGGTGCACTACACACCTGGTGCTTCCTGCATGTGCAGTTAAATTTATGGGAAAGCAATAATAGTAACAGCATTACCACATATTTATTTATAAAAATGCCTACACCTGAACAGTCTAAAGATCTAAAATAGAAGCCTCACTAAATTTTATAGAAATCTATGTATATATGTGAAGATGTTACTATATGTGCAAATGTATTAGAATTGAAATCAGGATATAGATATGCTTACAGTGGAGTAACAACAGCCTGGGGAAACATAACTATATGTTTCTTCTTCCATTTCAATCATCAACCAGGACCAAGGCTAGCATCATTAGGAATTCTACTGCCTTCTTGGGTTTCTTCTAGTCAGCAGCTCACAGAATAGAAACTGAGCTTGCCAAACCCAGGAGGATTTATATTCCCAGATTCACTAGTTTCTGTAGGCGTTACCTTAGACTTGTCACTTCTGACTTTGTAGCATCAGTTATTTAAGATGATAAAATAGTATAATCAACCTAGCAGTGGAAAGAAGACATTCTTTTGTCCCTTTTCTCCCCACTGCTAAACATGAAGGGCATAATATTTCAAAACATTGTTTCTGTTGACTATTAACCATTTGGAAAATTAATTTAGTTAAATTATATAAGCATGCCTTTCCTCCATGTGTTTCCAGGATTTTTGAGAGTAGGGTCTGCATATATATTTTCTCTAACATGGAACTTAGCATTGCATATTAGCTACTGTAATATGAGTTAATAAGTAAATTGGTGAGTGAAGAAGTAGGTGGAGTAAGAGAGCCCCAGACTTGTCATTTTTAGAGAGAATAGACTTCATGGAGGAATAAAATCCAATCTTGCCTTCTTGTTGCAGAGAATGAGGCTGCAGTTTTTCCTAGAGGTATCACTTCGTCTCATATTGTTAAAAAAGAGTTACCACACTTAAGTACTTACTGTGCATTAAGGACACTGTAGTCACTCTACAGAAGATAAAATTAAGTCAATATAAATGAAATTTCAAGTGTAAGATTACAGAACTCATAAAAATTTGAACTCAAGTTGCCTGACCCTAGGTCACAGCCACTGAAAGGTTCTGGCATACTACATTCAATGAGGTAACTTTACTGACTCATGACAGAAAATTTACAGACAAAGCAGAGGTTGAAACAAATACTGGCAGTCACAGGGAAGTCAAGCAAAGGGTTGAATTTCCCATCTGCATGTATTTTCCAGTCTGACAAGGGTGGGAGTCTATAGACCTTAAGTATCATTTCTTTTTTTTTTTTTTTTTTGGTTTTTCGAGACAGGGTTTCTCTGTGTAGCCCTGGCTGTCCTGGAACTCACTTTGTAGACCAGGCTGGCCTCGAACTCAGAAATCCTCCTGCCTCTGCCTCCCAAGTGCTGGGATTAAAGGCGTGCGCCACCACCGCCCGGCTTTAAGTATCATTTCTAAACTGATGAACACTAAGGCAAATAGGACATTATAAGCAATCTGCTTTTTAAACAGAGGTGAGAGTGCAGAATCCAAGTCCTGATGGTGGGACCAAAGGATATTCATGGAACAGGATGGATACTTTAGTCTATATAATGTAGTGAAAATGATAGAAAATGACACTGGGTGAAGTCAGAGGAGAGAACGGGGGTAACGTTCCAGGTTAAGTTATGACATTTGACCACAAGTCTAAGAGAACAAGGAAAACACTGGAGTTTTATTGAGATAGAAATAATATTACATAGTAATATTACATAATATTACTATGTGCTAGGCTCACTCTGTGCTAGCTGGGAATTGCACAATTGTCAGAACAACAATGAAGACAAAGGGTTCACACCTCGAGTATGGTAATAACACTGGGTTTAAGGAGATGTCAGCCAGTCTATAGCCAACTGTAGGGTCTCTGAATCATGTCTACGATTTAGACACGGAGAGTAAGTAATGCTTTGATGGGGTACCTGAACTCACAATCAGGATTTCTTTAGCAGGTCATCTAAAATGTACAGAATGACACAAAAGTCCCCAATCAAAGAACTGTTTACTAAATGCTTATATTTCTTGTATAGGCAAAACAGTGAACATACAGTAAAATGATCCCCAATAAATATATCCTTTTTCTTCAATGGAATACGAATGAGTTCAAAGGAAGGATGATTATTTGGGATTGGGTTGGATTTGTTGATGCATGACTCTAATCCCAGCACTCAGAAAATGGAGACAGGATAGATACATACTTTTTATCTATTCTAAGCTAAGACACACGTACACACACACACACACACACACACACACACACACAACGTTTCAGACCATCTAGGGCTACATAGCAGGAATCTGCCTCTAAAAATGTAACCAGAATTCTATCAGACCTTCAAAGAAGACCTACCACCAATACTCTTCAAACTATTCCAAAAAATAGAAACAGAAGGAACACTACCCAACTCGTTCTATGAAGCCACAATTATGCTAATACCAAAATCACACGAAGATCCAACAAATAAAGAGAATCGCAAGCCAATTTCTCTTAAGATTATTGATGCAAAAATACTCAATAATATTCTTGCCAACCGAATCCAAGAACATATCAAAACGATCATTTACCACCATCAAGTAGGCTTCATCCCAGGGATGCAGGGATGGTTCAATATAAGGAAGTTCATCAATGTAATCCACTACATAAACAATCTCAAAGAAAAAAACCACATGGTCATTTCATTAGATGCTGAAAAAACATTTGACAAAATTCAGCATCCTTTCATGTTAAAGGTCTTGGAAAGATCAGGAATTCGAGGCCCATACCTAAACATAGTAAAAGCAATTTACAGCAAACCGGTAGCCAACATCACTCTAAATGGAGAGAAACTTGAAGCAATCCCACTAAAATCAGGGACTAGACAAGGCTGCCCTATCTCTCCATATCTTTTCAATAGAGTACTATAGATAGAGCAATTAGACAACAAAAGGAGGTCAAAGGGATACAAATTGGAAAGGAGAAGTCAAACTATCTCTATTTGCAGACGATAGAACTCCACCAGAGAACTCCTACAGCTTACAACTTCAGCAAAGTGGCCGGATATAAAATCAACTCAGGCAAATCAGTAGCCTTTCTATACTCAAAGGATAAGCAGGCTGAGAAAGAAATAAGAGAAATGATACCCTTCATGATAGCCACAAACAATATAATATATCTTGATGTGACTCTAACCAAACAAGTAAAAGATCTGTATGACAAGAACTTCAAGTCTCTGAAGAAAGAAATTGAAGAAGACCTCAGAAGATGGAAAAATCTGCCATGCTCATGGATTGGCAGGATTAATATAGTAAAAATGACCATCTTGCCAAAATCAATATACAGATTCAATGCAATCCCCATCAAAATCCCAACCCAATTCTTCATAGAGTTAGAAAGAGCAATTCCTGGAATAACAGAAAACACAGGATAGCTAAAACTATTCTCAAGAGTAAAAGAACTTCTGGGGGAATCAGTATCCCAGACCTCAAGCTGTACTACAGAGCAATAGTGTTAAAAACTGCATGGTATTGGTACAGTGACAGGCATGTGGATCAATGGAACAGAATTGAAGACCCAGAAATGAAGCCACACTCTTATGGTCACTTGATCTTTGACAAAGGAGCTAAAACCATCCAGTGGAAAAAAGATAGCCTTTTCAACAAATGGTGCTGTTTCAACTGGAGGTCAACATGCAGAAGAATGCAAATCGATCCATTCTTATCTCCTTGCACTGTGCTCAATTCCAAGTGGATCAAGGACCTCCACATAAAACAGGACACACTGAAACTAATAGAAAGGAAACTAAGGAAGAACCTTGAACATATGGGCACAGGGGAAAATTTTCTGAACAGAACACCAATAGCTTATGCTCTAAGATCAAGAATTGACAAATGGGACCTCATAAAATTACAAAGTTTCTGTAAGGCAAAGGACACTTTCAAAGGACAAAGCAGCAGCCAACAAACTGGGAAAAGACCTTTACCAACCCTACATCTGACAGAGGGCTAATATCCAAGATATACAAAGAACTCAAGAAGTTAGACTCCAGAGAGCCTAATAACCCTATTAAAAATGGGTTACAGAGCTAAACAAAGAATTTTTACCTGAAGAATATCTAATGGCTGAGAAGCACCTAAAGAAATGTTCAACATCCTTAATCATTAGGGAAATGCAAATCAAAACAACCCTGAGATACCACCTCACACCAGTCAGAATGGCTAAGATCAAAAACACAGGAGACAGCAGTTGTTGGCAAGGATGTAGAGAAAGAGGAACACTTCTCCACTGCTGGTGGGATTGCAAGCTGGTACAACCACTCTGGAAAGCAGTCTGGCGGTTCCGGTTCCTCAGAAAACTGGGCATGACACTCCCAGAGGATCCTGTTATACCACTCCTGGACATATATACCCAGAGGCTTCCCCTGCATGCAATAAGGACACATGCTCTACTATGTTCATAGCTGCCTTATTTATAATAGCCAGAAGCTGGAAAGAACCCAGATTTCCCTCAACGGAGGAATGGATTCAGAAGATGTGGTATATCTACACAATGGAATACTACTCTGCAATTAAAAACAATGAACTCACGAATTTCCTAGGCAAATGGTCAGAACTTGAAAATATCATCCTTAGTGAGGTAACCCAATCACAAAAGAACACACATGGTATGCAGTCACTGATAAGGGGATATTAACCTAGAATCTCAGAATATCCAAGACACCATTCACATATCAATAGATATCCAGGAAGATGGAAGGAGAGACCCCAGGTCCTGGAAAAACTGGATGTAGCAGAATACCAGGACAGAGAAGGAAGAGGCTGTTTAATGGGGCACAGGGGGAGGGAAGAGGGCTTATGGGACTTTCGGGGAAGGAGGAAACAGGAAAGGGGAAATCATTTGGAATGTAAATAAAAAATATAGAAAATAAAAAGAAAAAAATGTAACCAATGGACCAAACAATTGCAAAACATGTAAGAATTTTGTTTGGAAATCTTTTTAGACTGTAACATTGGATCTGATAAAAATTATAAGACAGAAACTTGTAAATGCTGCAAATCAGACTTTGTGGTAGTTTGTTTGGTTTTGTTTTATTTTTGGTTAATTTTGCTGAGAGCTAGCTTTTCAACAAACTCTTAGGTTTTATCAGGGGGCTGACAATACAATGGTTTCCCTCCCAAGGAAAGATAAACCTATGGAAACACAGGGCACAATTACAAATGATACACAGCTCCTTCTGTCAAGTAATTTTTCAATTTTAAGATCTGGAACTTTGAACTCAGCAGACCTCAGTTTGTATCCTGCTGACAACACTCACTGATGATGCTGGTTAGGAAATTTTTCACCTTGGTGGATATTTACTTGTCTTTATAATGGAGATAATATAATAAAATTAAGATGTAGTGAGAATTCTGGAATTTTAGTTTCCTTAAGAAACACAGAAATATAAAAATATGTTTCCATTTTAATTCCAGGTGTGACTATCTAGGGTTGCTTCACAGCAGGTGACTAGGATTTGCCTCCAGCTCTATCAGAAGCATGGATTTGTCAACTCCAGATAGTTTCTTTGATTGTGTGACATTTAGAAATCTGGGAACTTTTCAGAGGGACTATAAATGCTAGGGCCCTGAGAGGCAGGTTGGTTGCTATTTGTTTATAGTCATGCCCTTAGAAGAAACAAGAAGAAAGAAATTAGATGCAAGAATCTCCAGCTCTCTCTCCTTCCTCTCTACCTTTTCTTTCCTTTCTACTGATGGAAGTGAAACCAGGGAGACAAAGTATGAAAAAAAGAACTCACAAAGTAGCAAAGTCCAACTACATTAAGATATCACTTTTCAGAGGTCAGACCTTTAAACACATAATGCACTCTTCCCTCATTATTTTCTAGGCTATCCTTTCATCTCATTTTACTACTAAGTACCCCTAATTGCATTGAATGTTCCTGACACTTTGCCATAGAACAGGAATTTCTCAAGTCTCAGAGCAGTATTTTATCCCAGCAGTGAGCTCTTGCTATCAGAAAATCTTTAATAATGGGCAGAAAATATATGTTTGCATATCTGCTCATATTTAATTGCTTATGTGCATGGTATTTGCTACCTGTCCATTAAGCCACTTAAAAACAATTAGCAATACACTATAAATTATGTCTATTTTGCTGACAGCCTTGAAGGAAAGCATCTGTCTGTGTCTCAAAGGTCAAGATTAGAATTTGAACTCTACATTCAGTAGGTATCCTGGTAGATTTTAGACAAATATTAAATTTATAGATATACTTCATGTTTAAAATGTTATTCTAAAATCTGCACTACAATTAGTGGATGATACAAAACGAGTAAGATTGTCTTGAAGTACTCTATCATGCCTTGTGGTAACTGAGTACAGAGTGTAGAAAAATGAGCAAAGGAATGGAGAGATGGCCAGGCAGTCAGTGATGGTGCATGCCTTTAATCCCAGCACTTGAGAGGCAGAGATAGGCAGATTTCTGAGTTTGAGGCCAGTCTTGTCTACAGAGTTCCAGGACAGCCAGGGCTATGCAGAGAAACTCTGTCTCGAAAAACAAAAAAAAACAAAAAAACAAAAAAAAAAAGAAAGAAAGAAAAGAAATGGAGAGATGGCACAACAGATTTAACATCTGTTGCAAAAGTGTAAAGACTGGAGTTTGAATTCTCAAAACCCACTCAATACCTGAAGTAGTGGCATGTGTCTGTAGTAACAGTGCTGCCAAGATGGGTGATAGATATAAGAGAATCCCTGGAAGCTAATGGGCCATTGAGTCTGGCATTCACAGCAAGAAACTCTGTCTAAAACAAGCTAGAAGTCAAAGACTGATGCTCAAACTTTATACCATCATACATACATGTTCCAAAACACATACACACACACATACACACACACACACACACACACACACACACACACAAACACACACTTATTTTAAAATATGACTAATAAACAAGACTGAATGCAGCAGTCCATCTACATCAATGTATGCCAGCAACATGTGTTGTCTTCAGATGGAGGGTGTTCAGGCTTAAGACTCCAAGCCATCTGCTGAAAAGAAAAGAAGCACCTTTTTCTGTTCTTGTCTATATAATTTACCAACATCAAAACTTCAGGGTAACTGTGCCTCACCATTAGAATTTCTTTTACATGATTCTTCAGCTAGAAAATAAACACTACACCAACCTGGTATGGTTTTCATGGTGAGTATGCTAGATACTTTTGTGTTAACTTGACACTATCTAAAGTCATCTGAGAGGAGGGAAACTCAATTAAGAAAATTCTTCCATCAGGTTGTAGGCATGCATATAAAGCATTTTGTAAATTAGTGATTGATAGGAGAAGGCCCAGCTTACTGTGGGTGATGTCATCCCTGGACTGGTTGTCCTGGGTTCTTTAAGAAAAGGAGGCTGGACAAGCCACGACAAGTAAGCCAGGAAGAAGCACTCCTCCATGACATCTGCACCAGATCCTGCCTCTAGGTTCCTAACCTATTTGAGATCCTGTCCTGACTTCTTCTTTCTTTGACAATGAATAGTAATATCGAAGTATAAGCCAAATAAGCCCTTTTCTCCTAAGTTACTCAGCAATAGTAACCCTAAATTCAACAAAGTGTTCAAGAAAAGTGTCCTGACTAGAGAATATATAAAGGTGACTTCTATGGCATCATTAAAAGAACTAGCTCTGTTGTAGGGTGGCATAGAAACTGCCAAATATTTTTTAATAATTACTACCCTTCTTGACTACATCCTCCCCATTGCAAAGTACTAGTTGCAACTAAAATTCAGTTGAATTCCAGTTATTTCTATCTTTCTGTTTATAGAAGTACAGCCCCCTCCAAAACTTTTTAGCTACTCTGCCAATTAGGTTTATTATCTCACATATCTGCATTAAATCCCCAAGGAGAAGATTCTTCTGTTCCTAGATGCTGTTTGTACACAGATGTTGAAGATGTGTCTGAAGCATCTAGCTTGAGCCCTTGACATGTAGGAGGGAGTCAAGTGGATAAATTTTGAAGTTAGTGGGAGGCTGTAAATCATTTATTACAAATGCACATTATGTGACTTGTTGTATAAATTATTAATGGCAGTCCAGGCTGTGACTTGTTTATATTCTCTGTACAAGGAAATAAATACTGTCATCCTTGATCTTTCAGTGGGTAAACGGAAAGGGAGAAACAGCCCCAAATTCATAGTTCACTAAAGACTCTTACCAGTGCACAGAGACAAAAAGGAAGGAGAGTAGAGTTTGAGGAAAAGATAGAAAGGAAGTAATATTTGGAGATCTAATCTATGTTGTAGAGTGATTACTTTGACTTCATGATTTTTATTAATCCTCTTTACAGAACAGTTTATTTTCCTAGTGAGAAAGGCAAGGAAGGCAGGAAAAAACAGCACTGTTTGGCTGAGACCATCACGATTGTAGAAGGTGGAGCCTGGGTGAAGTTACACTTTGTTTGACATGTGCAACCCAATGAGAAGCACTGCATCACTGGGAAGCAGTTTCTGCAGGGCTTCTCATAACGTGTACTTATCTATTGCCACACCTACACCCAATGCCATGCTTTAGATTGACCAAGATGCCTACTCCTCTGCTTTAGATGTCACTAGATCATCTTTCCCCCTCAGACTAGAAATTACTTCTAGACCATATCATTTAAACTGTACACATCACTTAAAAGGGAGTTCTCTTCTAGCACCTTAATTTCATTTGGTTGATAACACTTTGAATTGCTCCCTGTCTCAGAAGCTTCAGTAGAGCTTGTTAAAAATACTTTAAACCCTACCTATAATCTGTGAAATAATAATTATGAGATAGGGTCGAGAAGAATGATTTCAAAGCAAAATTTCTCTTACTTCAGAAATATTAACTGTCCCTGTAGATGGAGAATCAGGGAAAGGTCTTAAAATCAGACAGCAGTTGTTGGCGAGGATGTGGAGAAAGAGGAACACTCCTCCACTGCTGGTGGAATTGCAAGCTGGTACAACCACTCTGGAAAGCAGTCTGGCGGTTCCTCAGAAAACTGGGCATGACACTCCCAGAGGATCCGGCTATACCACTCCTGGGCATATACCCAGAAGCTTTACCTGCATGCAATAAGGACACATGCTCCACTATGTTCATAGCAGCCTTATTTATAATAGCCAGAAGCTGGAAAGAACCCAGATGTCCCTCAACGGAGGAATGGATTCAGAAGATGTGGTATATCTACACAATGGAATACTACTCTGCAATTAAAAACAATGAATTCACGAAATTCCTAGGCAAATGGTCAGAACTTGAAAATATCATCCTTAGTGAGGTAACCCAATCACAAAAGAACACACATGGTATGCAGTCACTGATAAGGGGATATTGACCCAGAATCTCGGAATACCCTAGACACAATCTGCATATCAATAGATTTCTAAGAAGATGGAAGGAGAGACCCCTGGTCCTGGAAAGACTGGATGTAGGGGAACGCCAGGACAGAGTAACGAAAGGGAGTTGATGGAGAAAAGAGGGAGGGAAGGGGGCTTATGGGACTTTCGGGGAGGGAGGAAACAGGAAAGGGGAAATGATTTGGAATGTAAATTAAAAAAATAAAATAAAATAAATAATAAAAAAAAGAATAAATGATGGTTGATTAACCACCTAAATAGGAGAGTCACAGTACACACTCCAAGACCAGGCTCAGAGAACATTATGAAGAGGTTCAGAAGGAACATATGTGTCAGGAGACCTGGAAAAGAACTGCAAAATACTACCTTCAGAATGTGACACAGTCATTGAAAACATGGTCTCACAGCAACTAGTGTGGCCCACACTGGGTCTATAGGACTGGGTCTCTCAGCAGTTTATCTTGGCTCAGTGAGAGAGTCATTACACCCTACCTTTCCATGTTGAAATATTCGATATCGATACATCCTAAGAGAGGGATATTCATTATCTTCAATCAGCATCCAAAGCTAAGCACATTAGGGCCCAACTGATGGTTGCAAACTCATGAACACACATAGACTCTGGTTAAGTCAGTGATTCAGAATAGAAAGGAAAATATGAATTGTGAAGTGGGCTTGTAAGGAAGAATAGGAGAAAAGGAAGGGTGGGATGAGAGTTAAGAGAATGTAACATATATATATATATATGATATAGATATAGATATAGATATAGATATAGATATAGATATAGATATAGATATAGATATAGATAGATAGTTGGGAAAAAATAACCAACCAATAAACTCAGAGTTGGGACTGAGGAGATTGCTCAGTGGGTCTCTTGTTTTACAAGCATAAGGAATTGAATTTGGATTCCCAGAATCAACTTTCTAAAACTATAGTGAGGTGCTGCAGCACACGAACAAGTTGGAGATCTTCTGGTGCACTGAGAGTCTGTGATTCAGTTAATAACATGAAGAGTTATAGAGGAAGTTGTGGGACATCAATCTTTGACATCTCCATGCACAGGCAGACATACTTCAGACACACACATGCACGTGTGTGCACAAACATGCATACACATATATATCTCCTTCCACAAATAAAAACACAGTGGTAAAGCTCCATACCTATTGGAATCTGTGCTTATGACTCTAGTCATATGTGAAATAAATTCTTTAAAGTTTTTAAAATTAACAAAATGAAGGCAGGAGTATTAATATTTTTTTACACATTACACATTAATTAGGATTCTGCATAAAACCAGAAACTTAATCTGTACTCACATCTTTATCAGTTTTCAGGAAGACAATAGATCCAGAAAAAGGTAACTTGTCTCTAATCCATCACTTTTACTATTGTCCTGCATCAGGCACACCAAGGTGGAGGTTAACAAGGATGTCCGGTTACCTCAAAAGCTAACCAACCCTTCTGTACTAACTTCACGGAATAGCTTTAAAACCTACCTAATTAATTTTATGTAGGTTTTGATTATGCACGTACTATGTTAAGTATAACTCTAATTCAAATATATCACATTGTAAAGCATTAGCTGAGGCTATTCTTAGGAAAAACTGATTCATAGCTTTGTCACCCTTTAGGTAGTCTTTGTTAGGCTACAAAACCACTTGGGTCTCATCTAAGTATCTGGATATCTAAGAATAATATCGCAATGCTTTTGATCCACTATAAGATATATCAAGTTTTAAAGGCCAGCCTGGGAACTTCACCCCCACCCCCACCCCCCGCCCCGTGTATACAGCATGCTAGTCTTTGTGAGAAAGCACCACATGTATGCCAAAAGCTCTTACAGATAAATTGCTGGCAATACAATGTGCACCTACGTTGGAATCCTAGGGGTTGTGGAACAAACTTACTAAAGATCCGGGAATCCACAGGACTACAAGAGCCGGACAAAAGCCGAGCCAGCTGAGAGCTATAAATAGCATGCCAAGTCACCCTAACAAGCTTCCTACCACTGGGGCCTCTCCAACAGCTTTCTCTTTTGGAAACATGAAAGCAGCTGAAAGGATTGTTTTCCCGAGAGCTTTTTGGCTGCCCCGAGCATGTCAGGGGACTTTGCTGTTTCTAATTATCTCCCTTTATGTTCAGGCCGAGACTTGTTAATACAATAAAGTGGTGTTTCCAGGACACGCTCACCATGCTGAAACATTTCAAGGTGTTTTACAAGCAGAAGATCATGTTAAATCATATCAAAGAGCAATTAAAGATTAATACTGGTGTTAGAGAGCTGTTATCATGGTCCAGCAGGGGCCTCTGGGATAGTTGAGGTTTCCTCCAAGCTTCTTGTACTCTAGCTTCCAGTCAGATTGCTTTGTGGGGATGGGATAGAGGTAAGAGTCTTGGCCTGAGCCTTGCGGTTCCTGAAAATTTCCATTAGAAAACTATTAAGCGAAATTACAGATTATTTCTGATATTACAGTTGGAGAAATTCCTAGAGGGAAAGGATGACCTTGCATCACCTCGATTAAAAAGTATATGGTAATAAATAAAACAATTAAAAAAATAATGCACGAATGGAGAGTATAAGGTACTTGGTGAGTTAACAGAAATGCTCAGTTACTGGTGTCTAGTTGCTATCTAATTTCTTAGAACATCATCTCTGCTGTCTGCTTATCATGAAATGAAGTAAGTCCTTCAAAAGATGTCCCTATGGAATACTGTGCATGATAAATGTATTTGGAAAGGGAGTTTAGTAAATGAATATAAGTTCACTATCAGAAGCTGAGATCATCCTGGATTTAGGATAAGCCCTAAATCTAATAATGTCTAGGTCCAGATATGAGACAGTATTGTGCAGAAGACTAAAGCATTGAACTTGGGGGGTCAAATACACCTGGGTAAGTGTTCTAATCCTCCCACTGTATAGTAAGTGGCTAAATGTCTCTGAATTTCAGAGTCCTCTTCTTTTACATGTGATTTCAGAGATTAAATTTGGGCCTGTAGAGGTTCTTTTGTTTTGTTTTGTTTTGTTTTGTTTTTAAGTGCACTTGGTGTTCCACAGAACATGAGCATAGTTGCCAGCACCACCACAGGGTGACCAATAACCATCTCTAACTCCAGTTCCTGGGGCCATGATGCCCTCTGCTCACCTCAGGAGGCATCCACACATATGTGGCAGATACATCAACAGATACTCACACAAATAAATTAAACCAATAAAATAAATTTTACAAAAAAATGATTAAACAAATCGATATGTATATTTGGCACAAGAACTCTGTTTTACAGCCTCAGCACTACTATGTAACACATGAGGAGCTTGAAATGAAGGAAAGAGAAGTATCAGGGTGGCACTGGCAGTATCATTGCAGAGCTTTGGATTTAGCGATTTCCAAGCAGGTATACACCAACACCTCATTCTCATTCCCAAGTCTCACTGCGACACCAGCTGGATCTCTCACCAAAACCGTTTACTGAGTTTGACAGGAAAATAATTTTACTCTTTTCAAGAATGAAGCTTCTTTAGAGTAGCACATACTTTTGAATGTGCCTTGTTCAGTTTGCAGGCTCCTTGAGAGAACTCTAAATCCACATCTACTACAGACTTCTTAAGTCTCAGCTGGTTTGAGGCCCTGTGCATCTCCTGGAGTAGGAGTATGAAAACAAATATCTTCTGCCGAACCCATCATTTTTCAATTACAGATCATGCTCTCCATTTGGAAGCACTATCATTTAGATGAAAAGGTTTTTTGCTGCCTGGTGGTGGGTAGACCAGAAAGAAAAGGCATTGGGAAAGAGGATGTGGGAATTTCAAGATACATGGGAAGATTGAGACAGAGATAGAGGAAAGAAAAAGACAATGGAAATATCAAATAGAACACACACTGTGTATCTAGCTCAAGTCTCTTCATTAAAACATAATCCTAGATGTTCTGACCCTATGGACCTATGGATCAGATCCTAAGGCATTGAATGGTGGTTCCTAAACTTGTGGTATAAGGTCTAGAAGATTTGATGCAAATATTTAGTACTGATGAATGTAAATTACATGCATCCATCAGTCACACATTGGAAGTACATGCTCTTCTTTACCATGTGGGAGATGCTAGAGATAGATAAATCAAAGTCAGTCGTGCATTGAAATAAGATGTTGTCACTAATGAGTCTCAACAGGAGATGACTCCAAAAGGAATCTGTGCTTTGGATTCAGTGTTCTGTAGTATTCTGGAGTTAGGTGTCCTAAATTTTAAAAGTAGGGAGGTGCGATGAAAATAAAGTTTTCAGGTAAAGGAATCTAATTAAATATGACATGGTAAAAGGAGAAAATAAAGCCTAAAGAGAAGAAAGGAAACAAACAAGCAAGCAGACAAACAAACAAACACATCTATGATGAAGATTCAAAGGTAGAAAATAGGGGAAGTCAATTTAAAGTAACTGCAAAAATCCACATAAGTCAAAAGGCAGAATCTGCAGCAATGCAAGCATGTGGTTAGATAACTTTGCACACGTTCCCTTGCATCTCCTTACCCTGTACCAATGGCATCCTAGGTCCTTATTTGGGTCTTCAGCCTCCACAGGACCAGCCTTGGCTGAAGTTTCCCTCCCTTCACTCAGCTTAATGTTCTGCCTACACAGTGCTCACTCTCCCACTCTGATTTCAGATGTATTTTGATTCACTCTGCCTATTCCTTTGAGACCTCATCTGTTTTAGGAAATGCCCCACCCCACTCCCTCTTCCTAACACTCACTCCTTATTCCCAGCAGGAGAGGAAGACCCTCTTCTGTGTTACCATGGCATGAACAGAACCCTGGATGTTCTTTATCACAATGAGCTGTAAATCTCTGTGCTCCTGTCACCTTTCTTTCCGCAATAGAAAATAAATTTCCTGTGTATAAATTTCCCAGGGCCAGGACCTGAGTTTGATTTATCTTCTCTCTCCAGCACACACCACAGGGTAACAAATATACACTTCATATGTGGCTCATGGATGCATGATGAATGAATGAATGAATGAATGAATGAACGAACAAACAAAGAACTGCTTCCCTCAAAAGAGGAAAACCTGTGTCTTTCACCACAGGGTGGTACTCCCAGGTATTTCTTGCAACTGGGAAAGCAAGCTAAGTAAAACTTTTCTCTTCTACAAGGGCGGCAGCAAACAGGGAAGGAACAGTTCAGGAATACTGGTGAACTGCAGAGATCCTTGCAGACATCACCAGGTGAGGGAGGGAGTGGAACAAAGCCTGCCTCAGAGGATTAAAGACTGAGAGAACTGGTTAGTTCTGTGGCCTGGGGTAGTCACTTATCAATGAAGGGCAATAGTTCATTCCATTCACGCAAGTCCAGGGATGGCCATTACTAGCACTGGCCCTCACTTGGAGGGAACACACGGATGAATAAGCAATAAAGAACTTTAATCTAGTAGGAGGAAAAGAACCTTAATAATACATAAACTAAGCTCTCCAGAATTTTATTTGCTGACATATTCTTTCATATGTCCTGTGCAATAAACAAAAATTATTCCACGCAGCATCAATACAGGTCTGAGAGAGTTAGCTGCTGTGGCTCTGGTTCTAGAGAGGAAAGTGTTAAGTCACTGCACACTAACCATAGTTGAAGAGTGAAGCAAAGACCCCCACAGCAAAACAGAGACAAGAAACATGCCACCATGTTGACATTTTGTCTGGCAATGTTGGAAAGTTTTATTTTTGTTTTGTTTTTGTTTTTTTTGTTTTTTTTGTTTTTTTTTGGAGACAGGGTTTCTCTGTGTAGCCCAGGCTGTCCTGGAACTCACTTTGTAGACCAGGCTGGCCTCGAACTCAGAAATCCACCTGCCTCTGCCTCCCAAGTGCTGGGATTAAAGGCATGCACCACCACTGCCTGGCAGGAAAGTTTTAGAAAGAACTTCAAGTCTCTGAAGAAAGAAATCAAAGAAGACCTCAGAAGATGGAAAGATCCCCCATGCTCGTGGATCGGCAGGATTAATATAGTAAAAATGGCCATCTTGCCAAAAGCAATACAGAGATTCAATGCAATCCCCATCAAAATCCCAACTCAATTCTTCATAGAGTTAGAAAGAGCAATTCTCAAATTCATCCGGAATAACAAAAAACTCCAGGATAGCTAAAACTATTCTCAACAGTAAAAGAACCTCTGGGGGAATCAGTATTCTGGACCTCAAGCAGTACTACTGAGCAATAGTCTTAAAAACTGTCTGGTAGTGGTACAGTGACAAGCAGGTAGATCAATGGAATAGAATTGAAGACCCAGAAATGAACCCACACACCTATGATCACTTGATCTTTGACAAAGGAGCTAAAACCATCCAGTAGAAAAAAGATAGCCTTTTCAGCAAATGGTGCTGGTTCAACAGGAGGTCAGCATACAGAAGAGAATGCAAATCAATCCATTCTTATCTCCTTGTACTAAGCTCAAGTCCAAGTGGATCAAGGACATCCACAAAAAACCAGACACACTGAAACTAATAGAAAAGAAACTAGGGAAGAGCCTTGAGCACATGAGCACAGGGGAAAATTTCCTAAACAGAACACCAATAGCTTATGCCCTAAGATCAAGAATTGACAAATGGGACCTCATAAAATTACAAAGTTTCTGTAAGGCAAAGAACACTGTCAATAGAACAAAATGGCAACCAACAAACTGGGAAAAGATCTTTACCAACCCTACATCTGACAGAGGGCTAATATCCAAGATATACAAAGGACTCAAGAAGTTAGACTCCAAAGAGTCAAATAACTCTATTAAAAATGGGGCGCAGATCTAAACAAAGAATTTTCACCTGAGTAATATCGAATGACTGAGAAGTACCTAAAGAAATGTTCAGCATCCTTAGTCATTAGGGAAATGTAAATCAAAACAACCCTGAGGTTTCACTTCACACCAGTCAGAATGGCTAAGATCAAAAACACAGGAGACAGCAGGTGCTGGTAAGGATATGGAGAAAGAGGAACAATCCTCCACTGCTGGTGGGATTGCAAGGTGGTACAACCACTCTGAAAATCAGTCTGGCAGTTCCTCAGAAAACCGGGCATGACACTACCAGAGGACCCTGTTATACCTCTCCTGGGCATATACCCAGAGGATTCCCCAGCATGTAATAAGGACACATGCTCCACTATGTTCACAGCAGCCCTATTTATAATAGCCAGAAGCTGGAAAGAACCCAGATGTCCCTCAATAGAGGAATGGATACAGAAAATATGGTGTATTTATACTATGGAATACTACTCTGCAATTAAAAACAACGAATTCATGAAATTCTTAGACAAATGGGTGGAACTGGAAAATATCATCCTAAGTGAGGTAACCCAGTCACAAAAGAATACACATGGTATGTACTCACTGATAAGTGGATATTATCCCAGGAGTTTGGAATACCCAAAACCAATTCACATATCAAATGATACCCAAAAAGAAGGTAGAACAAAGTATGGATACTCTGGTCCTTCTTAGAAGGGGGAACAAAATACCGACAGAAGGAGATACAAAGACAAAGTGTGGAGCAGAGACTGAGGGAAAGACCATCCAGTAACTACCCCACCTAGTAATTCATCCTTTATACAGTTAACAAGACCCAGACACTATTATCGATGTCCACAAGTACTTGCTAACTGGAGCCCAATATAGTTGTCACCTGGGAGGTTCTGCTAGTGAATAACAAATACAGAGGGGGCACTCTCAGTCCGCCATTTAACTGAGCACAGGGTCCCCAATGGGGGAGCTAGAGAAAGGACCCAAGAGCTGAAGGGGTTTGCAGTGCCATAGGAGGAACAACAATATGAGCCACCCAGTACTCCCAGACCTCCCAGGGACAAAAACATCAACCAGATAGTACACATGATGTTACCCATGGCTCCAGACACATAGGCAGCAGAGGATGGCCTTGTTGGACATCAAAGGGAGGAGAGGCCCCTGGTCCTGGAAAGGCTCGATGCAGCAGTGTAGGGGAATACCAGGACAGGGAAGCGGGAGGGGGTTGATTGGGGAACAGGGGGAAGGGAGATGGCTTATGGGACCAGGAAAGGGGAAATCATTTGAAATGTAAATAGAGAATATATCAAAAAAAAAAAAAAAAGAAAGTTCAAACAGCCCAAAAAGGAATTTGTGTTTTACTACACAAAGGTGTGCAAACATGGTGCCTTAGGCTGACAAAACTGCCTAGAGAATATTAGCATGTGTACGTGGCTCTGTATATTTGTTATTAATATCAATAATGGTCACTGTTGTAGGAGCTATAGTAACAGCTTCTAGTCGTACAGGATGGTAAAGACTTTGCTAAGGATTATTATGCAATTGTTCCTACAACATGTAGAGAATACATTTACATATACAATTACACATAATACATGTAGACATATATGACAATCTTAGACATTTGTTCTCATTTCTATATCATAAGTGAGCACTATGAAATAAAGTGTGTATATATCTGGGGTCATAAGCAAAGCTGGAACAATTCACAAGTCTATGTGTTTCTGAAGGCAATACTTTCAAATGGTATGCCCCAGTTTTAGAATCAGAAGTCTAGGATTTATTCTGGAGGTAAGTTGTAACTCCTCATAGGTATCTCAGGAAACCAAACCACATAGCACACAGTGCTCAGGAGCCTACTCAAGTGCCACTCCCCCAATAACATACTTCCTGCATTTGTGAAGTTACTTTTAGTGTTCATAGGGATGGACATGGTCAGCTTTTAGCAGTCTTTAGTAGAGTAGCATAACAAGCAACCTCACAAGAATTCCAGACCTCCCAGCTCTACTCCAGGGAGTGATTTATCAACACAGTATCAATGTTCTTTCCACTAGACTATGATGCAAAGCTGGCTGCCCAAGATGGGGGATTTTAATTAGCTGAAAGAAGAAGGAGTCAAGATCTCTTAGATAGAAGAAAAGGAAACACCAAGAAGTCTCATAAATCTAGAACCACGGACACATTGACTGGAATTTGGCAGGAGTGGGCAGTGGATAAGATTACAAAGGAAGTAGAGAGAGGGTGCAATTGATTGATTTTTTTTTCTTTTTCATGTCTTATGGTATGAGCCTTATTTTTTAGTATATATGTGACTGTATTTACACCTTTCACCCCTGAGCTGCTGCACAATTTAAAGGGAAAAGTTCAACAAAGAGCTTGTAATCTCTGCAGTTAGATATAAGTTTAAATAACTGGTTTCAGTGCCATGTGACTTAGAGAGGCTTTTCTAGCCTGATTTCAAAAACTATCCATATTTCTATGGGTTGATTTTTGAAGAAAAATACAATATTATTTCAATATCTAAAGGCATGGTAGAGTTCACTTTGGAAGGAAGGTGCAGATTTACTCTTTAAAGGGCCCAGAAGGCAGAGTGAGGCTTAACTTGGGAAAGAGTCTAAAGATATGAGCATTTGAAGCCTGGCAATTCTCCAAGAGTCAGAACTATCAGCTGCTGTAATAGTGTGTGGGCTTTCCATCAGCAGCGGAGTGCAAGCCAAATATGGACAGTTCTTTAGAGTGATTTCTGAAAAAAAAATCTTGGATGAAGGGCTTGACAGGCTTTTTTGGTCTTTGCTGCTGTGTAAAAACACTCTGCCCCAAAGCAACTAGAGCAAGATTATTTGCCTTATTCTTCGATGTCCCACATTGCTGAGAGAAGCCAAGGCAGGAACTCAAGCAGGAACTGAAGGCAGGAACTGAAGCAGAGTCCATAGAGAGACGCTCAATGACTTGCTTTTCATGACTTGCTCAACTTGCTTTCTTCTGTAACCCGGGAACCCTGTCCAGGGATTAAGAAACTTCCACACAGACATAGACGTGTTTGTGCAGGTTAGTCTGATGGAGGCAGTTCCTCAATGGAGGTTACCTCTTCCCAGGTGACTCTACTTTTTGCCCTGTTGACAAAAACTAACTAGCATGGCAGGGTTTCTCATTTAGTCTATGAGACCTAGGTGTATAAGACTGTGGCTTACAAATGCACTCTCATAACAACTCTGGGAGAAGGGGCATGGGGTAACATCTCAGGGTTACAGGTATAAAGCCAAAGAGCAGAGAGTTTCCAGTCGCTTGCTCAAGAGGAGGTGAAGCAAGGGCTGGAGCTTCGGTGGGACTACACCGCAAATCCCTCCATGTGCTGTAAAGCCTGCCTCGCATCTGCAGTTTCACACACTGATAGCAGAACTCAAGTCTGCCCTATATTGATTGCAGCTGTCCCCTCCTTCCTCCTCAGCCCCTGTCTCTCTCCCCTGTTTGCTCCCCCACATGTATTTATGCTGGGCTGCCTAGTAACAAACGGCTCGTTACCATGCGGAGGGCGACAGCCAGGCGATTAGTGAAATTTGTTACCCGTGCGTCTCTGAACAAAATTAAATTAAAAGTGCTGCTTCGCTGTCAAGATAAGGGCCAAGCTGCTGAGATAATTTTTCACTCTCAAACACTCAATTACCCAGTGAGGCTGGATCAGATACCATCAAAGGGAGGGGGAAAAAAGGAAAGGAAAAAATAGAGACAGGACCTCCAGGAACAGATGTAAGAGTTTGTTATCATTTCTTCTGGCCAGGGATGTTAAAGAGGCTGTTGCTATGGTTATCAGATTGGACCACATGAGGCAGGTACCTGGGTGTGGCTTCTGACAACAAAGACTATGTTCTTGCTCCATCTCCATGGCATTTGCCTTAGGTGAGATGGTGTCCATTTCCATCCAAATTGTTACTACAGTCTCCTACCTGTTTTGCCTAATTCTCCTATTGTTCTATTGATACAGTTTCCATCCAGCAAATGTAGGGTGACCTTTCCATCACACAGAACTGAAATGATCACTTGACTGGTGAAACTCTCTGGTGGTCTCTTGTCACCACAATGAAGCCAACCAGTGTCTAATCTCTCCTTTCATATGCTTTATATTACAATGAAATGGTCAAGATATGATTCCCATCCTTTTCTCTTCTCTGAATCAAAAGGATTTCTTTGAGAATAAACAGTGTACCAGATATCTATCTCACTGCATCTCCATCTCACTTCCTCTAGAGATGCCTTATTCTGTTTTGTCCTTTATGAAGCCATCTTATATTTCACAGCTCAGTTCAGATATACCCTACCTCAGGCATTCTTCTTCTGTGTTAGCATGTGTAAAAGCTTCTGACCCTTTACCATAGTTCTTTTCCACTCTCTAAACAACTGCCCATGGGACTATGACTTCCCCATCAAAGAGCGAAATCAAGTGAAACTGTGTTTCACTTCTCTCTGTATTCCTGGGTTCACTTTGGCTCAGAGTCTCATAAACTGAAATTCTCTTAGCCTTAAAAGCTAGTACCCCACTTAAAGGATAGTCATTGCCTCACTAGTCTGGAGCCATCTGTCTTTTCTGTTTCAAGTTTCCTATTATTTCTTCAGATATCTGCTATAAGATTTTTCTTCTTTGTAGAAACAATCTTGATTGACACACCCTACATATCCCAAACTCTTCTAGACCTTTTTTGTTATAAGCTTGTGGCTCATACCAGATTACCTTTACTTTTGCTTCAAAGAAAAAGGACCTTGTAATCAGAAACAGAGTTGGAGACCCAACAAAAGCATTATAGACCCATGGTTAGCTTCATTGTGGTTTCAGAATTAGATGCATGTGATGTTCCTCACTATTTTGAGCTCTCCCTATACCTTAACAATACATCAAGAGCAGAGGCTACTAGTCTCTGCCTCATTTTTAGTGTAGTGCCTTAAGGCAATGATTCCCAGTCATAGTTACAACTAGAGAAAGGTCACAAAATACAAAACAAAACAAAAAAACAGAAAAAAGTACTCTGTTTTTGCTCTAGTCTGTTAAATTCTGGATTAAAGTTCCAAAATTAATAAATCTAAAAAATTTTCTAGCATTTTTACATTTTTACTTTCTCTGTGGTATTGGGAACCATGATAAAGGAGAAAAATGACCTTTTATCAAACTCATACTCCACTGAAAGACTGAATACAAGATCAATCTCATGGGATAGGTACCTTCCAACTATGATGTTGCTATTTACTTTTGATTCTTCTCCCTGCCCCCTCTGTTTTTCCTATTAAGTGAAGATGACATATGCTCAGCCTCTGGGGATATCAACACCAGGCATGCAATGATTTGAATGAGTATTAAAACTAGTACAAACAACACTCTTCGATTTTTTAAATAAATTAAAGATATAACAGACTTTTGAGGTAGTAGGACCTTGCTGTGGAGACAGGCTTCTCACTCACATAGTATAGGGGTCCATCTGAAGTCATGGTTTGTTTATCATTTACATCTTTCCAGAAATTGTACAAAGTGATCGACTCAGATGATTTAATTTCAACCTTGAAACTACTGTTACAACAAACTGTGACAAGAAAAGCCCGGTTGTTTGCCCACATTCACACCGCCAGGACTCACCACTAGGAGTTTAGCTCTAAAGACCATGAATTCAATGCTTCAGACTGGCCTGGGCTACTTCCAGCAAATCCGCCCACCTCAAGTCCCATTTGAAAGTAGGCAGCATATAAATAACAGAAGGATAAATAAATACAACCATGCACAACATATTGTGATTCACCCACATATTTCTTTTTAAATGAATTGTTCTGTTTGTCCTCAAAAGCAATCATTGTAGTTTATAAATTCTATTCTACTTTGCAATTATCTGGCTGTACGGTATTCTCACAAGCTGATGCATCATCATTTACTCAGCCATTCCCCTCTTGTTGGACACTCAGGCTCATGCTAATTTTTCAGTATTAGAGATTCTACATTCAGGTTTAGAGCTTCATGTCAAACACATATTTTATATGGTGTGGTAACAGAGAACAAGTGTGGGTGTCTATTACAGTCATAGTACTGGTAAAGGGGACACATAAAATATAAACAGAGAAGATGTGGAATGAGCTTATTGGCCTAGGAGTTGATTGTCTCTATGCTTGCTGTTTCCTTAAAGAGGATCATTACATTATTTTACAATGGTAAGGAAAAGGTAAAAGCAGTAAGCACAACATCATGACTAATTCTGAAACACAAAGCTGTACAGATGCTTTGAAGATGGGTTCAATGTGAGTAGAAACCAAAGAAGGAACATTTTATAGTCTGGAGTCATGTCTTATTGGCTCTGACATTCCAGAAAGTCATACTGTTTCTAGTATTGCAGTGCATACTAAATAACAAGTGAAAAGGATCCCAGAGATTTGAGAGGCCTCAGATGTAATTTATTCAAGCAGCATTATCCATTGAATAAATAAAGGAGAAGCATCTTGTCCAAGGTTTTAAGTGTTTTACAGCTCAAGCCAGATATGACCCTGATTTGTCTTAAATTCTATCTAATTAGAAGAGGTAGATGGCTATCAGTTTGGCTCACTGTGAGTCACAAATGAAAGTCCTTTTTCATTCTACAACATAATATGTTTCACTGAGTGGTTGTGCTGTAACATATGTGCTCAAGATCTATATGTCCTGCACTGCTAAGGTGTTCTCATGACAAGTTCCGCTGAGCTGCTTTGATTCAATCTTGAGTCTATCACTATGGGATATACTCTAGCCTATTCTACTTCAGTTTATGTCTTCTCTTAAACATGTATCTTTCTCTTATGCCATTGTTTAAATTCCAGTATAGGGCAAAGGTATAAAATAATCATATACATTTCCATCACCCTCATACACTCTATAACCCTCTCTTTGAGTATGGATGGTGCTGTGGATATGATATTCCATGATTAGGTTACATTAAATGACAGGGATGCAGACATTTCTAGGATAAGATAATGATCCTCTCTCAGTTAACTCTGAATTCATCAAAAAGGAATTTGTTATTGATAAGTCTGGCCAATTCAGGTGAGCCTTGAAAAGAGATTAAGGCATTAAGGAGGGAAATCAATATGAGTATTCACCTGTTGACCTTGTGGAAGTATATTGTGAGCTGTCTGTGATGGAGGTCAGGTGACAAAGTCTTGTGAGTAGCCTTGAGTATTTACAGTGGTCCCTGCAATCAACTAGCAGGAAACCAGGCACACTGCATCTATAGATATATGGAAATCCATTCTGCCAACAACTACACGAGCTTGGAAGAGGTCCCTGTACTTCAAATGAGTCTTAACTTCCAATAGCAACCATAGCCTTGTAAAGCCCAGAACAGAAAGCCCAGCTGTATTGCCAATGTATTTTCAACTTCCAGGATCTATCATTTTTAAGTTCACATTGTAAATGCTAAAGTTGTAGGAACTGGTCATTTTCAATGGAACACTAACCACCATTGAGATGGTAGGTAGCATTCTTTACTTCTCAACTGTCACCTGAACTTACATTTGCTTGACAATGGTCTCTGAATAGATTCCTCAAAACACACCTTGAAGGGAGCAGCTCTGCTGTTCATTTCTTCGCTCCAACAAACCTTCTCTTCCTCTCCTTCCCTTGCTGGTGTTAGCATTTCTCTCTGCTCCTATGCCAGAAACTAGGGTTCATGATCATCATGCCTTACGAGTCACTTTTTCACAATGCAACTGTCACTTTTTCTGCTCCTTGTAGTTTTAGCAGTCCCCTTATTTTTGTTCATTCCAAGCTCACCCAGGGGTCCTCTTTCCACTGCTCTCCCTGCCTTCAATCCCATTTCCTTCCCATATAATAGAGGCCTTCCTATAGAAAGTTTGACCTTATAAAATAGAAACAAGGCGATGAATTCCTCAGCTTCGAATACTTCCCCAGGATCCTTATTTTACAGTGGCTGAAGGTCAAGGCCTTTCTACTGGCAGGGGCATGGATCTGTCTAGTGGTGGGTCACTTTCAAGTCTTTCTTCGGGTATAAGCATCAACAATATTGGTTCTTCAAAGATACAGCTCATGGCTCTTCCTCAGTTACGCTAATTTTACCTTTCTGTCAGAGGTATTTCTCATGACTTAGAATGAAATACTCATTCATGTATTTACTTGTAATATACTTTCTTTCTCTTCTCTTTTTCTCTTGGTATGAGTATAAACTGTTCAAAGACAACCATATTTTTGGTAACCTTTCCACTATTGAGCGCTAGAAGTCTTAATAGAAGTAGATTCATATTGCACATTAGCAGATGAACTTGTCATACAAACACTTTCTGGTTCCTGCTCATTTTTCCTTCACCTGCACTTTTTCTTACTATCCTGCTTCACATACATTTAATAACACATGATAACAGTTAATCACATAAAATTTATGGTAGCACGGGATCACCACATCTACACTCAGACATCATTTGTGGACCAGGGTTAATATGGGTATCTTCCATAAACACTCTAAACTTTATTTCTGAGATATCTCTTTTTCTCTCTCTGAAACTAGAGTACTCAGATTCATCAACATTATCAGGCCAGAAAGACCCAGAAATTCCCTGTCCATTGTCTCTCTTACCCCTAAATTGATAGCCCACAGATTAGGAGAGGATCTTCATCAACTCTATATTGGACAGAAGGCTAATTTCCAAAATTTACAAAGAACTCCAGAATTTAGACACCAATAACCCAAATAACCCAATTAAAAATGGGTTAGAGAACTAAACAAAAAAATTCTCTACAGAGGAATTTCGAATGGTCAAGAAGCAGTTAAAGAAATGTTCAAAGTCCCTAGACAAAACAACTCTGAGGTTCCATCTTACAGCCATCATAAGGGTTAAGAACAAAAGAGATAGCACATGCTGGCAATGATGTGGAACAAGGGGAACACTCCTCTATTGCTGGTGGGATACAAACTTGCACAGCTACTTTGGAATTCAATTTCATGCTTTCTCAGAAAACTGGGAATAGTTCTACCTCAAGATCTACTATGCCACTCCTGGGCATATACCAAAAAATGTGATCCAACATCTCACTAAAATACTTGCTTATCTATGTTCAGAGCAGCTTTATTCATAATACATGGAAACTAGAAACAACCTAGATATCCCTCACCTGAAGAATGGATAAAGAAAATGTGGTACAGCTACACAATGGTATACTTCTCAGCTATTAAAAAACAAGACATCATAAATTTTATAGGCAAATGAAAGGAACTTATTATCCTGAGTGAGGTAACCAAGTCCCAAAAGGATATGCATGGTTTGTATTCACTTATAAGTGGATAATAGATATAAAATACAGGTAAGTAACATATTATACTACATAGACCTAAAGAAACTAAACAATTAGAAAGGCCCAAGGAAGGACGCTTGAATCTCACTTAGAAGGGAGAATAAAATAGTCATAAGAGGCAGATGGAGGGAGAAAACTGAGAGACAGGAGGGATGGGGGCATGGGGGATTCAGGATCAGCTGTGGGGAAGAACAGGAGAAATGACTAGAAGGCCATGAAAATTAATAGAAGTTTGTAACTGATGGGGGTTGGGAGGTGGGGAGGATCTCCAGGACAAGACAGAGACCTAGGATAAGGGAGGAACCTAAGAATCAATGTTGGTATCCTTAACTGTGGCTCACTGCATTGAAGATATGGAAACTGAAGAGACCACCTCCTGTAGCTAGACAGAGACACCAACTCATTCATTAATCTTTCAACCCAAAATGGTCAAGCACCAATTCCCTAACACTATTAATGATACTCTGTTATACTTTCAGATAGAAAGACATATGTTGTCCTGAGAGGCTCCAGCTAGCAATTAAATCAGACAGATATAGACATCCACAACCAAACAGGATGAAACTTGCAGACTCTTATGGAAGAATAGGAGAAGGATAATGAACTCTAAGGGGATAAGAACTCCACAAGAAGACCAACAAAGTCAAATAACCAGGACCCTTGAGACTCTCAGAATCTGAACCACTAACCAAAGAACCTACACAGCCTGGACCCAGGCCTCTCTGCACATGTGTAGCAGATGTGCTGCTTGACCTTCATATACATCCTGAACAGCTGGAGTAGGGGTTATGCTCAGCTGCCTTATCTGGCCTCAGATGTGAGGTGCCAAAGTAAGAGGGATACCCAGGGGCCCACCTTCTCAGAGGAGAAGAGAAAGATGGGGAAGAATTGTGGGAGAGGGTGATTGGGAGGGGGCATTGAGCAGGATGTAAAGTGAATAAGTAAAAAAAAAAAAAAACAAACCAAATCAAATTAAATTAAAAAAAAAATACCCCCTGCAAAAAGCAGACATTACTGTAATCTGCCTTTTACTTGGCTGCCAGGGATGAAACTCAGAGCCTCATGGATACATGACAAGCACTTTACCAACTGAGCCATCTTTCAGCATCCACCTTAATTTTTGAGAGGATGGAATTATGGCCCTATTTGAGGTTATGGTAATGTTATATGTGCAAGCATCACATACAGCTCTGACCATACAGTGGGTGCCTATAGTTGAACTCTTCATCTAGAGAGCAATGTTGCTGGCATAAGAGAAACTTATCTTCCACACAGAACAGGGGAGAGAACTAGAAAGACAGACTGTGTTCACTTCAAACTGGAAGCAGAACATCCTGGTCTCTCATACAAAAAAGGAGGAAAATCATGCAGAGTTTAGTTGAAAAACAAGAAAGCAAGAGAGAGACTGCTCCTTTCCGCTAGTGTAAGCAACTAAAAATGACATGTTTGCTTTATCGCCTTTGGTCTCCCATTTGATTCCTGACAGCCATCTCCCTCCCTTGCTTGCAGGGCTGTCAGGTAGTGTGCTGGTTGGCATCGCAAAGGAGCCAGAGAAAGAACAGTTAAACAGTATTTCAGAGACTTGCGGGCCTAGGAAAAGAATGTTTGAAGTTGGCCGATGCTCTCCCTGCTTTCAAGAAACTCTCATTTGCTTAGGCTGAATGATATTTTCTGCAGGTATGTGCAGAGGAAGTCGGAAAAAGACCTTTAAGAGAAAGAAAGCCAATTCCTATTCCCTCTGAGGTTTTGGGGAAAGGAGCGAAGAAAGACATCAGAGAGAATCTTTCTAAGCCCTTAATAATTTCTGAATCCATAATTTTCTATCCTTTGTCTCATTAAATAGGGCCAACTCCGGGAGTAGACCAGAACTAAGTTTTCTATGTGTTATTGTTCTTAGAGTAAAGGAGTTCAAATTCTTAGTCTCTTCTCCCAAAACAAAGTGAAAATCTTTCTAGAAAGGTTGTAGCAGCTGTTTAGCATAAGGCATCAATGTACTGCACATCATAAAAACGTCAACCCTTGCCAGAAGTTATGATACAAGGGAGGGAAGTGAAGTCTACAAGATTCTCCTGGGAATAATTTGAGGTGCTATTGGCAATAATTTAATTATTAGTTTTTTGAGCTAACTAAAATTAATGCAGACCTGCAATCATTGATTCTGTGACCTTCTTGATCTTACTCTGTCTGGAAGCAGTTTTGATCTTTTAACTATGGAGACAAAAAGCAGTGCTGATTACATAGGAAGACAGTGGCTACACAGTGGCTCTGGGCCACAGTGACATTCAATTAATAGCTGCTTCAGTGATCTGCCTTTAATTGTTGTTCAAAGTCTTGGCTGGGAAGAAGATATATACGACGGGAGGCTAAAAGCCAGACTAAGAATGAAGGTTTACTCTGGACAATGTTACAGAAGTTGTGAAATGGTAGCTTTGAACTTTGGCCACAAATTAGAATCTAGGAAGGACTTTACATCATTGAGAAGACTCCTTGCTTGGGATTTCATTGCCCGGCAATGAATCTGAGGTAGATACCTGGATCTGGTAGTTCCTAAAAACCTTCTAACTACCCTGAGGCTCACTAAGATTAGGGGACTACATAGTACTAAAAGCCCCTCAAACAATCAAGGGTCCTTCCCTACATTTGTGGCTTTAACCTGGGGCAAGATCTAGAACTACGAGTGGGAGAGTGGGAAGAAGCTTGTTAATCAGCTTCCAACCCTCCAGTTTCTTCAACTGACCCTACATCTATGTCTGGGGAATACCACTCCCTTTGAAGTCTGTGACCTGAGGGCTTGTTTGCTACTCTGCCTCACAGCTTATTGCATCATCCCCCAGGGAGTATTTTGCAGTTCTTGGACTATTTATACAAAATGGGCCTCGAGCCAGAAGCTAAATTCTTGCTTCTTATGGACAGTTCTCTTCAGTGTCATGTAATAACCCTGTTTATCATTTGGCCAGGGATTAGAGGTAAGGTATTTTTGATTTAAATTTCCCTGTGAAAGGTCCTTTCTGCTGTCCTCAACTGAAACATGCTTCACAGCACAGTGATGATAAAGGTGAAAGTGAGGAGGGAATAAAATGGAAAAGAAAACTACAAAAAATAAACAAATCAAAAACTCAAAACAAACAAATGAACAAATAAGCAAACAATTCATAGTATGTAATAAGTAATTCTTGGGTAAAGGCTGCTATTTAAATATAAGGTTATTGGGGAAAGGTACTATATTTTTAAGCATTCTCCACCCTGAAGTGCTTTGTCTTCAAGGAAATACTATGGGAAAAAGATTCATTTGCTGAACTCTAACACAACTGCTACAAGTTCCTAATCAAAAAGGTTTCCTACACCAAGATGTACCTGATGGCAAATATTTACAATTTAGTTTTGTTTTTGATACTTTTCTGTCACTGCAGTAAGACACAATGACAAATGCCACTTATAGAAGAAAGAGTTTATTTGGGTAGTTCCAGCTTCAGAGGGTTAGTGTCTATGACCACCACGGTAGGGAGCATGGCAACAGGCAAACATTCATGCTGATGGAGCCATAGACAAGAGGGTAAGTCTTGGTCTACACAGGCATGAGTCAGAAGGTTATAAATGAAAATGGTTCAAGCTTTTGAAACCCAATGACATACCTCCTACAACAAGGTCATGCCACTTAATCCACCCTAAGGGGGTTCAATACCTGGGGACCAAGTATTCAAGTATATGAGCTTATTGGGTTAGTCTCATTCAAACTACTACAAGCTTTCACTTCGTCTTCTTGTAAAAGTTGTTGAGAAGTGAAAAATGTACACTTTCCATGTGAATACACACAGTTGCCTCCCAGGGACTGCATCCATCTGGCTCTAACATCACCTCAGAGGTTACTCTTGACATCTGTTTTCTGCCAGATCACACACCAGGATCCATGCTGTTGGTTGCACTGTGAGGGATTTGGTCCAATGAGGCTACAGGTTTCCTTCAGGGAAACTTCTCTCTTAATGCTAGCTGAGCCTAGATCTTATGCTACTTTACTTGTGATTCCAGCCCCTTTCTGAGGTTACCTCATTAGCAAAGAGTTATAGAGCTAACACTAGGAAGTTCACAATAATATCATAATAGTGTCAGGTTCCTTAGGCTTCCTGCAACAGCATAAACATGTTGATCCACTTTCTCTTTCCTAAGGGCAAATACCTGGGCCAAGTACTGTAATTGGCTCTTTCTTTTGATACAGTTTCATTTAAAACTGACATGACACTTATCTGAGGATGACCTTGATGACAGTGGGATGCCTGGTTCCTACTGATATATCCACAAACACAAGTTCTACATCTAAGTCTCAAGAAACATTGCAGAAAGTGGGCAGAAAGATTATAAAAGCTGGGGGGTGGAGCAAGGATTTTTAGTGCCAGACAGTATATTCTAGATAGGACAGGGAAACTACACCTATGAAACTTCAGTAGTCTTTTGCCTTACAGAAACATTGTAATTTTATGAGGTCCCATTTGTCAGTTCTTGATCTTAGAGCATAAGCTATTGGAGTTCTGTTCAGGAAATTCTCCCCTGTGCCCATATGTTCAAGGTTCTTCCCTAGTTTCCTTTCTATTAGTTTCAGTGTGTCTGGTTTTATGTGGAGGTCCTTGATCCACTTGGAATTGAGCTTAAGGCAAGGAGATAAGAATGGATCAATTTCCATTCTTCTGCATGTTGACCTCCAGTTGAACCAGCACCATTTGTTGAAAAGGCTATCTTTTTTCCACTGGATGGTTTTAGCTCCTTTGTCAAAGATCAAGTGACCATAGGAGTGTGGATTCATTTCTGGGTCTTCAATTCTGTTCCATTGATCTACATGCCTGTCACTGTACCAATACCATGCAGTTTTTAACACTATTGCTCTGTAGTACAGCTTGAGGTCTGGGATACTGATTCCCCCAGAAGTTAATTTACTCTTGAGAATAGTTTTAGCTGTCCTGGTTTTCTCTTATTCCAGATGAATTTTTGAATTGCTCTTTCTAACTCTATGAAGAATTGAGTTGGGATTTTGATGGGGATTGCATTGAATCTGTATATTGCTTTTGGAAAGATGGTCATTTTTACTATATTAATCCTGCCAATCCATGAGCATGGACAAAGAGGCAACCAACTAATTGGGAAATGATCTTTACCAACCCTACATCCAACAGAGGGCTAATATCCAATATATACAAAGAACTCAAGAAGTTAGACTCCAGAGAGCCAAGTAACCCTATTAAAAAATGGGGTACAAAGCTAAACAAAGAGTTCTCACCTGAAGAATATCTAATGGCTGAGAAGCACCTAAAGAGATGTTAATCATCCTTAATCATTAGGGAAATGCAAATCAAAACAACCCTGAGATTCTATCTCACACCAGTCAGAATGGCTAAGATCAAAAACACAGGAGATAGCAGTTGTTGGCAAGGATATGGAGAAAGAGGAACACTCCTCCACTGCTGGTGGGATTGCAAGCTGGTACAACCACTCTGGAAAGCAGTCTGGCGGTTCCTCAGAAAACTGGGCATGACACTCCTGGAGGATCCGGCTATACCACTCCTGGGCATATACCCAGAGGCTTTACCTGCATGCAATAAGGACACATGCTCCACTATGTTCACAGCAGCCTTATTTATAATAGTCAGAACCTGGAAAGAACCCAGATGTCCCTCAACGGAGGAATGGATTCAGAAGATGTGGTATATTTACACAATGGAATACTCTGCAATTAAAAACAATGAATTCACGAAATTCCTAGGCAAATGGTCAGATCTTGAAAATATCATCCTTAGTGAGGTAACCCAATCACAAAAGAACACACATGGTATGCAGTCACTGATAAGGGGATATTAACCCAGAATCTTGGAATACCCTAGACACAATTCGCATATCAATAGATTTCCAAGAAGATGGAAGGAGAGATCTCTGGTCCTGGAAAGGCTGGATGTAGGGGAATGCCAGGACAGAAAAGTGAGAGGGGGTTGAATGGGGAACAGAGGGAGGGAAGGAGTCTTATGGAATGTTCGTGGAGGGAGGAAACGGGAAAGGGGAAATGATTTGGAATGTAAATAAAAAAAACTTAGAAAATAAAAATAAAGTTGAAAAAGAAAAAAAAAAAGAAACTTCAGTAGTATGGCTGATGAAATAGGCCTTCATAAATTGCAATAGCAGTTGACATGCTGAATGGGAAGGGGTTTATTTCTCAGTGTCCCAGACAGATGATGTACCTTTATGCACTTAATAGGTTCTGAGAGAAAGAAAAATGTTTTCTCCACACAAGCTACTTGGTATTTTATCCAAACACTAGTTGTCATCTCTAAACCCATGTATCTATAAACAATATTACATATATTTATTGGTGTGTGTGTGTGTGTGTGTGTGTGTGTGTGTGTGTGTATTTGCATGTATAGTAATAGTAACTGGAAACTAGGTAACTAATTTGAGACAAGAATAGGAAGACCAGAGGAGTTCCTTATGGTGGGGTTAGGGGAGAGAGGAGTAGAGTGATGTAAATCCAGAACTTATGGGTAAAATTCTAAAAAAAAAAAAAGAAAAGAAAAGAAAAGAAAAGTTCTGATCTGCCTACCACCCCCAACTCTAAAACTTTAAGATTAGAGGTGTGTGCTACTATACCCAGGTTATATGGCGCTGAGAATAGAGCCCAGGGCCTCCTGCATGCTAGGCAACCATTCCACTAACTGATCTCTATTCACAAGTATTGTACAAGACTTATTTCACGCATCTATAGAATGATCTGACCATTCCTGTTCATCGTCATCCCTCACCTCATGGTAATATCACATACATGAACTTTCTTAAGATTATATTTTCTCATCTGTAAGATGATGTTGCTGAGATTCACATGACGTACCTTATTAAGAAAGGAATAGACCTTTAGCATGAAAGGATGCTGAATTTTGTCAAATGCTTTCTCAGCATCTAATGAGATGACCATGTGGTTTTTTTCTTTGAGATTGTTTATGTAGTGGATTACATTGATGGATTTCCTTATATTGAACCATCCCTGCATCCCTGGGATGAAGCCTACTTGATCGTGGTGAATGATCGTTTTGATGTGTTCTTGGATTCGGTTGGCAAGAATTTTATTGAGTATTTTTGCATCGATATTCATAAGAGAGATTGGCCTGAGATTGGACACATGCTCCACTATATTCATAGCAGCCTTATTTATAATAGCCAGAAGCTGGAAAGAACCCAGATGTCCCTCAACGGAGGAATGGATTCAGAAGATGTGGTATATTTACACAATGGAATACTACTCTGCAATTAAAAACAATGAATTCACGAAATTCCTAGGCAAATGGTCAGAACTTGAAAATATCATCCTTAGTGAGGTAACCCAATCACAAAAGATCACACATGGTATGAAGTCACTGATAAGGGGATATTGACCCAGAATCTCAGAATACCCTAGACACAATCAGCATATCAATAGATTTCTAAAAAGATGGAAGGAGAGACCCCTGGTCCTGGAAAGACTGGATGTAGGGGAACGCCAGGACAGAGTAATGAGAGGGGGTTGAACGGAGAAAAGAGGGAGGGAAGGGGGCTTATGGGACTTTCGGGGAGGGAGGAAACGGGAAAGGGGAAGTGATTTGGAATGTAAATTAAAAAAATAAAATAAAATTAAATTAAAAAAAAAAAAAAAAAAGAAAGGAATAGACCAGCATAAGAAGTGCAGAATACATCAGTGTGGTTTCGCCTGTTCTGTTCTTTTTCTTCTCTCTTTCTGATCCCATTTCTATCATGTACTCTCAGAGCAGCATGACAGAGGACTTAGGCAGCATCAAGTTCTACCTGCTGCTTGATGGATGAGAATCTGAGACTCCTACTCTCCTAACTACATGAAATGATATCCAGGATTAGCGTATAAGGCTTCAGACTTCCAGGAAGTGCATCATATGTCAGTTGGCTATTCCTCCCACTGATTGCTTTTTCCTTCTTTCCAGGCAACCTCAGTCTATTACTAACTTTCTACTTAGTGCTGACAATCTGATCTTTTCTAAACCCACCCCCATACTCTATGTCAATTAGTTAACGCACCCCATGAAAATGCTGTCTGTGGATCTCCAGCTGACAATCTAGAGCCCCCAGGTTGTGTTTTCCTCAGAGGGGATCTACTGGGCTGAGAGAAGCAGGCTCAGACTTCCCACAACTCTGACAGTATGCTTGCCCTCCAGAGCCTGACTATCCCTCTCAGGTCATCATAGCAACGGATTCTTTGGAGGCTGATTAAGTACAGATCAATATGTCTGCAGTGTTTACTCTTCCTGAGTAGCAGGTCCTATGAGTACAGCTGCCAGCATGCAAAGGACTGTGTATGTGGGAAAAGCTATCTTTAGACAAAAGTCAGAGAACAGTGAAATTGTAAAAGCTATACCACAATGTTCCCAGGAGGCCAGGACAGCAAAAATCACCATCACACTGAAAATGTCTACTTTTTTCCTCTTCTAGGAACAAGAGCAGCTTGTGGGCCAATGCACTAGAAAGATACCATGACTGGTCTGGGGTTGAAGCACTGATATTTCCTGCTGACCTACCTGTTGCTGAAATGGTCACAAAGAGTGTTGACTTATAATTCCCTTTGCATGGTTAATCCTCACAATAGCCTGAGGAAGAGCAGAGGTCCAACTAATGTGCTCTCTGTTAATCACAGTGACTTCAGGCACAGAAGGAAAGGGCAATACAGCTCCAGTCTGGCAGAGCAAGAACTGAAACCTGCACCTGCTAATTCTGAAGTCTATGCACACCCTAAAAGCAATGAGTGTTTTGTCTGGAAATAATTTCAAACTTATGAGACTGTGGCAAGGAAGAGAAGAATTAAGAACATCCATATGTCACTGCCTAACTCCACCTATTAGCATTTCATCTCATTTGCTTTTGTCATTTAAGGATGCTATTTTTAACCTTGGAAGAACTGCTTTCCTTCTTGAAACCTTAGTTCCTATGTGTACAATGAATTATTTGCATGAATTGTCTTCTGAACTGAACAAAACCCTAAAATCACTTAGTAGTGAAGGTAGAGGACAAGGTCAAGGACTTTCCCAATGTCAAGACACAGATTTTCATTTTCCCATTCTTATTTCTCAGCATTCGTATAGACATGGACTGGTACCATATGCCTCTGGTATCTCTCTGCCACCTTCATCCCTAAAACGCCAGGGATTCCTAAACTTTAGACCTGGGCAGGTACAAATCTGTGGATGCTTCTCTTTTTAACTACTCCATTTCTGTTTGGAGGAACATACTTATCATGGCTTCTCACTTTAAACTTTTACAGTCTCCTGTCTCCAATCTCCAAACCCTTTATCTCCAGATATGGATTAGGCTTGAAGTTTTTATCACCTGTCCTTTTCCTCTGAAACAGGCTTAAACTCATGGTATGTTTTTGAGTAAATGTGTGTGTGTGTGTGTGTGTGTGTGTCTGTGTGTCTGTGTGTCTGTGTGTGTCTGTGTGTGTGTGTGTTCATGCACAAGTGTATTTAAGTGTTTGATGTTTGGGAACATAAGGAAAATACCATATATCCATGCATTTTCACACAAGGCTTTGCTTTGCTCAATTCAAAAGAGAAATCCCAGTATAAGAATCATCCAATTGTGGGTTTGGGATTATAGGTCATTACTTGTTCTTGCAGAGGTCCTGGGTTCAGTCCCTGCCACCCTGACAGTGATTCACAACCATCTGTAACTCCAGTTGAAGGGCTTGTTGTGCCTTCTTCTGATCTACACTGGCACCAGACATTCATGTCGTGCATTTACATACATGAAGGCAAATATTCATACAAATAAAACAGATAAATCTAAAATTTAAAAGAGTTATTAAATTAAAACAAGCAACCAAAATTCCAAGAAAAAGTCAAACAGGTTCATCCAGGCCCTACTTCTCTCTGTTGAACTAATTAGCAATGCTTAGAAAAAAGGGCATCAGATGTGGATCAGAAGGAACAGATCTCTAGAAGCAACTGAATACACAGCAAATGAGAATGTGGTTAGAGAAGGAGAGGGTTTATTTAAGGCTAGACAGTCACAGCACAGAGGTAAACTTGGAGTCCCATAGCTGGAAGAACTCAGCAACCTAGCCAGGACTTCTATGTCTCCTGCGCAGCCTTATGCCTCAGGCTGACCACATATCTGCACTTTTTATTGGGACCTTCAATTATACACTAACTTATTTTGATCAATATCACTTCCAATGTGAGCTGCAACCCAGTTCCCCAGGAGCTTATAGCTATTCTGATGATGGGACACAATCTATTTCCCATGTGGCCCAGCATCATGCTTAACCTGTATTTGTAAGTATCCAAAGTTATTAGTTTGAGCATGAGGTTCAGACTTGATGAAACAATATCAAAGTCTGTGAATGATTAACAGGAAAACAGAGGACTTGGGAGGATGTAGACTTCCTAAAAGTAATTAAACTGGTCAATGGTGAGGTGATACTGACTTAGATACACATCTCACTGTAGTTTAGTATTCCTTGCTTTATGCAGTACCATTTCCAGCCAATAAGGTAAAATTCCTACCCAGTGTTAGCCTATCATTTCAGCTCTGTCATTAACTAATTCTGTAGATGACTACCGCAATGGTAAGCTTCAAACAACTGTTATCTACAATGGTTATTTACTTGACCAAACAGAGCACTATTTGCTTGTCAAACAGACTCTTCAGACAGCACAATCTTTGGAGGTCAGATTAATTTTACCAAACACTGTGAAATTTCTCACCTGCTTTCTGAACCAGATGCACAGGTCAGGCAACTTGCTAGATGTAGGTTTAGGGCAGCAGTCAGATAACTATGGCTTGCGGATAAATTTGGATCAATGTACTATGGAAAAACAAAGCTTTACTGGAACACATTTATTTACATGTATTCATTTATATGCAATCTAGGGGCATCCTTATGGAATGTCAGTAAAGGTGAGTAATGCTAACAGAATGTACAGTCTGCAGGACTGACCATGTTTACTAACTGGACATTTGCAGCAAAAGGTATTATTGACCCTATATAGAGGAAATGCTACAACACAGACATACACACAGATGTGCACACACACAGATACACACACACACACACAGACACACACATACACACACACAATGTACAAACATCTCTTCTTGTCTCTTTGTTACTGTCTACATTTCTTCATCCCTCGTACTTTTCTACTTTGTAATGAAGCCTAGCTGGCCAGCAAATCATCTATCCAAAACAGTCTTACAAATAGCTTGAATCACATCTTACAAATATCTTTTTTCCCATAGATCCAAATGGCAAATGTGAGATGCTGTTGTTGTTGGTTTATTTGGAAGCAGAGACTGTTTTTAATGGAGGTAAAAATCTGAAAACAATACATTATTTATTATGCAACTCTGGGTGTTTATATTCATGGACCATTTCATGGTGTAAGAGAAATTTTAATAGCATTACTTCATAGAAAGGGAAGTGTCCAGAAGTTAAAACTCATCCAAACCCAGAGAGATGATGTCTAATCTTCCACTCTGGTCTGGCTGAATTGAACACCAGTTCTATGTTTCTCTTGAGAAATGTTAGCAGAGAGAGCTATGTACCTGTCACACCTGCTGAAGACATTCCCTCTCTTCTTATTTCCTGGTCCTCCTTCTGACATCAGCCTCAAGTATATACTGTTCTACCACAAAGTCTCAGGCTTCAATATATCCCCTCAGAATGGCTCATATCCTAACTTTGTTTAAAGAACACATGTTTTAAGAGTCCACCTTACAACATCAATACTCATGTGCTCTCATCAATCTTAGGGATGTCTCTCTCTGGTGAAAAGAAATGGAAAAGAAGAAGGGTTAAGATTTCAGTTTCTCTCACCAGAAGCAGGAAGGAGAAAGGAAGAGAAGAGCGTATCCATTTGTCAGAAATAAGAATGGAATATAAATAAGAAAGGCATACAGGAAAGTAGCGGCCACTATGCACAACTCATAATCATACCATTTACTGAGTTATTTCTCCCATTCTCTTTTTGCATCACACATTCACTCAAAATTGGGCCGTTGTGGCCCATGCCTGCTTTTGGTGCTAGGGTTAACAGGTTGGACATTGTGTTCTTATCATCATAAAGTCTGCAAGTCTATGGAGAACATAAACTTACTCTGAAACACCCGAGTAAATGTCAAAATATTATGGTGATGGCATCTATATAATGGGAATATCACAGGATCTGCTAAAGAAGGAAACAGGGAAACTATCTGTGGTGCAGGATGGCGTGGTAGAAGATGTCATTAAAATGGAGATGTCAGAGTGAGTGACAGCAATCAGAGCAGAGGGGAACATTCCTGGAAAGGCTTGTGTGTGAAGGTTTTGCAAGCCTGAGGCAGGAATATTAGAAAGAGATGTTGTATGATAATTGAGCAAGAAACTTTGGGAAATCTGTGAAAAAGAAAACAAACAACAAAAATAACAAATAAATCACTATTTTGAGCTTGGAAATGGGTTAGTGGCCTATTTTTAAAAAAAAATGTCCTAAAGGCCAAAAGAAGGCAACCAAAGGGACCCATTAATCCTGTTGTCCTCAAAGAACCCAGAGATCTCTATTTTTTCTGGGCACTTCCAAGATGGCACTAGTCAAATGCCACATGCTTCCAGATTTAGAAAAGACAGCACAGGTTTTATTTTTAAATGGATACAAAGAGGGCACAGTGAGTTAATATGGAATCCCAAATGCTACGAGAGCCATTTACTCCAGAATAGGGATTTGCCTTTCCTGGTATTTTTATCTTTCTCCTTGACTTCCTTATACTTCAGCTTTTGCTACCAAGCCAGAATGGCTCATATACTCCTGGGCAGCCATCAGGGAGCAGCTGACTCACTGCATTTGCTGAGGAGGAACTTGGATAGCAGCCACAGAGGCAGGGAGAATACTGGGATGTTGGAGAAAAGGAAAGTAAGAAGCACAGTCCACATAAGTGCCTGAAGCCATCCCTGTGGTCCTGGCACACACCCCAGAGAAACAGTAAATGGGAGAACCTTGCACAAAGGATTCAAACGAGACAGAGCCTGAAGCAAGCAAGTTTAAAAGATTCACTGATGCATAGCACAAAGAGAAGGGAGCTCCAAAAGATGATTGGACCAGCTCCTGCCTTCCCTGCTACTGTTCCATGTTCCAGATAATGGAAGCCTGGGCAGGTGGATCTTCATTAATGTCTAATAGTGAGCTGCTAATTGATGTGAGATTCCCGACACCCCTAGACACATTTTGGTCCTTCCTTGGTAGTTTAGCTCTGTTTCAATATCGTTACTTCATCCTAACATCTACTTAAATTCTCTAGAGATATTAATTTTGTTCTTCAGGACATTCTTCTAGACTGTTAGTCTCATATCCTCATTTCCTTACTTTATAGTTCAGGGAAAGAATGCACAGGGATGCACAAGACACCATTGTTAAAATGACACCAGTAAGTGTCTGGGCTGGAATTCGAACTCAGAGAGCTCAAGACCCAAGTTCTTAATACCATGTTCTGCTATTCTGGCAGCAGAGAGGACTCTCATACCTCTCTTGGTTCACTTTTGCACCATGCATTTTCCCCAATAATACTGTGAGTGATTCAGACTCATCCAGTCCTTTGTTTAGTCTAAGAAAAACAGAAAGAGCCTTGGTTCTTGTGTGGAGAACTACAGCGTACGAAGAATTGAACATTCGGCTCTACGTGCACTTGGTTGGAACAGAGGCTTTGCCATGACCTGATCAACTTCATGTCTTAAACAAAATATCAGCAGCAGTAGCATCAGGTATAGCAATAAGACTGACAAGATCAACAAAGTCAAGTACATAATCAACATTGCACTGTGAACAGTGGTGTCACCTGCTTTTTCACCGGCACAAAGGGGAGAGAAGTATGCTCAGGGGCTCACATGAACTTCTTTCCTCATTTGGCTCTCTTGCTCACTGTATCTTTTTTCTTTCTGTTTTTCATTGTGAAGGAGTTTTACACTTTTATATAGTTCAACCTTCACATGGTTAAAGAGCTTAAAACTTTTCCTTGGTTTTGTCTTCATGTGGTTGCTACTTATAGCACTGTCTATGGTATGTATGTATGCATGTATGTATGTATGTATGCATGCATGCATGTATGTGGTATGTATGCAAGGAGGGGAGAACAGAAAGAAAGTGTAACCAGGAAATGGCTGGAGTAAAGAGCAGGAAATAAAGAAGAGGAGAATAGAAAAGAGAGTAAGAAGAGAGATAAGAAAAGAAGGAAGAGAATGTGGCAGTAGATAGAAATAGGGGGATAAGAGAAGAAAAGAATCAGATAAAAGAAGTGGGTAGATATCAAGTCAACATGGTATCCTGTGTAGGAAGAGATCTATGCAGCAGAAGCCAGAAATGCAGGGAGAAGACAGTGCTATTAGTGGGAAACCAATGGCTTCAGAGAAGGAAGAAGTAGATTTGGCACTGCTTGGGCAAGCACGGCTTGGGAAGGAGGAAGAGGATGCCACAGTTGTGTTCCTCCCGCTGTCCTAAGAACACAGATAGGCCTTTGGGAGTGTCTGGGGCTGTGAGCCAACTCTTTTATCTCAAGTTCTTTTGCTTGCCTTCGCTTTTATTTTTTTAAGTTTAACTCCAATTTATAGGCTGCATGCTCCATGATTGATGCTTTTCCAATTAGCTATAAATAAATAGCCCAGTCCTACTGAGGAAACCCAGTATTCTCTGGTTCTAATTTTGGCTGTGAACTGAGGGAGAAGAAGACAGGTCAGGAATCATTGATCACCAGCTTCTAAATCTGCACTACAATAGATCCAAGAAAGTCATTGCATGGGATGAACTGAGAAGCAGGACCTATTATTTGAAAGCTGTAGAGGCTGAAAATTCCTCCTAGGGGATGTGTCAATGGAAATGCTTCCCATATAGAGCCTTTTTTTATGATAGGTACCAAGGGTAGGGAGACTAGAATCAAAGCAATAAGAACAGAAGTGACATTAAAAATGTCCACCTCCATTTTGTCCTTACACCAAGTACTGTGATGATATTTTTATATAATGGGATAGAAATCAATAACCAACTCTAAATGGCAATTATACCCATTACAAGGCCCATTCTACAGATGAAGTAATGTAAATAATTTGCCCAAGAGCAAAATGTGTCCAAAGTATGTGATTCATGACATTGCTCTGAAAGGTCCATCATGAGCAAATGCTCCTGGCTCAGACAACACTTCAGTTCCCTTTGGACATAACTGTAACCCACCAAAGTAAATAATTAACCATAGTTCTCAAAATGACAGTCAGTGTAAGGTGACAGACATGCCTTACCTATGATATTGAACCTTCCTTTCACAGAGTGGTCAAAGCTTGTCAATCTGTACTAGCCCTTGGACACCCATGGTCTCTTATACAAGTACAACTACACATTTGCTAATTCCTCGAGGTATTACATATGTATACACACACACATTCTCCTGTAATACAGTGTTTTCTTACATATCCTACCAAAGTGTAAGAGAACTATGAACTTCAGCTACAGGTGCAGCCCTGTAATGACCCTTGCTCCAGCATTTTGATAGCCCTTACATTGACTGCCACTGTGATGAATAAATTTTGAAGGCACTTTTTAGTGGGTCACAAAATGCCTCCTTGACAGGGACCAACTATGGAACACTCAAATATAGGGAAACAAAGTATGATTGACAGATGTTTAATTCTATCCCACAGAACCTATACATTTTTCACTTGAGAATATTCCCTTTACATTTTTGCCACTAAGAAATATGAAGTTAAATTACTAGATCATGTTAAGAACTGCCCTCCACCCGTGGTTCAAATTACCCAGCACACATCTAGCCTAAATCTGATTTATGTTTAGCACTAGTTTCCTTTCAATATGATTAGTTATTTCATTTCCTATACTGAAATTTCAATATACATACATTTAAGGGAAATTGGCTCTAATTGGGGAATGATGCAGGGCAGGAAATAAGGAGCGGAACTGAACAGGAAAGATTAAAGGTCAGTAGTGTGATCAGTTTTGGGGATGCTAAATGTGTTGAAATAGATTTACATTGCCACATATCAAATAATCTGTTCCCTGGACTTTGTAAATACGCATGGCAGTTCTGGAAACCTCCCAGGGACTGGATTACCTTTGCTGCGGCGGCGACTGCGGTACTGCTCTGTGTAGAACGTCAGCTGTGTTTCATCATCTGCTTCTGAGCCTGATGTCCCCTTGGTTCTCCCAAAACTGATTCCCCCTGCAGAGAAGCACCATTAATCAGTCAGCCTTGTTGTATTCCAGAAGCTTGTTCAACCCCTTAGCCACCCTGAAGACCCACAGATTCATCCTTGAGTTTCTCCTGATGATCCCCAGTGACACGAGAGTATACATGATGAATGATAGTAACTGAGATTGGCAGTGAGGCAGATCTGGGTTCTAATCATGGTTTGTCAGCTTCCAAGGTATGTGACCTTGAAGTGCCATTTGCCCTTTATTAGCTCTCAGCTGTTTCTAAAACAGGGGCAGTAACTCGTAACCTCCTGGATTGGCTTTGAAGAACTATGACATGTAAAAATGAGGTCCACGATGTGTACTAAATAATGGAAACCTACTATTGCTCCATGTGCTGAGATTAACTCTAAAAATAAAATTCTCCAGGCAACTTAATTTCAGATTCATTTCAACCACAGCCCAGGACATGCCAGGCTTAAAGCCAGACAGAGAGACACAAAGATAAATGTCTCTCGGCCCTTCCCAGCCAGGATATCATAAGCTAGTCAGGGGGACAAATGGGATCCTTAGGAGCCTTAAACCTAATTCATGGCCTATGTTTTCCACACAACGAGATGCTAGGAATATGGGGAAGAGCAATTCATTTTAACATGGAGGACCTAGGAAAGCTTTATGGAGGAGTGAAGATTTAAAGCACGGTTTGAAAGATAGATGGAGCTTTGGCAGAAAAAAAAAAAGGAGTTTCCAGGAGCTGCCTTGTGAAGTCTTCCTGAGGTCAGAGAGGTGGGCAGATACAGACAACATCAAACCCAGGGCCAAGTAGCCACACAATGAGAGACTTGAGTTCACCACTAAGGGATTATGGGGTGGGGCCTTTTCTTTCATTGTCACAGAAGTTCCCAGAGAAAGAAAATGAATTGGTTAGATGTGTACACCAGAAAGGACACTCTAAGCACCCAGGCAGTGGAATGTGTGCCAGGCTGAATAAGCAGCAGGAGACTCTGTGATGACCCAGAACACAAACAGGATGGGAGAGGGACAGGTACAGAGTGTATCGGGAAAGGGAAGTGAATACGAGAAAGGCTACAGAAATGGATGCAGAGGAACATACATGAGAGAAGCACCTATGTTCATCACTCTATTCCTCAAAGAACAGCGCCCAAACACTAATAATCCTAACTCTGATGGGGAAAATGCGGGAGTTATTATTTTTAATTTTTGTGGCTTTGAGATTTATATTTGTTTACTTTTTGTTTAGTTGTTTGGGAGTAAGAGACAAGTCAGGGCTTTGAGGTGCACCTTTGTTTTTACTTGGCTGATTCTGGCCTTAAAGTCTTGATCCACCTCTTCTGATGCCCAAGTGCTGGGATTGCATGCATGCACCATTATGTACTGGTACTACTTTCAGATTTTTTGTGTTTTGACCCTTTTTTTAAAAAAGATAAGCTATTGAAAGATACAGATTAAGACACTGAGGAATTCTCTACCTAGAGAAGTACTAAGGAGGACAGAGATCCTGAGCATGGTGTGGTGGGCAGGGGGAAGGAGGGGCTTTTAAAGAATTAGACTTCAGTTGGACAAATAATAGACTATCTCCATGGAGACTCAAGAATCTGGTAAAAGTAGTTTTTCTGGGTGGAGAATAGAGTGACTGGAGAATAGGGAAGAGGGCGGCTACTCTGCCCTATAAATTTTTTGAATCTTTTGAATCAAACACCACGTAACCCATTACCTTTTCAAAAGTTCTATCTGAGGGGAAAAGAAGCATAGATTAGAGGAAAATGTTATTCAATTCACTAAAGGATTTCACTCTGTAATTTCCTTGGGTAGGGATTTGAAATGACATTCACTACACTGACATTACACTTGCAGATACCCTGTACACAGCATGGTATTATACTTTTGTTCATTCTAGCACTGTTGCTGCAAGATTTGTATACATGACAGCATGACATCCTCATGGGGATATAGTCATTAGGGAGATGTAATTATCAGTCTAGATGATTATTCTAGTTTGATTTCCATGTCTGTGATCAAACTCTCTGAAAATTCAGCAAAGAAATGGGTTTCTTTCATCTTACAGGTTACGGTTCATCACTGAGGAATGTTGAACCAGGAATCCAAGAAGGAATTTGAAGCAAAAGTTGTGGAGGAATGTTGCTTGCTGGCCCACTTACTGTCTTGGTCAGGCTCAGATAGCTTTTTCATACATTCTGGCATCATCGGCTTAGGAAATGGTACCACTCACAGTATGCTGAGCACTACTATATCAGTTAACAAGACAATCATGCATATACACATCTGTAGACAATGAATCTGATGAAGACAATTACTAAACTGAGAATATTCTTTCAGATAATTCTAGGCCATGTTGAGAGTTAAGCAAGGACTATAATGAATTAAACAAACAAGGATGTGCTGGGTCAAAGCTAATTGTTGGAAAGGACCTAGGTGCAAATTGGTAGAATTATGCTTTAGGGCTCAGGTTCTTGCTCTAAATATGAGGTCTCTAGTATTCAAATTGGCCTCTGTATTGAATAATTTTATAGAAACTTGATACATGTTAAAGTCTTCTGAGAGGAGGACACATCAATTAAGAAAATGTCTGTATAAGACTGAGCTGTAGTCAAGCCTATAGGGCATTTTCTTAGTTAGAGATTGATAGAAAAGGACTCAGTCCATTGTAGGTGACATTATCTCTGGGTTGGCGGTCCTGGGCTCTGTAAGAAAACAGGCAGCGCAGGCCATCTAAAACAAGCCAGTAGTCAACATTTCTCCATGGCTTCTGAATCAGCTCCTGTCTCCATGTTCTCGTTGTTTGAATTCTTGTCCTGGCTTCCCTCCATGATGGACTACAAAGTAGATGCACAAGCCAAATATACCCTTTCCTCCACAACTAGCTTTTTGGTCATGGTGTTTCATTGTAGCAATAGTAACCCCAACAGAGTCAGCCTCCTTGAAACAAGCCCAGAAAAAACCTTTGGAAACAGTATTAGTCTATCAACAAGATGTCAAGTCCTGTATGATGGGCATTCCTTACCTCCTGCCAAAGTCATTGACCTCATAGGAGGGTGGTGTCATGATGTCTGCTTTAGAGATGAAGCAACTAAGCTTCAGAAAAGAGGCATGGAGAATAGTGATGTTTTTCAGAGTAGTGGACCATAGTGTGGAAGGACAGCCGCTAGTTCTCCTGTTGCCCTCCTAACAAAGCATTTTCTTTTTGGTGTCTTTTTGGCATTAGTTGGGATGGAACCCTGGATCTCATGCATGCTGTTGAAGTGATCTACCGCTAAGCTATTAAAGATAGCATTTTCATGACTGAAAAATTACAAGGCTGGCCTCAACTGACCTTTGCTACAAAATGTATCATTACACATGAACTGAGAGGACATCTTGTCAATTCAACTGAAAATAACATCAGGGCTTGGAAGCAGCAGGAGATCTCAGCTCTACCAAATGAAATGTCCGAAAGTCCCCTGACTAGAAGGACTTTAAAAGTTATCACCAATATACTTTTACTGTCATAAAGACAACACAAAAAGAAAAAGGAAGAAAGCAAAAGTTGGTGGGAGAAAATGAGAACTTTTTCATCTATTGATTTCTCATCCAGAGAGAACTGATGACATTTGAAGAGGACACTTCAAGAACCAGGAGGAACAACATTCTTCTGTCTGGTATATTAGGGTAGCAGAGAAAAGGAGAATATTGCAGGGCTCCAGAACTATACCAGACCTTCTACAGTCTCTATGAGCCATGCCCATTACACTGAAACTCTTATTCCATGCCCTTCCTACCTGGGATTCTACCTCCCTTCCTACTTAATTTTTACCTTTCCTCCTTTGGCAAGAAAATGATCTGCTCTGCTTTGAATAGTGAATTTATATGTTATACATGATTCAGACAAAATTCCTTCTCAGAGACAGGTGAGGAGAGGTGAAAGAAAAGGCATTAGACAGTTTTAATAAGAAAAGTTAACAACATGTAATACAGTCTTTATGTAGGACACTGTCCTAAGCCTTTAACACATGCTGGCTCCTATTATCGCCCTACTACTTTACTTCTTATTGTCATGGATGGGAACATGAAGGCACAGGAAAGTTAAGTGATATGATACGTCCAGGTTAACACTACCATTCAAATCTCAAGAGAGACTCCAGTGTCTGTTCCTTCAGGCTCTGGTAGTATACAATAAGACATGAACAAATACTTCATTTAATGTCCACAGCATCCAGTGGCAGCATCAGGAACCCTTCTTATCTAAATAGTATGATGCAAGGTAGGGTTTGGGGTTTTAGTTGAATCTCTCGATCTCCAAAATCATTCTCATAACTAGAATAACATGGAGGTGTGTGTGTGTGTGTGTGTGTGTGTGTGTGTGTGTGTGTGTGTGTGTATGCGTATGCAGACATGCTCACTTTTGGAAAGTCTGTATGTGGGCAACAAATCCACATGCTAAGCACTGTAGCTTAGCAGGTCTTTTCCTGCGTCCTATCGTAGGAACATGTTTTCTACTCCTCCAAGTTTCTCCTCTGAGGTTTGCAATAGTAACTCCCCAAAACTCTAATCAGCTTAGGAAGATATTAGTAGCTATCCATCCTTCTTTATACCAGGGAACACAGAGAACATGCCTTGTAAACTGCAAAGGATAATAGTTGCGATTCATCCTCAAACCTCCTCTGACTCCCTTCTCCCTTCTGCAGTATTAAATAACTTATTTTCAAACTGGAAACTTAGTTTCAGTAATATTACTTACTCTCCAGCCTGTCTAGTAGACTTAAAATGTAAACCATGCATGTAAGTCTAAGTGTTGGTGATCTCGTGGAGCTCCTAACAGAGGGAATGTGGGTACCTCGGACTCTTTTCCCTGTACTGGTACACTTTTCCTTTTACTGGATTGCCCATACAGCCTTGATTGTGGTTATTCATGTTGAAACTTGTTATGCCATGTTTGGTTGGTATTCCTGGCAGGCCTGCTCTTTTCTGAAGGAAAACAAAGAAGTGGATCTGAGGGAGAGGGGAAGTGAGGAGGAAAACTGGGAGGTGTGGTTGAAATATATGTGTGAGTGAAAAATAAATAAAAACTCCAAACTGTGGCTAGAACATGATATATAAGAGAGGAATAAATATAAAATTAAAAAGAAAAACTTTTCTTATTAGATATTTTCTTTATTTATATTTCAAATGTCATCTCCTTTCCACATTTCTCCTCCAAAAACTCTTTATCCCATTCCTTCTCCCCCTGCTCACTAACTCACCCACTCCCACTTCCCTGACCTGGCATTCTCCTACACCAGAGCAATGAGCCTTCACAGGACCAAGGGCCTCTCCTCTCATTGAGGTCCAACCAGGTCATCCTCTGATACCCATGTGGCTGGAGCCATGGATCCTACCATGTGGTGGGCAAGTCTCTGGAAGCTCTGGTGGGATTGTTGGTTCATATTGTTGTTCCTCCTATGGTGCTACAAACCCCTTCAGCTCCTTGGGTCCTTTCTCTAGCTCCTCCATTAGGGACCCTGTGCTCAGTTCAATGGTTGGCTGAGAAAACAATCTTACAAAGATAAGAATAAGGGCTGGAGAGATTGTTCAGTGGTTTCAAGAACTGGAAGTTCTTCCAGAAGACTAATATTTAATTCCCAGCACCTACAAGGTGGCTCACAACCATTCATGACTCCATTCCCAAGGCATTCAATGCCCTCTTCTGATCTCAGTGGGCACTGAACACACACGGTGCACAGATATATGTTTGGCAAATATTAGTACAATTAGTGCACATAAAGTAGAAGGAAATAAAATATAAATTAGTAAAAATGATTGAATTAAATTAACATTCAGGATACATTTCAACAAATACATGAAAAATATCATGTCCAAATGTAACCAAATAAAACAGCACTGAAATACCTTACGTATTTTTATAATGAGTCTTCAAAACTGGGTAGATATGCAATGTCTGCTACACATTTCCATATAGACAATCTGTATTTCATATACCCACTATACTGGAGAACACATTTCTGTAGGTACTTATACAACTGATACTTATACAAAGAATGATTAGGGCCAGGACCTGGGTACCAGAGAAAGATGAATAAGCCATAGGTCGCATAGACAACTAATTTTTGTATATGTATTACATGAAAAATGTTAAGATAAGATTCCATTAAACAACAATACTCACAGTCCTAGCTCTCATGCTTTAGTTTCATATTGGTTTAATTTGTGAGCCTTGAGAAGTTTTAGATGTCAGTATAAGAAAATTAAGTTATTGGCATCAAAAATGAGTTATAATACTATGTCTTACTCATCCACTATGTGAACTTGGCCAAGAATCTTCCCCCCCTCAGAATTCCTGTTTGACTCTTGGATCACATGAGTCATATGTTGCATATGAACAATTAGAACAGAGACCTAAAGCTTGGGAGAAGGGGTACTTTGCTTTTTTAGGTTTTATTTGTATGAATTAGGAATAAAGAAAAAGCTGATACATGGGTAGTCAGTCTTCCATTGTGACATCCCAGAAAGGTGGCAGCTAGCCAAGGTATATAGCCATTGAGTATCCGTATAATCTGAAGAGGTGAGATGCCAATTGTGGACTGACTTGTAGGTGATTCAGATGGATGGTAAAGGGCTCCCACTGCTGCTGTTTTGATATAAAACTGTTGATTTAGTGACATAAGGTAGAGCCATTAATTATTTAGGACTGCTCTGGTATTTCCACTTAGTCAGAGACTTGAAAAAGAGCAGGAGAGGTGATCCACCTCTCAGAACTTATGACTTCTGCCCGTATTCCCAGAGCTCCAGATTCTATTTTCTTAATGTTCTGAATGAAGCCACCAAGGTGTTATCCTGGACACATACCACAGGAAAAAGAGTGTTATATAGGGCATTTTACATGTGAAAATACATATTTTCTTCACAAGAGGTCTCACAGGAAAAAGCAATTTATAGTTTTAGTGATAAGCAAACCAACACTCAGAATCTGCACCAGACTATGGAGCAGAACTCAATATTAAACTTGGTTTTGGTCTGATTCAACATCTTTGTTCTCATGAAAATCGTGCTCAATTTTATTATCTATTGAGGAAATCAAAAAAAAATCATTGATACCAGGTTATAATGCCTGTCTGGTCTTCAGAAAAACAATTTGAAAAAGCAAAAGTTAATAAATTGTGCATACAATTACAATGGATAAAAATGGGGCAGAAGCTATGGAAACTGTTTTGGATTTCTTAAACTGTTTAAAACATTTACTACATAATTCAAGAATTCTCCACCAAGTCATATGACACTAACTACAGAAAGTTATTTAAACAAATACTTGCATGCGGACATTCATAGCTATAATTTCTACAAAGCTCAGAGGTAGTAACACAAATGAACAAACAAAATACAGTATAGCTATATGAAATATCACTGACGTAATAAATGCTGACATATTAGACCATGCAGATATACTATACCTCACCAACATTTTGCTAAATGAAAGAAGCTGAATATAAAAGGCCATAAGTAGTAAGATGTGGGCTCCATGAACCATCGAAAGAAGATCCATCCAAAAAGAAAGGGAATAGATAGACTTGAGGTTGCCACATTGGGAAGAGGGTGGTAAGGATAGGAAATGACTATTCAGAACTACTTGTGTCAGCTGGGTGGTGGTGGTGCACATCTTTAATCCCAGCACTTGGGAGGCAGAGGCAGGTGGATTTCTGAGTTTGAGGCCAGCCTGGTCTACAGAGTGAGTTCCAGGACAGCCAGGGCTACACAGAGAAACCCTGTCTCAAAAAACCAAAAAAAAAAAAAAAACAAAAAAAAAACTACTTGTGTCTGTTTGGGGTGATGAGTATGCTTGGAACTAGATAGAAGCGAGGGTTACACAAATCTACAAATTTGTGAAATGTCACTGAACTGTGAATGTTTAAAATGATTAATGTTTCATTTTTTTTACTATGTAGGTTTTTTTAGTCAAACATTTAAAAAAATTAAAATCCCCTCTGCTTTGTAACATCACTAGACTGATGGTGGATATGGAGCCTAAGGGATGTGGGAAAGGAAAGGAGGGACAGCTGAGAGAAAGCATTGAGGTGGTGCACAGCTTCACTGAAGAGGTCCTAGCACTCAGAATTCCTGAATCTAAGCCTAGTGCTTGGGTTGGAAAAGATAACCTCCATCTTGAATTCACTTCAAATATTGTAAGCAACATAACTCATTCATTTACAAATTAATCTAAAAGCTATACACTAAGTGATCACACTGGCAAACATTCTTCTAGTCATTGATAACGTGCAAACAAAACATACCAACACCCCTGAATATCTCAAGTCATCTTTCTGGAGAAGTATATGATATATTTGGGCATGACATTCTTGGGATCACCACAACTCTATCTAGAAATTATTTTATGCAATTTGCCCATAAGTAAATGGAGATATTCATAAGTATTTAGAGGTTTACTATAGATAGCTGGTGGAAAACAGGAAACATGATCTCTAGTTTAGGCTTGGGCAAAGCAGCACATTCAAACAAATCAGAGGTCATACTATGGAGAAAGAAAGGGAACACAAGGTCCTTGCCTGGTCTATGCGAGGTAGGATGTTGTTCTTTGTGAATCAACCTTCTCTTCCAGGGCTGCCCTGCCTACAGACCTCTTCTGTCAGCTGCTGGTAAGCCTGCCCCTAGTCTCTTCACACTCCATCTCCTGCTCTTGCTATCATGATGGATGGTAGTGACATGTTAAATTATTCAGGCTTCATGTCTTCCTGAAGCGGGTGACAATGATATTGCATTTTCAGATTGCCCCAAACTGAACCAAATAGAGAAATATGTGTCTAAGGAATGCAAAAACTCATCTGACACCCCAACCGTTCTGAGATTATAAATGGTGGCATGCATGGGTGGAAGACAGAAACCACTAAAGCTTTCCATGTCCTCTGAGCCACACAAGTAGCAATTACTTCCAGCTCTGGACCTAAATCACAGATGTTCACATACATTCACCCTTTAGAGATAGTTTTATTGATGGTGTGTGTGTGTGTGTGTGTGTGTGTGTGTATTAAAGTTCTAGTTTGCTTTTAGTTTTGTAACTGCTACAAAACATTCTGACCAAAATCAACTTAGGAAAAGTGAGGATTTATCTTCTTTGACTCTTTTAGGATACAATTTATTATTGAGAAAAGTCAGGGCAAGAACTCAAGGCAAAAATCTAAAGCTGAATGCATGGTAGAATGCTACTCATTGACTTAATCACTGGTATATGCTCAGCTATTTTCTGGATTAGAGAAGACCCACCTACCTAGGAATCATAACATACAAACTAGACTAGTTTGATTTTGAGAATTCTTATCTGAGGATCCTTCTTTCCAGGTAACTATAGATTGTATCAAGTTGACAAAAATATTAACCAAGATAGTGTGGATTTATGTGTGCATGTGCAAGAGGACAGATGATCTTGGGTCTTGCATACAGGAATTTCAACTATCTATTTTGGGATAAGAGTTCTCAGTGGCCTTGAGATCACCAATTAGATTGGCAATTCAGTGAGTCCCTACATATGCCATCACATGTAGCATTTCTTAGGTAGGTGCTGGGGATTAAATTTGGACTCTCATGATTACATGGCAAAAGTATTTATGAATGAACACCTCATCAAGCTTAAATTTAGAGCTATTTTGACAGTAGTAGCTATCTGCCATACATAGTGCCCAGCATACTGTACAGAAATGACTACACATGAGCTTAGGTCTTACATACTGAAAGGCAAGAGTAGCTATAGTTATTAGCCAGAGTTAGGGAATCTCACAGGTATGCTGTAAGAGATGGATTCAGAAACTGGTTTATCTAAATTCCAAGCAGATTCTGGAGTATATCTGTGGCTCATGTTGAATTTTAAAATTGATCTTTATGGTGAAATATATTTACAATAGAAATACAATTAAACATGATTTTTATAATTTCATAAAAATAGAATTACACATATTTATAGAAGACATTAAAAATTATGACCTATCTCTAAAGCACAGCTTCATAAGATCATTAAAACACTGTGATATAAATCTATATTTACTGACAGGAAAAATTCTCTGTGCACAAAAGTGTACAGAGAAAATTACAAAGTGAAATTTTACACAGTTGTTGGTGCTCAATATGAATTGTACTATGTATAGAATGGAAACAAATATATACATATGTATTTTATACTATTAGGTATTTGACAGAAGGCCTCATGTATGCTAGATAAATTATCTGCTACTGAATCAAAGTTCTAGCCTGAAAGATTATTTCATTTTAATTCAAAAAGTATGAAGCTTTTTTTATCACAGTGCTTTGGAGAATTAAGGAGAATCACCAAAATATGTAAGACCAGCCTGTGATTCATGTTAAAAATCATTTCTAAAGAGAGGAATCAATCAATTAATTAATCAATCAGACAAAGGAAGAAAGTAAAAATTCAGTATTGGATGCTTTTATAATTCTGAACTATAGTGTAAAACCTGTAATAATACAGAGCAATTATATTTTTAAAATATATGCTTTAATCATGTATGTGTACACACTGATATTTGAGGAAATATATTGAAGTGTTACAGGTAGTTAGATCCTTTTAATGAAAAAAAAAACCTAAGGTCTTTAACTTTCTCCTCATTTTATGGAGGAAAGAAGGAGAATACCTCCAGTGTTCATCTAAAAGGCAGCATGGAGAGCATCCCTGGCTATCTAGGAACACAGTTGTTCTATATGATGTCTCTTTGGAAACATGCCACTACACTGTGAGTGGCATAGCCACATGGAGGGGTCACTAACAACCCAGAGACCAACTGTCATAATAATTCAGTCATCTTTGGTGGCAAAATGTGGAGGACACATCTTCCAATTTCTTCTAACCCACCTCTAATACTGAATTTTCCTAGATTCGTCCTACTTTTCATGGCAATTAGACAACACATGGCTCCTTTATCTTTGATGAGTTCATTTTTTTGATCAACTCAGTTATCTTTGATGAGCTCCTGGTTTCTGAGATCCACAAGAAAAGAATTATAGTTTTAAGGCATGAAGTCCGGGATGGTATATTTTGCAGAGGAAGTTAATAGGAAAACTACTGTATCTAGTTTTATAAAGATACTTAGAGTCTTTTTAAGCCTTCATATGCCAGACCTGAGCAATGGAAAGATGAACTCAGTTTCCAGAGACACTTGGTCTAGGTCTGTTCTGTTACTAAGATGATAAGTAAACAAAGATATTAGCATCCAGCAAATATTGCATAATACTTAACATGTTTAATTCCATTTCTCAAAATATGGATGCATTTGTCCCTTACAGTGATTGGATGAGGTCAATATTGCTACTTCATTTGAATGATGAGAATACGAAAGTCCAAGATGCTACAAATGGCTTGATCAAAGTCATACAACTCTTAACTTGTAAAATGGAAATAGTATACAAAGTGAGTTCTGGGGTGGGGCAATTGGTTAAAGGGCAGATTTGAGGCTCTGTTGTTAGCTGGGAATAAAGTAGCCTGTGATGCACACCATCCAGATTCAACTTATCTATTTGGAATAGCAAGGTGTGGGTGCTCCCTTCTTCTATATGATAGCATTTCAGAAGATAACTAGTGACTCTACTCAAGATCTATCCACCCAAGATAAATATTATTACTTATTCCTTCAGCTGTTTCTGACATTCTTTCAAAATAGGACTTTTGGGATTACAATTTATTTTGCAAAAGTCATAATACAGAAAAGAAAACATAGTAACAAAACTACTATTCCCTCTTGATTGTGTACTGAACCACAAATTTGTTATACATATATTGTACAATGTTTACTATTATTTAACGACTTGAGGATACCCTGTGAGTTTTGTAAAAACTGTCTGAGAACAAGTTCAAACTTGTGTTTGAACTATGCATGGGGATCCAATTATGCACTTAGCATTTCTCTATTGTATAGTTTCTATCTATAAAATGTATATGTACTTCTATGTGTGCATATCTAGATCTACACATTAATATCTTCAATATAGGCATGAATACCAACAAAACATTAAGGATAGTTTCCTCTAAATAATAATCTTCTTTTTGGTCACCTTTTCCTTCTTTATAGGAAATTAACAGATCACATATGTAATAAAAATAAAGGTGAATGTCACCAATATTAGAATTTGTGTTAATATTTATCTCTAATTTAATTTAATGTCTGCCTCATTATTTAACCAAACACCTAATGCCTACATTTTTAATTATTTTAAAATGCTGCTGGAGATTGAATTCAGGGCCTCTATCAAGTTATGTCAGCACTTTACCACTGAAATAAAGTTCTAGCCATAGAAACATTTTCTTAAAACATTTTTCAATACAATATATTTTGATCATATTTTCCTGTCCTTAAATTCCTTCTAGACCATCCTTATCTCCCTACCAACCCAACATCTAATTTTTTTCATTCTCTTTAAAAAAAAAAATAAGAAAACTGAAAATCAAAACAAACATGCAACAACAACAACAACAATAACAACTACAACAACAAAACCTTCCAGTAAGATAAAAGGAACCAGACTTGCAGGGAGATTTTGGTACACAAGTCAGGAGGATATCTGTGAGTTCAAGGCTAGCATGTTCTACACAGCTAGGTCCAGAAGAGCAGAGACTATGCAAAGAAGCTCTCTCTCCAAAACAAAATGAAACAAAATATTAGGCCAAAACAAAGAAAACACACACACACACACACACACACACACACCAACACAAACCAACCAACCAACCAACCAAAGACCATAGAGTTCATTTGGTTTAGCACTGGAGGATGGCTAATATATCCACTGTTCCTCCATTAGAGAAAACTGATTAGAAATTTTTTTTCTTAATAGTCATGTGAATCCTACAAAATGAAGAGTTGCTATTCAAAACAGTATTGACTCAGTTCATGCCTCAGAAGCACTGGGTATTGCATCATGATTTTAAAGTCTTAGTGGTGCTGATATGTTTTCCATTCTTGGAGTTCTTTTTTTATATTCTTAAAACATATAGCTAGTTTGCTAAAGTAGCTAATGAATTCTGATGTCTAGAATCAGGCATGACAACCAGGTGAGATCTGAGCTGCACTGAACAGGAATGGGCTAGGAGCTCACGCTTCCAGACTTTTGCAGGAGAAGCAGAGGTGCAGACAGCAGGCTTACATTCAATACACCCTTAGTATTTTGTTCACAAGCACTGCAAACACAACAGGTCTTTCTCTGCCATGTGTGTGTACAATTGATATTTCTATACAAAAGTAAAGAATATTTTATGCTGCCAAAGTATTTCTATATATTTTAGCCCTTTCTTCTAGTCTCTAAGGATATCTTTGTCCAATTTGCCCGATTTTGCATTTTCACTATTTGCTGACTTTATGTCCTGTACGGATAGGGTAAATATGAAGAGACAGAACTTATAGTTACTAGGTACCTGCCAAATGACAACTGGCAAGACTAGAGGTTTATATATGTTGAAAACCCACTTAGAACATAAAAGAGTATAGCTAAGTTGATGTGGTCATCCCTATATTACTTAGAGGAAAACAATTTTGAAGGGAGTATTTGTCTTTGGCAATATTATAGAGTCAAATCAGGTGTGGTGGCAAATGCTTTTAATGCCAGATCTCTGGCAGTAATTGCAGGTAGCTAGCTTCGAGTTCAAGGCCAACCTGATCTATTTAGCAAGTTCTAGGCCAGCTTGTGCTACATAGTGAGACTTATCATAGGGATAGACAGACAGACAGACAGACAGACAGACAGGCAGGCAGACAGTCTCATATATATATATATATATATATATATATATATATATAGAGAGAGAGAGAGAGAGAGAGAGAATGATACATACATACATACATACACAGATAGACAGATGATGATAGATAGATATATAGATGATAGATACATAGATACATAGATTGATATACACATATATAGATAGATGATAGATACATAGATACATAGATTGATATACACATATATAGATAGATGATAGATACATAGATAGATGATACATAGTACAATGATACGTACAGATAGATAGATAGATAGATAGATAGATAGATAGATAGATAGATAGATAGATAGATAGATGGATAGATAGATAATCACAACTGTGCACAGACAGGAAGATATAGCCTGTCTTCCTCTATCACTTGTCACTTCATTCCTTTGGGAAAAGTTTTGCTTCAGAAGTTGGAGTTTCCCATTTTTTAGCTAGGCTAACTACCAGCAAGTCCCAGAAATATATCCTTCTCCACTACTCTCTCTTAGGTAGGATCACAGGCACATGTCCATACAGACCTTTTTGATAACATGCTAGGAATTCAAACCTAGGTTGTTAAGATTGGATAGCAAACACTCTTATACATTGCACAATCTCTCTAGCCCCTTCCACAGACCTTTACAAGATTTCCAGTTAGTCTTAATTCTTCCAAGATGATAACCAGTCTCACCTTTACAAAACCATATCTCAAATCATTTTAGCAACTGGAAAGCAATTTGCTTGTACACAGGGACTGACATTGAGATAAGGACTTCAAAGTAAATACTTACTACTTCTATACATGTTAAAATTCCATTCCAAATAAAACATCTTTATGTTCCTTCTTACAGTTTTCAGACTTTTTTTCTTGATATAAGTGACACATCTGACAGTTTCAGAATGAATTTAGTTCTGTACTTTTATCTGGTAATAAGGTTTCACTTATTTGATGCAATAGGGCAATACTTTTCTTGTTCTTATTGTTCTAAAAGCAATTTAAAAGCTTAAATTATTTTTGTTGGTTTTCCTTCAGTTTTACCCATCATGCATTGACAAATATGAAGCTGTAGGACTCTGGAAGTGGTCAGATAATCTTAGAATAAATTATTAGCGATTTTGATTTTTTTCCTACCTTTTACTTTTCTATACAAATATATCTCCTCTCTCTGTTCTTCCCATGTCCTTTCTGTTTGTAGCTATCTTTTGGTTATTTGTTAAGCACTTCAGTTTTTTCAGACATCTCTTCAATGTATCTATTTCATTTAAAAATATCTGGCCAAAGAACCAGCAGGCTCTCCCTCTGTTGTTAAATTGTTATGTGTATATGTTACTAAATTTTTTATTATAAATTTTCTTCTTTTGAATTTGAAATGTTAGCTCTTATTTTACTAATATTTAATATTGGCAAGAAATTTATGACATGATCATTTCCCTAAATTGCTGTGAACAGTGCAAATTTGTATGGTCCTTTCGGGAAGCAATTTAGCAATATGAAAAAGAATGTTTAAAAATGTCCATCTCTTTTGATCTACTTCTGGGAATTCACCCTAAAGAAACTACCCTACGCATAGGAAGGGATTGATGCACCATTATAAATATGGCAATGTTATTTGTACATATTAGAAAATAGATAATACCCTATATAGCCAACTCTAAGGAAATGGTGAATGATGCTGAAATGTGTTATAAGGTTTATGGTAATAAATACTATAGAAAACAGTTATGTTTCATAACATTTCTAAGAAAGAGAGAAAGAAAACATAAATTCTATATTAACAAGTAATTAGCATTAAACGTGAAAATTCTACTTATATTATATAAGAATAAGATACTGATATACCTACCTTCTAACACATAATTAATTAATATTAATTAATTCATACCAAAAGATATAACACTATTTGTTGATTTTGAAAATAACTTGAAACTTCAAGAAAGTAGTGATGAAGCAAAAGATGAGTTTCCTCCTTTCAAAGTTTATCCATTGAAAGGTAAGCCACACATACAGAACAGGTTACGAGTACATCAAGCAGTTGTCTGTTGAAGACTGAGGGCCTAGTGGAAGTATTTTTGATAAGAAAAGAAAAACAGAGATCAAGAAAAGGAGTCCACAGGCTGTACATCTCTGGCTAATCTCTGGGCTACACAGGTATGAGACAGGCACCAACAAGCTCCGTTAAATGTAAGAAAATTCTAGGATTTGAACTACTGCTTGCCATAGGAAAGACTGGAAATCGGCAAGTTAACAGAGTTAAAAAAACAAAGCATCAGCATTATGTGACAAAATGTAACAAAATCCAGCAGTCATCATCACAATAAGCTGAGATAGCCCCTAAATCGATCTAAAGTGACTAAATATAGAGAGAAGCAGAAAACCTTACTCATTTCCAAGAGAAAGGACAATTGTAAATTTTCCTTAAGAGGATATAGATGTCAAGATTATCAGATAGGTGTCATTATACTTGAAATCAATTAGGCACTCAATGGTTTCAATGAAGAAAAATGTAAAAATTATTACAGGAAGCATATATTAACATTTATTGGCAAGTGGATAACTGTTGGGGAGGGAGAATCATTTTTCTTTTAGGAGTGTGACTACTTAAATATATAATAGAGATAGATAGAGACAGAGATAAAGATATATAGTGTACAATGCAGAAGAGGGGACAGAAAAAGAAATGCTGCGAAATGTTGTGATCTAGGATGACATAGTTATTGCACACATAAAGTCATCATAGTGGGTATGGTTACCAAGCTGAGATCTGAAAAAAAAAATCAATCCAGTTAAAAGGAGGGGGGAGGATCTCCTGAGACCTCACATCTAGGTAAGGAGCTATTGGCAAGTTGATGTCTTCTTGTGGAGAGAGAATGACTTTTCTTTAGGAGTGTGGCTATTAGTTGGGTTCCTATTCCCCAGTAGATGACCACCACACATCTGTACACATATTGGTAGCACCAACCAAACTCAATGGGTTCAACAGCAAATGAAAAAAACAAATAAATATAAAGAGAGGACATGAAGTTGGGAGGAAGATATGACAGGAATTCCAGGAGATAATTGAAGGGAGGAGGGAGGGGTAAATATGATCACAATACATGTATAAACATGACACTTTAAAGGAACAAATAAAAATTAAAAGAAAAAATAATAATAAATAGAAACCATTGGACTTACAGACTAGAATGAAACAATAATTAAGTCTTCAAATACAGAATAGCAGCAATTTCATTTGCCAGAAGAAGAAACAGAAGAAAATATGAAAAATATTACACAGCAACTAAGATATCCATAAGATAATATGAAAAGCCTAAATCCAGACAACTAGAGACTGTCAAAAGGAAAGAAGATAAAAGGAATGGAAAGAAAAGTCTGATAAAAGGAACAATGAATGAACTTTATGAATTTAGGATAAGCTATAAGCCCAGGGAACAGAAACATGGAGGAGAAGGGCGACCATATGCACACAGAGTTGCTGCTGAAAGGTAGCACACAGATTCTTAATTTTTCCATTCAACAGAACAAAGAAAAAAAACACCAAAATTTGAAAAGAAGGAGTAATCTACATTTCCTTGCTGATGACATAACTATGTATACAAATAGTTATGAAACAATCTGTAAAATAACTGTTTGAGTAAGTGATATTGAGTAAGCCTGAAAAATTTGAAGTAAATATTTGAGAGGTCAATTGTAATTGTAGGGACTGATAGAGGCCAAGTAGCAAATGATGTTTCAAAACACTCCTATGTGCACTGGTGCAAAGTATTCTCCAAAGAGTTAATGAAGTGCTTAGTAGAAGGCATGTCAGACTTCTTTGAAAAGTACAAAATGCCAGCAAATATGCTTTTAAAAATCTAAAGAAGTGGACAAAATTACTGTGCAATTGATTTGAGTACTTAGTATTTTAAGATGCCACCCGAAAATTTATATAAAAAGTACATGAAATCCTGGTTATCATCTTAGCAGAAGTTATCATTTTAAAGAAGACATTGTTGGGATGATTCTAAAATGTGGAGAGGAGCAGAAATAGCCTGCCATGCCAAAGCAGTTCTAAAATAGAGCAAACTGGAGAAGTTTGCACTGTGTGCTTTCAAGATTTACCAAAAGCCCTCAAGATCCAAGTTAGCGTGCTATCAACAAAGAACAGGCCTACAGATAAAACAACAACAATAACAACAACAATAACAACAACTAGACAGTAAGCCCAGGAATATACACAGCTGCCATTTGTCACAGTTGTTGACGGGAGGTCTTTTTGACATAGAGACAGAAGCTGAAAGAAGCCAACACAGTCCCTGCATTCCTAACAATCACATACAGCGTCTCAAGACAGATCATAAATCCACATCTAAGAGTTAAACCTTTAAAGATTCTTAGGATAGTCAACAAATTTTAAAAGCGGTTATATTAACCATGAAAGAAAAGTTATAAAGTTAGATTTTTTATTAATTCTTTCATTTTAATATTATAATATTATTAAAAAACACTTTCCTGTTTTTCTCCTTCTAAACCTTTCCTTGCCCCCTCTTTGCTGTCTTTCAATTAATGGCTTCTTTTTCAAAATATAAACATTTTTGCTTAAAAAAAAAAGCTAAAACTAGGCAAATATAAAGCTAAGTCCCAAACAGAAGAAAACATTTAAATGTGTATATTTATAAAGGCCTTGTATCCATATTGTATACTTTTCCATATAACATGTTATCATTTAGACACACAAAGAAATCCAATAAAATATAGTAAAAGTTCTGAAGAATTTTCTCAAAATTCTGAATGCAAGTAAGCAAGTTGAAAACCTTAGCCACTTTAGTCATAGGAGAAATGCAAATTAAGTCACATTGTGATTTTATAAAACATCAGGGAGCTCAGAGTTCAATAAACATTGACATTATCAACTTTGATAAGTATTTAAAGTAAAAACATCTTGTACTGCTGATAAGAATTTATGTCATATATCTAGTTTGGGGGAAAAAAGCTGCTCAAAATTCCTATCTTCTGTTTTTTAACACATGACCTTGATACTCCATTCCTAGTTATTTACTCAAGAAAAACACAAGCATACACCCACATGAAGTACTATATATATATATTCACAGCAACTCTACTCACAGTAGCAAAACCTTGGAATGAATTCAAGTGTCCATCAATAGGTACACTGATGAAATAGAAAGATATTTCTAGATAACAATGCCATTTAGCATTGAAAATGCACTACAGCTATATACAGGCGTGCAGATGAGTGTCAAAATCAGTGTGCTGAAGCTAAAATGTCAGGCACAAAGGAGAATATACTATTTTCCTGCACTTATGTCATACAGTAGAAGAGACAAATCTACTCCATGGTGACAGAAAGCAAATCTGTGTTTGCCTACTGTGGAGGAATGAAGCTTGTGGTGTAGAAGTTCACAAAAGTCAAGTGTATTTTACAGAGGGATGTGAAACGTTTTCAACTGGGTACATTTGCTGAAACTTGCAGAATCGCAAAGCCTAAAACATTGAAGTTTATACAACTTATACCTGGTAAATTTGATTCTAGAACTGAATATAGAAAAATACTAGTGAATTGTGGGTAAATAATCAAACTAAAATTAAAACTGAGTGTTTTTCTGTTCTTAATTTTTCTGTTTGTTCTTTGGAAAAACTTCACATTTATTTTTTAAAAATGTTTTGTCATGCTGGTGATGTAACCCAGGTCCTTGAATATGCAAGGGAAACAGTTTACCACTGAGGCCAGAGCAGTTCCACAAAAATTTCTGCAGTGAGCTGAATCATTATATATCTTCCATTTATTAGAGTGAGGAACACACCGAGTTATGGTTAAACATATGAGCAGTATGTAATTTAAAACAACTTGTTTCTAAATCACCTTCTCTGTGTTCTCATCTAAGGGCAGAGAAGTAATCCCAGAGGACTGAAGTCCTCACTTCTCTGCATTTCAAGCATGAAATTGGAGGAGAGACAATACAATGGTTTATCAGACATTGCGATTTTAGCAAAATAATCCCTTTTCCAGCAACTTGGAAATTTTTTCTATATACCATATTAGCTTCGAATTGTTTTGTGTACTGAAAATCCATCATATATATACATATATATATATATATATATATATATATATATATATATATATATAACATAGGCTATGGAAAAATACTGGACTTGGGATGAGAATATGTGAATGAAACTTGCTTCATAAATTCTGTGGTCATTTTAAATTCAGTCTTTCTATTCTTTTTCACATAATCTATTGATTTGGGGTGGGAGGGCATCTGTATTTTGTTCATCCTTCCATGTGGGCTCTGTGCTGCTTTGAATGAAAATGAATGGCAGAAGTAGAACTATGTACTTTCCACAGCAAGGTCAGAAGGGGCCATGCAGCCTCATCTAATTCTTCCTAGGAGGTATGCACGACAGAAATCTGGCTTGATTCATTGACTACGGTTCCTCATAGCCTCTCAAAAGGCCTCATGGAAGCAAAACCTTCACAGCAGCAGCAGAGATCAACAATTCGTGTGAGCTAGCACACAGCTAGCTTCCCACAGCTTCAGACACCTACAGCTCTACCTCTTCTTAGACTCAACCTCATTAAGGCCCCAAGTAAGCACTTCCAGAATTCCCAAAACAAAGAAATTTGAGCTGAGTTATTAGACTGTTAATCCCAGTGAGAAATATTTTACATGTCTTTTCCCTTCCCAAAGCTAGCAATCTACACCTCTGTTCTTTTCCATTTCTGTCCCACAAGAAAGCAGCATTTTTCAGGACAGATATCACAGTTGACCTTCCTGCAGGCCTAGTAATCAATCCTGGGGTAAATTTCATATGCCCTGGATGTTAAATTCACCCCTCTCTATCAGATGTAGGATTGGTAATGTTCCCCCAATCTGTTGGTTATGGTTTTGTCCTATTGATAGTGTCCTTTGCCTTACAGAAGCTTTGCAATTTAATGAGGTCCCATTTGTTGATTCTTGATCTTAGAGCATAACTGGGTTTTAAAAGAAATCAAAATTCTCTCTACTTACATGATCACACATCATACACACATATTAACATATATACATACAGCATACACATATATTACACACAAATATATGATGTGCATACACATAATGTATCAAAGTTACATAATAGTATTGTTCTATGTGTTTTACTATTTTGTATATTTTGTAATATTTGTAAAAATTCTTATAGTTTTACTTTATTTTTCATTCCCCAACAGAAGAAAAGCCAGAGAAAAGGAAAATTAGAAAAATCTATGTTAGTCATTCTTATATATATGTATACATATACATCTGATAGAGGGCTACTATCCAATATATACAAAGAACTCAAGAAGTACGAGTCCAGAAAATCAAACAACCCTATTAAAAATGGGGTACAGAGCTAAAGAAAGAATTATCAACTGAGGAATATTTAATGGCCGAGAAACACCTAAAGAAATGTTCAACATCCTTAGTCATCAGGGAAATGCAAATCAAAACAACCCTGAGATTCTATCTCACACCAGTCAGAATGGCTAAGATCAAAAACTCAGGTGACAGCAGATGCTGGCAAGGATGTGGAGAAAGAAGAACTCTCTTCCATTGTTGGTGGGAATGCAAACTGGTACAACCACTCTGGAAATCAGTCTGGTGGTTCTTCAGAAAATTGGACATAGTATTATCTGAGGACCCAGCTATATACTACTCCTGAGCATATAACCACAAGATGTTCCAACATATACTAAGGACACATGTTCCACTATGTTTATAGCAGCCTTATTTATAATATCTAGAAGCTGGAAAGAAACCAGATGTCCATCAAAAAAGGAATGTGGTACCACAGAAATTGTGGTACCTTTACACAATGGAGTACTACTCAGCTATTAAAAAAATGAATTCATGAAATTCTTAGGCAAATGGATGGAACTAGAAAATATCATCCAGAGTGAGGTAACCCAATCACAAAAGAACACACTTGGTGTGCACTCACTGATAAGTAGATATTAACCCAGAAGCTTGGAATACCCAAGATACAACTCACAGACCATATGAAGCTCAAGAAGAAGGAAGAACAAAGTGTGACTGCTTCAGTCCTTCTTCAAAGGGGGAACAAAATACTCATGGGAGAAAATATGAAGACAAAGTGTGAAGCAGAGGCCATCCAGAGACTGCCCCACTTGGGGAGGCATCCCATATACAGTCACCAAATACAGACACTATTATGGATGCCATGAAGTGCATGATGACTGGAGCTTGATATAGCTGTGTCCTGAGAGGCTTTGCCACAGCCTGACAAATATAGGCGGAGGTTCGCAGCCAACCATTGGACTGAGCACAAGGTCTCCAATGGAGGAGTTAGAGAAAGGACTGAAGGAGCTGAAGGGGTTTGCAACCCCATAGGAAGAACAACAATATGAAGCAACCACACCCCCCTAGAGCTCCCAGGGACTAAACCACCAACCAAGGAGTACACATGGAGGGACCTATGGCTCCAGCTACACATGTAGCCAGAGGATGGCCTTGTCATGCATCAGTGGGAGGAGAGGCCCTTTGTCCTGTGAAGGCTTGATGCCCCAGTGTAGGGGATTGAGAGGGTGGGGTGAGTAGGTGGGGAAACACCCTCATTGAAGCAGGGGAAGGCAGGATAGGATAGGAGTTTTCTAGATGGGAAATCAGGAAAGGGGACAACGTTCAAAATGTAAATAAAGAAAATATTCAATAAAAAAGAAAACAAAAAGAAAAGAAACAAAACAAAACGAAATCACCCCTCTCCCAACAGAGATGTTAAATTCTCCCAACACAAAGAGATGTTAAGTTCTCCCAACACACACACACACACACACACACACACACACACACACACACATATATACACAGAGGGGGGGAGGGGGAAGGGAGGAAGGGGAGGGGAAGGGGAGGGAGAGAGAAAGAAATGGTATCTTGGGGTGATAGAAAAGGATTCAGGTAGAACCCATTTTTAAAATCACCTGTACAGACCCTGGAAAGAAGATTCAGCATATAAGAGTAACAGCTGCTTTCAGACGACCTAGGTTTGATTCCCAGTATCTACATGACAGCTAACAAGTCTGGCTTCAGTGCATCTGATGCCTGCGTATAGCCTCTGAAGACCTGGAAAACATGTGGTATACAGACTTTCTTGCAGAGGAAACACTAATATACAGTTTTGTATATCTCCATAATGTAAATAGAACATATAGCTTCTGGTTTTGTTCTATGTGCCACAATGGTTAGGCAAATAATAAAGCTCTTACCATTCAAAGGATTTCACAAGTCAGTGGCATGATAGTTATTACTAGCTAAGACTCAGGAACCCCGTATCTGCACTATGGCCATATGTATGTTGCCATATGGCTTTTGGCACACAATGTAACATTTTAAACTTTCTTAATTTGTCTTCTTACATTGAAAAAAATGTCAAATTTCAATTTACCATACAGATGGTAAGCCATCACGCAGTGCAGCTGAGAGACTTAGACTGGGTAGTTAGCATTCTCAGACATAGGTCCTAATCAGATTCTTTGGCTTATCTGCTCCAGTCCAGGAAGTATACAACCAGGTATAGCTTAAACTCGGAAGATAACATGATAAATATGGTAGTCATGGTGAACCTCTCTTTGTCTCTCTTCTAGAGAAGTGCCAACCCCCCCCCCCTTAAGCTTCACCATTTCTATTTAAACCAAATAAACTCAGCATCTCCACAGCTATGATCTCTGGTTAAATCCTCATGCTCTTCACTGAACTATGTTGACGACTTTGTGCCATTCTCCAGGCTTCTACATCTCCAGTGTTACTTCCATACAAATTATTATGAATGAAGATCAAGCCACTTATCACACCTGCTTATGAGTCTTCAGCGACTGCTGAACCTACAACTGTTTTTAAGTCATGGAGCCACATGCTGTTTCTCCTGCCTGACATCTCTCAGCACTGGGCTCCACACTTCCACACTTGACCCTTCAAATTAATTAACTTTGTTTCAACAAAGTTAATGACAGTGTCATAACAGGGTATTTCCCTGTCTAAAATGCTTTGGATCACTTTATTCAGGTTTCTGTGTTAATGCTACCTCCAAAGAGAAGCCGTCTGTCCGTGAATTACTCTATGTGAAACCCCCTGTTCTGATACCTAGTCATTCTGCTTCTGTCTTCTACATTGTGTCATTATGGTTTCTGGTAGCATTTATTGCTTTCTCAGATGACATTGCCCTTGTTTTTCCTTTTACTGCCCTTCATTTACA